>VXAZ01002271.1:219623-319623 GCA_013399875.1 Gymnorhina tibicen | reverse complement strand
GGGAGGCAAACAGCCGGTACAGTGAAACATGCAGGAAAATTGGTGATGCCTTGAAATTAAAAGCATTTTTTAGGCCATGGCCATTTAAAGGAGCTTAATTAGAATTAAAGAATTTTAAAGAGTTTTTATAATGCACTTGTTAATCTTTTGGCTGAATCATATTGCGTTTTATTCTATCTAATTGATTTTTAGCAATTTAGTAATGTCATTATCTTTCCCTTAATTACAGATCAAATCAAATAAAAAACGTATTCACAAGTTGAAGTTCTTAACAGCCAAAGAAATATGGAAATGTTTTATTAGCACATGTTTCTAATGGCTGCTGTTTGCAGCAGAGTTGGATGTGTCCATTTAACAGACGTGCTTGTTGGAGAAACATTGCTGAGGGAGAGAAAGTTGGGGTTTTTAATTTCTCATAGGACAGTCTTTTAGACTATGCCTTTACTTTGACCCTAGTAGTTGAAAAATCATTTTCAAGCATTGATAGTAATTATGGAGAAAGGGCTCACTTACAGCTCTGTTTAAGCACCATGATATCACTAATCAAAGAGTTCTTGTTTTGTAGTTAAACATTAAATGAAGTGGTAATTGGTTTATTCTTGATTCCAGTATAAATGTATATTTCATTAAATTAATTAAATTTTATTTATTTAAGATTTTTTTTAATATTTCCCACTCAGAATTTGTAAAGGCAATATAATGGTCGAGTTTTTTCCGTGTAAATTCTTTTGTTTCCCTATCTGAAGCAAAGAGGGAGAAAAATCTCACTATCTTCTTAATACTAGTAGAGCTTGCTTCATTTACTAACAAGAGCAGTTTCTCAGGTCTTTGTGGAGATTGAATTTATGAATTTATCATACCTCAGGCTGCTATGGACCTAAATCCTGGGGAAAAAAAATGTTGAAAACACTTTATGTCAGAAAGTGTCCTGCATCAAAGTTGCTTGAACAGCCCATCAGGGCATTTTCGCATATTTTAAGGGCAAAAGCTTCCCGAGGTTAAAGTCTTTAATAGTCCTTTTAGAGGTGTCCCCGAGTGCCACGTGGCTGTTGAGGTGGTGGAGGGAAGATCCTTCCTTAAACTGGTTTTGGTGATGGATGCACTGGTGTGCCAGCACGGCCTCGCTGCCAGGAGGGAGGTGGAGTGCGATGGTAAAGGGTCAGTGGGACACTTGTTATTTATTTATTGATTTATTTATTGGTCCTGAGCTCCTTCCCAGGGCTGTGGGACCTGCCCTGGCACCGTGCGCCGGGTGCTCCTGTGACACCCTGGTCCAAGAGTGCAAATTTCCTCCTGAGCATGGGGAAACTTGGGTTTAAGGGGGTAGTTTGGGGGCTGATGCTGAGAAGGAATTCGCCTGGTGGAGGAAATCAAATCCCATCTCCATGAGATGCCTGACTCTGCATCACATTCTGTCTCTCTGATGGTTTTTAAATTGAGGGGCAAAAAGCTGTTGTGATAGTGTCACTAAACACTGCGGAACAAATTTCCATATAAAACCCTTCCTAGGTAGGAAATTCCAGTTAATAGAAATTTGGAGAAAAACCTATAGTAAAACTTGAGCATATTAACTATTAAGAGTTTAATTTGAGCTCTGGGGGAAATGATGTATCGAGGTAGGCACAGTAAAACTGATGAGATTGCAGACAGGTTTTACAGATGATTTTCTCTTTCTTTTAAGAATAATTGAGTCATTTTAATGATAAGCCTTGCTTGGCTTCTTTGAATGGACTGCATGTAATTAGTTGTAGCTTCAACTTTGAAATGTTTTGACAGAAAATGTATCATTTAGCGGGTGCATTTTTTCTAGCATCTGCCTTTAATATTTGTTCATTTTCTGCAACACATAACTTTGCTACTTCAGGTCAAATCCCAGGCACGTCTCCGTTCCCTTTGTTATCTCGATTGTTTCCTTCAGGATGAGGGAGAATAATTACGCAGAACATGTTTTCCAAGCAGCTGGAGCCACATTCCAGCTGACTGCAGCACCTGCGCGGCCGGTGGCGGTGCCGGGGGCCGGCGGTGCCGTGCCAGCCCGGGCTGGCGGTGCCGGGCGCGCTCGGGCGCTGCCGCTGCCCTTCTGTGAGCTTCAGCTGGCAGGAGTGCCAGGGAATGCAGAGTGTCTGGGTTAGACTAATTAGAGGGATGATTTGTGAAACGCTGGCTATTTATTTAATTAATCACCGGCACAAAGCTATAAAACCCATATTTTAAAAATCCCTGTTAGTTTGCCATGTGGTTAATAGATTGTGGCACATTAAAAAGTGACACGGTGATGTATTAAAAATGTTCCACCTAAGGTTGGCTGATGTCCTCGAGGAACTTGAGCTGTCTGCTTTGTGCAGCAGAAGCAGAGGATTAGAGGCTGATCTGTTCAAGGATTGAATATTTCTGAAAACATTTATCTTTTTTAGAGCATCTGTTCGTTAAAATAGATCGTGGCATGTTCCTTAACGCACAAATAATGTTTATGGTGCAGTTTTAATTACAAGTTTTGGTTGCATTTTCTTATTACAAAGAATAACTCTATTCCTCAGTATTAAATTGTAATGTTTATCAGTAAGTAAAATATAAATAATTCTTCTAAAGAGGCTGTTCCTTCTCCTCACTAGAAGGAATTTGAGGATGGTTTGGGGTAATGAATGCATTTCTGCTGCAGCTGGAGCAATTGCACTTGGATCAATGTAGAAGTGTGTTTTCATCCTTCACTAGAACTGTGGGAGCTGAGCAGCCCGGGGCTGCACGGGCAGGGTGAGCTGGTGCCACACCGCTGGTGGGACATCCCACCACGGGCACACGGAGAGGGAGCGTGGCAGGGGAGGGATGGACAGGGCCATTTGTCCTAAATCTGACACCTACATGGACATAAACACGGCCTGGGCTGTAACAGGGATGGACCTGGGGCTCCTCCCTCCGTCCATACAACATTTGTCGGAAAAAAAGCAGTATTAAGAATTCATATTAATAGCACTCCAAGTAAACCAGTTTTTAATTCATAGAGAATTGTATAAGTGAATGTGTGTTACTATAATTGAAACGTGCTGTTAGCAGCATTATGTGTCTTATTCTTTGCTCAGGACTTACATAATTTTATTAATTGTGGGAGTGAATGCCAAGCAAGAGCAGGCAGCGATTTGGGTGCTTGATTATGTGGTTATTTATGTAAATCTTGGTTTTGAGGTGCATGTAAAGATGTGTTCAGGTGGAAGTGTGGAAGGAAGCTGTCCAGCTCGGAGGTGGTGTTTCTCAGCTGTGTGTTGTATAATTAACTGGTACATTAGGAGGGGGCTGGAATAAAACATGAGCATGTTAATGCAGCCTGGAGCTGGGGTTGTAGTGATCATTGCGATGCAGAGGACGCATTGCTCAGAGCTGCTGCTGCCTCTGCAGCCTGCGAAACATCTGGACCTTTAATTGACAAATCGCGTGGTGCTGTACAGAGCAGGCATGCTAAGTGAAGTCAACAATTTAGAATAAAAAATAATAGTGTGTTATTTACCTTGGAGTTAAATATTCATACTTTGTTATGCTTTGGATAACAGGAAATTACTGGGTTAAATTTTTATGAATAGTGACAGTGTGAATAAGATAAATTAAGTGTTTAATGATGTTAATGGAATTTTACATCGTGATCTGCTAGCTCTGCAGCACAAGCTGGGGTGATACAAAGGAGAATCCACTCCTCAGAAGGGAACAACTTTGAGGCTTCATTGAGAAGCTGCAGGGCTGGCAGAGTGCCAGGTGTGCGCCCCGGCCTCGCTGGGGTGTCCTCCACACATGGCTTAAGAATAACAAAAGGAACCAAGTGCCCAAAGTAATGAAAAACCCCAACGCTGGTGTAACCACCTGATGGAATAAACCCCATTCCCATTTTGCCATGGTAGGGAATAGTGTGGTGGGTTGGAGGAGGAAAGAAAAAGAAAACTGTGGTCCCTTGTATTGCCATAAACATCTGTGCTCTGATCTGTTAGAACTTTTGTGTGTTGTAAATGCTGGGTTATTGTATTTCCACTTTTCCCCTTCAAGTATTTTCTGTGTGGTGATTAAATACATAAGCGAGTAAGTTGTGTTGTGGAGGTGACTGCTGGATCACAGAGTGTATTCAACACCCTGTCACCTAAACCAGAAAACATTTAACTGAGTTTAAAAGTGAGAAGACATTTTGCATTTGGGAATGGAAAAGCATTTGTTTCCATTTTGTGCAGTGTTTAGCATTGTTTGCTGGGAGGTGAGTCAATGACTTGAATTAATTATAATTACTGAAGAGACATATACTGATTGAGCAAATAAAGTAGTAAGCTCATTCGTGCCAAGGCCATCTAATTAAATGCTAACTTTGGATAAGCTAGATGTGCATGAAAGATTAATTTTAAGAGGTTTTTATGACTCCCACTAAATAATGATTCAGTAAAATCTTTGCATTATATCATTAGAACATCTAATCTTAAAGTGATATAACATTTAGTCACAGAACTCCATTGTGCAGGAAGAGGCAGTAAATTGTCAGTGCTGAAAATCAATCACTTTTCTCTTGGAAATGTTTATGGACTTTGTTTTAATTTTGTGCCGTGGTGTGCGGTGAAGCAAAGCAGGGGTGAGAAGGACACAGCGTACCTGGCTCTCCCACCAGCTCCCCGTTCCGCAGGTAACTCCAGCACCTTGCAGGGGTGAGCTGTCCTGGGACGGGCGAGCTCTCCCTGGGTCAGGTGAGGTATCAGTGACCACACTGACCTGCTGAAGGTACACATCATCTGGTATTGCAGGGAGGGATGCATTCCCTCATGGACTTCGATTAAAATTTGATTTTCAATCTTAGAAAGACAACTTACGTTGAAAGAACTGATAGATTTTAAATTTTTTTTATTTTTGTAGTTTGACATACTGTAGGAGAGCACCAGGGAGCCTTAAAAGAATCCATCAATAAAAATACTAGGAAAATTTTCTATGATTTATTGTACATTTTCAGTGTATCCCGTTACTCCTCACTTTCTTAAAGGATTGGTGGGATATAACATTTCTAACAATAAAAGCTTAATGGAATCAGATTTGTGATTTCCTAGAAAATTAATGAGATATTTTGTCAATTTTATTCCAGACTTCATTTGTCAGAATATACAGTGTCCAGTGACAAGCTAAAAGAATTTCTTGACAAATTAACTGTGCCACAGGTGACAGATCAGGAAAATGTTAATTTAACAGCCCCTTTATGCTTCCCAGATTTATTGGAGGCTATTAAGGAAACTCCAAATGGTAAGGCCCCTGGCCCTGAATAGATTTTCCATTGAATTTTATACAGGATCTATTAATAAAGTTTGATGCTGCCTCTTTGAATATCGGTAATTGTCCTTTATCTTCTGGGTTTCCTCAGCATTTCCACTTGGAATAGGGTTTTTAGTTGGGAGCAAAAAGTAATTATGGTTCCAGTAATGCCTGTGGTCTGGCTCTGAGGGATTCCTCCCGGCAAGGAGACTCCAGGACCGTGCAGAGCCCAGCAGTTTTCACTGGTGGAATCCAGCATGGCTGGTCTGACCCCTGGCCACAGACTAATCACTGTGTCCCTGTCTCCTGTCCCACCACGTCCCAGCCCTCGCCCCGTGGGCTTTGAGCAGATCAGTAATTGAGCTCTCGGGGACTTCCTGCACAATTAATACTTTGCAGGATGGGCTCAGGGTATGGATTCGCTCCGTCCCTCAGACAGGGACCTGATGGGTTGGATTTATAATGTGGTTCTGAACAAATACCTCCAATTTGCAATAAACACAGTGGAGCTTTCCTCCAGACCCCCTTGGCGTGGGACTGATCAGTCTCAGCCGTGACCCACGGGTTTATACAAACGTTTCCTACCCAGTGTCACAGTGGATGTTCTCATTACTGCTACAAAATCTAATTGGCTTCGGGTTTCAGCCTCTGTAATACCTCATGGCCATCAGCTTTACAGACCTTTAATTAATAACACTATTTTTCTGAATTTTTTAAAGATCTTGAGTACAACAGCAGTGCTATGTTTCCCAGTCCTGCTGCTGTTGGGATTGCTCCCCTTGCTCCAAGAGCAGTTGGAATCCTCATAGGTGTGTGAGTTTTACCTGGTTTTAGTCCCCTGTCATTTTGGTGTTCACATTGAGTGTTTGTGAGTAGGAGAACAGGGTATCTGTAGTGGATGGAGTTTGGACAACAAAGATAGTAAAAATAGGCTGGAGGAGGTGGAGGAGATTTAGAGATGGCAAGGACAAAGAAAAGTTTAGTTAAAAACCAGCAAACACCAAGTAAGTCCCGGAGTGGGGCAAGGCAGAGCTGTGCTGTGAGAGGAGCTCCAGGAGTGTCAGGTTTGTGATAGCTGGAGACCAGGGTCCCTGAATGGGGTAATTTTATAAATTTGTGGTTTTGGGTTATGAGTTCACAGTGTTCTTGCAGTGGCTGATGGATAATCTGGTCTCTTTGGTTATTAGTCCCAGCTCCTGGCTCGTTTGTCCCTTCCCTGGCTTGACGCTGAGTGTATCAATTGTAACCTTGGCATCGACTCCCACATCTGGTTGTCCATTTTTCTTGGATTTTCCATTATCAGGACCCAGCATTACTTACAATCCTGCCCTCCTTGGATTTATATATGTAACTGACTTAGCGTGCCAAGGAGTCACATTAATTTCCTGGTAACTGCTGCTTGCTCCTTCTCTTGCCAAAGCAGCCCTGGCTCTGGGGTGTCTCTGGCCAGGACCACAACGTCACCGACACTCACCCGTGTGCCCCTGGGTGTCTGCACCTGGGCAAAGACAGGTGATTTGTTACCTGGTACCAGTTTATTTCCCTTTCAAACTAAGTCCCGGAAGTAGAAAAGCGGGAGAGATGGCGAGGAAGAAACCCCCCTTGTGTATTTTACCAGCTGTAGCTCTGTTGTGTTCATGATTTTGTAAGGTTTTGGGTGGTGTCTCAGAGGGTCCTGGGCACATGAGCTCAACCAAAGGTTGTTCAGGTTTATCCAAACAAAGTGAAGGAATGTCCCATGTTCTGTTACAAACCTAACCTTCCTTTAAATGAGCAAAACCAGTTTCTTCTTACCCTAAAAACATGGGAAGAGGAGGTATCTGTACTATAAAAATGCTTTCTTAAAAAACAAATTTATTATGTTGGGATGGATTTTAATAATACTTTTAGCTATGCCAGTATGAATAACTTTAATCTTTAAATTCCTATTACTTCTCTAATTTATAATCGCACTGAAGGATCAAATGGTTTTTAACAATATATTGAAATTAGCACATGGCATTTAACTCCCTGTTTTATGCTCTCATTATAGATTTATAGCATTGAATCCTTTTATTCTGTTACTTAGAATTCCAAGTGATTAATTCAAGAAACTCTCTCTCTTCTCAAGGCCCTTGTAGTATGGAGAGAGACGAAGATACAGAGTTACTTTGGATGCTTTGGAAGAGGGGATCAGGATGTGCAATCTTTTGTTTGTTTAAAAGATTTCTGGGTGAAAGCTGCAGTCGTACCTGCAGTGGATTAAACACTTTTTTCCTTGTAATGCAAACTTCACAGATCTCTGTGATGCCGTGTGTTTTATGGTTTGTTTAATTGTCAGTCTCCATGGCACCAAATGGATTCTTTTCATACAGCAAGTTCCAATAAACCCCAGTATTAGCTGATTCTTCTTGGTGTCTTGAAACAGAACACTTCAGTGGCTCAGCTGTGTTGTGATTTTGTTCTTCTCTTGGCAAGCCAAGGCCAAGCCTTGGTGAGGGGTGTCTGTGTCCCTCTGGGGGGCCGGGGGCTCCTCAGGCAGTGGGGAAGAACTGCAGAAGAGAGCAGAAATGCAGGAACAAGGGCAGTGCACTTCGGAAGTCTTAGGCTGGTTTGTTGGGTCCCTCTTCCTCCCCATCCCACACATATTTGGGTTTCTGTGGATTCTGCAGGATCATGGGATCCTGTAGGAAAGTTCAGGCTCTTTATGGAAATCTCTGAAATCATGTCCAAATATTTCATGTCCTTTTTACAGATAAACAGCAGGGAAATAATTGGAATTTAAATGTTTAAGCTTCTTCCAATTTTAAGCCATAGCAGCATATTTTAGTTTTCCTGCTGAAGAGAATTCCACCCGCCCAGATTTTGTACAAACCCTGTCACACTTTTTTTATACATTCTAATGAAATTTGTTCTCTCAACAGGGCCATGTTGGTACAACGGCAACCAAAAAAATTGACGTCTACCTCCCCCTGCACACAAGCCAGGACAAGCTGCAGCCCATGACAGTGGTGACGATCGCCAACGCCAAGGTGCACGACCTGATCGGGCTCATCTGCTGGCAATATACAAGTGAGGGACGGGAACCCAAGCTGAAGTAATGCTCTTTCTTTACTACCTCTTGATCTCTAAGTTTCTCCTCTGCAGCCTTTTTGCGTATTGAAATGGATTTCCATGTCAGTGTTTGGGTGTATAAATCTCAGCACCCTCAATTTTATCAGTATTTCCCTCTGAGCAGCACACGTGTGCCTCCAGCCATCTCTCTTTCAGCCAACTGCTGTGGGCTGGCAAATGATCAGCAGGAAGGCTTGGATCTGTAAATGAATCATAATTTCAAAACTATGTAAAAATAATGCAAACTTTATCTCTTTTGGTGTCACAGAGACATTTGTTATTTCATGTCCCATCTATTTTTTGGTAGGGTTCTTAATGGCTGAGGTCACAGGATGTCAGATAAAATCCAGAACTCCTCTAAGCCCCTTTGCTGTGCTGGAGCACTGGTGGTGTTTAGTAAGAGCTGTTCCTTTTTTCTAGCAGATGACATGAGATGCATACAGGTTCTTGAGAGCAGCTCATCTGAGCAGCCTTTTTTTCAAAACAGTTCTGTAAAATACTTCTGGTTTTGCTGGGCCATAGAACATAAAGTAAGAACTCAAAGTAGTTTTTTATTAAGGAGTTGTCAGTAACAGTCACTGGTAGGGATGTCCCTGGTGCAAAGGGGGTTGATAGTTTTGTTTGGGTTTTTTCTGTATGAGCCAAATGTCACTTTTTTATTGTTCGTGGAATATGGAATGAATGGGGTGGGGCTTTTTTGATCCTGAATTTTTGCAGCTCACTCTTTCAGCATTTTTCAGGAGCACTGGAGGGCTCAGCAGTCTTACTTGCTGCTGTTGTAGCACAGTTGTGGGGGGAATGGGAGTGAGGTCACTTGAGCTCCCGTGTTTGCATTTGCTGATTTCTGTTCCATGGATGCAGGGAAGCAGCTGCTCTTGGAAACAGTTCCATGGATATTCTTTCTTTGGGTATAGGTTTTTCCTTAGCTCTTCTCAACAGACATGTGAGATGTTTCTGAGGTTAAACACTTCGGTTTGATTTGTCCTTTTTTATTCTGGAGAAGAAATAAAAAATTATTCGCAGATGGTGCCATTTCATTTGCTGTTATTAATTTCTGTTCATTATATCACAACTTTGGAGAAGTGTCCTTTGTGTATGATTAGGTTATTTTTTAACGAGTAAGACACCACTGATGTCAGTCTTTGGACACACACATATTTTTCAGGAGCACAGCAGACCTCAAATGAAACAGCACCCGTGAGTGGAGTGTTCCATGAACCATCACTGCCCACAGCAAAAGGCAGCAGTGGGAAGAAATGAATTTCACTGTCTGCCTTGAAGGATAAGATGTTATGATGTGTCAAAAAGTGCTCATGAGCAAGTAGGCTGTCCAATGTAATCAAATCTCAGGGCAGGAAGAATAAAATAAATAATGGAGGCGTGAGTTCCCAAGAGCACGTGTTAGACACAGCAGCAATTGAGAATCTGGGGACAAATGCTGAGATTAAGGGGCAGAGCCTCGAGTTTCCAAGAAGTTTGTTTTCTTGTAGGTTCTTAATTATTTCTCATGTCTCCATCATCTCTTTTTTTAGCATTGCTGACTGCCAGTCCTGGAGCAAGGATTGATTTAACTGTAAACTAATTCTCATATTTCCAAGTAAGGAAGGAGCTCGTGTAGGGTACCCACTCTACATTGGCCATTTGTTCCTGATTCAGTCAGGTGAGAGTATAAAAAGACAAAATGGGGATCATTGTGACACCGCACTAAAATACATATAGAGAATGCCTCAGATGGGGTATACAAAGCATGCAGAGTGACAACTGTACCTACTAGTGACACTGTGAGAATAATGAGGAGGTTTTAGACTTTATAATTAGGAGAAACAACCCCTTCTGTCTTTAGGAAAAGAATATATTACTGCCTAATTCCTTTTCCTAAAAGATAGGTGTAAGAGTCTGAAGTGAATGAGTACTAGTTGACAGCTTTGAGAACATTCTGTATTCAATTAGGCTGCCTTTTTTATTATAATTGTATTGTATTTGTCTCTATTCAGTCTCTTGGTACAAGGAACCACTGACAGTGTCAGCAGCCCTGTCCCTGGCCTCTTACTCATGAACTTGGGTTATAACCCCGCAGAGCATTTTCTTGCCAGCCCCTGACAGATGTGCTGGAATGAGTCCACCTGCA
This sequence comes from Gymnorhina tibicen, assembly GCA_013399875.1. Taxonomy (NCBI): domain Eukaryota; kingdom Metazoa; phylum Chordata; class Aves; order Passeriformes; family Artamidae; genus Gymnorhina; species Gymnorhina tibicen. The sequence continues at coordinate 309,143 of VXAZ01002271.1, read as the reverse complement.
AAAAATAAACAAAATCCCTTTCTAGGAAGAAATTAATAGCGAGATGCATAATTCAAATACGTTTGCTATTTTTAGAAGTGAAGAATGCTGTTACATCTCTCAGTTGTTGTGCTGAACTTGTTAAGTTCCCAGCTTTGATCTCAGCCTGGTGGAGGTTCAAAGTGCAGAACAGTTTTACTCACGGGACCTTTTTTTTTTTTCGTGTTAGCGCATTGTGACTAAATCTGTGTTAGTGTTCAGGAGCCCGGTCCGTGGTTGAAGACACCTGAAACCCCTTTATCCTGTGGGATTTAACCAGCGCTGCGTATTTTCCCTGTGTGTGGTGGGAGATGAGCTGGTGGCGCTGGGATCCCTTTGGGACGGTGCCGGGTGTGTTCCGCTGCCCCGCCGTGTGTCTGTCCGTGTGTTCCTCCAGCTTTAACGAGCGTCACGCGAGTGCATCGGGCCGCGAATGAAAATGCTCACTTTGCTTCCCCAGAGCCGTGAGTGCCCCCCGGGCTGCCAGAGGAACGGGCTGGCGGCCAGCGGGGCGGGCAGGAGCGCGGCTGCGGGCGGGCGGGCAGCGGTGCCCGCTCAGAGCGGGAGGGCGCTGGGAGCCGGGTGAGCGGCACAAAGGAGCGAGCGGTGCTTGCTGTCCGCATCCCCCGGCGTGGCGAGGCCGTGGAGCTGCTGCAGCGAGCCCGGAGCGCTCTGAGGAGTGGAGCACATCTGCTCCGGGGACAGGCTGGGAGAGCTGGCGTTGTCAGAGCCCCTTCCGCTGCCCCAAGGGGCTCCAGGAGGGCTGGAGAAGGGCTGGGGACGAGGGCCTGGAATGCCAGGACACAGGGAATGGCTTCCCACTGCCAGAGGGCAGGGCTGGATGGGATATTGGGAAGGAATTCTTCTCTGTGAGGGTGGTGAGGCCCTGGCACAGGGTGCCCAGAGCAGCTGTGGCTGCCCCACCCCTGGAAGGGTTCAAGGCCAGAAAGTTTCTTTACTAGTATTGCAGAATTTTCAAAATTCAGACTGGCAAATGTTGCTGAATTACCTTTTGGGGAGCAAATTTGCAGCTTACATTAATAGCAATGCATCATTATTCCCTGTTTTCTGTAATAAATGTCTTAGTCATGACAAGATGCCTATAGATCACCTGGACTAAGCACTCTCAATAAAGCACAGTTGCAACCAAAGGTTTGTGAATTAATTGAGAAAATTGCAAATCAGGTAGTCAGTGAAATAATTCATTGTCACATCCAATCAATAAACTTTGTAAATCAACTCATTTAATTCAAAAAATGATCTATATAGATCAAGCGACCAATTAAACAATTAGCATACACTTTACAATTAATTAATTTAAGCATCAATCATGCAATTAAAACTCCAAATTTAAACTGCAGAGTTTAGAAACATGCTGCCACGTGCACCTCCAGCTTTACTGCATGGCTGGGGAAAGGCCCGAGTGCTTGCAGGTTTACAGTCAGAAAGAATACTTATTTTCAGGTCAATAATTTAAGCTGAAGTAACAGTTTAAATAGATTTCAATGTTAGGAAATTATGATTAATATGTGTTTGGTAGCTATAAATAGTTGTTTCCCTCTGGGCTTTCATCTATGGAAAGAGGCTCAGTCCTTTATTTCTTTCACCTTGTATCTGTTTCAACTTTCTGTGTTAGTTCTGCTTGTTGGTGTTTATTAATTTGTAACTGCTTTTAGTGACTGAACTTAGACATTTAGAAAAGGTAAGTTTTCTGCTAAGCATTGCTAGTGTGTTGGACAGATTTTTTACTTTTTCCATAGTTCATTACCCTGCTTACCTGCCCAAGAGCGCTCTCTGCTTTTCCAGCCTGCAGACAGTAAACTTTCACAGTTTTGATCTGTGAAAAATCACAGACACCACTTGTTTGCCTTTAGCTCTGAAGTGTAGTCATCATATAAATAAATACATTTTCACAAATGGCGAAATGTTACTTCCAGCTTTATGAAATAGTGAAACTTTTATAGATTTTAGAGTATTTTAACCACTGTCAGGTTTTGCTTGTAGTGCAGTTAAGGATGAAGACTGACCGCTTTGCTCTGAGGTTTGGGGTTTTTCCATCGCAACAGGGTTATGGCAGCAAGATACGCTGGGACCTTTGGGGACATATTTATATAGGTGTCACCAGTGGCTTTTCAGAGCATCCCTCGTGTGCAGGTGCCTCTGCCTGCAGGGTTTGGTGCCCGTGGCTCTCCTGACTGAGGGCGCTCTCTGTGTGTTCCAGCGACAACGTCAGCGCCTATTGCCTGCACATCGCCGAGGACGACGGGGAGGTGGACACGGATTTCCCGCCCTTGGACTCCAATGAGCCCATCCACAAGTTTGGCTTCAGCACCCTGGCGCTGGTGGAAAAGTACTCGTCCCCGGGGCTGGCGGCCAAGCAGTCGCTCTTCGTGCGCATGTGAGTACAGGCCTGGCCTGGGGGCAGCTCCTGCCTTCTTCCTTCTCTGCTGCCCTTCACCTGAGGGTGTCAGAACTCGGGGGCCACACGTGTTGGTGGTGCTCTGCAGTGAAGGAAGTGATTTTATAGACAAGTAGTTGCAGTGTGGCTTAATAACAATGCCGTGGTGGAGAAGAGAAATGAGCGGTAACCAACCACACCGGGTGGAATAGGACTGGACATTCCCCTCCAAAGTCCAGAAGAATTTTGATGAGGGGGATCCCACCCGCCCCTGAGACTTGAGCTGTCTGACCTGTAGCTCAAGAAGAATTTGCTATGTCCTTATCAGTGAAATAGGGATATATACTGTGCTTGATCACTTTTATTTTTCTTTACTTGTGAATGAAAAATCTCTTAAACCATCAGAAGGCCTTAATTACTAGAACAAAATGCCAGGAGCATAAGCCACTTCTTACTTGGGAAAAATATTTCATGTTTGGAGCTCTTGAAATGAAAATGCTAATAGGGTTTTCCTGGTTATTGGACATTACTTACATTTCTTAACACTACAGCTGCTTCTAGTTCTGAATAATCAGGCATTTTTTTTTAAATCTGGCTTTTTTAATTAGTTTTTATATTCTTTATTGTGTACTGTGTTTCTTAGCGATGTCCCAAAGCATCCTACATAAAGCCACTGTCAGAAATCCCACATGTATTCCCAAAGGCCACATTCACTTTGTTCCACTGCATTAGGGCGCTGGGAAATAAAATATCCTGGCCCCAGTATTCACGCCTAAGTTATTCAAGACTGGGCTGCACTGAGGCAGTGGTGAGGAAGGGGAGGTCATTGTCAAGAGCCAGTTCTAAATTGTTGCTGATTTCTCATCCGGAAGAAGTCCCCTTTCCCAGGTTCCCTGCCCCCCAGTGCTGTGCAGGGTGCATGAGCTGGGCTCAGTTTTCCCTGCAGTGAGCAGGTGTGGGTCAGGGCTCGGACGCTGGCTCGGAGGAGGTGGAACTGCCCTTCCCGTGGGAGCCCAGAGACCTCGGCGGGCTCCCGGCCTGGCCAGGAGTGCTCTGCCCGGAGCTTGGAGCAGGATTAGGATTAGCTGCAGGTCCTGCAGAAAAATGCAAAACCTTTTGGTTAGCCATCGTTTGTGCTGATGTGAGGAGCTTCCTTCTAGCTCGGAAGGTGCTGCTGAGGAGAAATAGGACGACTGCATCACAAGCAGCACTCTTCTGAAGGGGTCAGTTGGGTGGTTCCAGTGTCCACATTTTAATTTTAAATGGCTTGTGATTACTGTGTAAATAGTTAGGTTTAAATTAGAATTTTTAATGTGTCCCCTAAAATAAAGAATTACTTGATCATCACTTGATCAAAAGGTTGTTACATCTGTGAGTTTAAATGTGCGTGCTGTCTTATTTTTGTAGGGATTTGCTGTAAATTCTGTCTTCTTCCTGCCCCGTCACCCAACCAGTGCATGTAATTGTGGTTTTATATTTTGCATCTCTTTTTTTCCTCCTCGTGCTGAAGTATTTCAGCTGCTGCCATGTCAGCCTTGTGACTTGTAATGTTTATTAATATTGAATCACTGTTGAAAAATGTTGATGCTTGCGAGCAGCTCCGCGCTGGAGCCGTGTTTCATCTCCGATCTCCCCGTCCTGCGTGCTGGATGTTCGTGCAGATGTTGTGCAGTTGCCGAGCTGACAGCGGTGGAACCCCGCCAGGGACCCCGTTTCAGCAGGACATGTTTGAGCAGAAACAGTTTGCAGAACTTTATACACTTCAACTCCTGCCAAGGCAAACTCTGAGCCACTTGAGTTAGTTATAAATACCCAGAGGTGGTGGCTGGAAGTAGCCCACAGTGCAGTTTATATTCTGAGCTGGATGTGAATGTCGTTGTGGCTGTACAGAGTAGTAAATAATTGAGTTTGATTAGGGAGAGGGACCTCATTATCCCCCCACCTGTGCCCAGCTGGTAGGGGAGGGTCGAAATGAAGCCATTAGCTGTCGCTCTTACTGGCATCTCAAAGAGCTCAAATACATCTGTGTCTTATTTTCTTTTCTGGCACAATCAGTCGAGCAAGCTAAGCAGGCATGACCGAATTTGGCAAGTTCCAAGGACTCTGGCAAAGTTACACAAGGAGAAGACGGAGGGCAGTCATTCTGGCTGCTCACTGCCCATTAGTCTAGCGAGTTGTGTTTTTGGAAGGTGGCTGTTGTGGAAAGCAGAGCTTTGTCCAACGTCAGACGCGCCGCTCGCACACAGCCCCGCTCTCCTGTCGAGGGTGTCAGGAGGAGGCAAACAAAGCACCACATCCATGGAAATGCAGACTTCTTGAGCTGGTGAGGTCATACCTGAAAGGCTTAAAATAAATCTGTACCATCATTAGGGCTTTTTCCCTTGGAAATTTTATTATTGGAACTTGACATACTCGATCTAATGGTGTTTCGAGGAGCTGTAGCTCAGCTGCCAGTTGGCACACAGAGGGAATTTGGCATCCAGTTCCTCTGCTCTGTAGCACTTTTTTTCTGTTTTGATATTGTACTTAAATTGCTTTGACTATTATATACAAATTTTCAAAGCAGCACCTCTGCCATACCCGATAGTTTGAGGTTTGAAACCCTTTTAAAATACCAGACTTGCACCGTGCATTTGCAAGTTCAGTTCAAAGCCCTGAAATGTGCTTTTTCTTGGACTCGGCAGCACTGCCCAAAAGGCCTGTTCCTGGTTTGTACATGGGGGTGGGTAATCTGCAAAGTACGTTTTAGAATATTCGTATAAAATTTAAGGCAGTTAATGTGGGTGCAAAATGAAGAACGTGGCTCCCAGGAGAGTGGCGAGGGAGGGGTGGGCCCCAAGAAGGGCGTCAGAAGACTTGGCAGAGGTCTGAGGTCTGTTATGGTGGTGCCAAAATGCAGCCAGTTAAACTCAGTAGTGCACAGAGCTCTGCAAGCCCAACCTGAGATGCACAAAAGCAGGTCATTTAGGCTCAGAATAAAAATTGTGGCTGGCATTAGTTAGTCCAGTTCCTATCACTGTGCACCTTATCCTAAAAATTACCCGGCTTAAGGTAAGTGCATTGCATCAGCTGGGATTTTGGGTCTTAACTCTGACTTTGTGCTGATCAAGTGGATATTGCTATTAGTCACTCCCAGGCACTTCCAGCCATGCCAGCTGGTTATGCAGTGAGCTTTAAGTGCTATAAATTACACTTCTGGAAAATAAATTCCACTTCTGTGTTTAAAAAAAAAAAAAAATTAAGAATTTTTTAAATTGCTCCAGATTGGAAAGGAGCTTTTTGAAAAGTTCTCGTTCAGAACAGAAACCTTTTGTCCTTCCAGCGTAGGTTGTTTTATTTTGTGGCAAAAGGGGGGACCCTGCCTGTTCCCATGGCACCTCAGCAGCATGAGGTGAGCCCGCTGGAGCTTCTGCCTGTGCTGTTGTTTCCTTTTCCCTCTCCTGAACCTTGCCACCCTGGCTCCGGCGCCGAGGCTGTAAAAGAAGATGGAAAGCCAAGTTACCGCAGAATGATCACTATCATTAACATTCACGGGTGGTTCACTTATCATTCCTGACTGCACAGACATGGCAGCCGTTATGAAACGTCCACAGGTGTAGCACGATGATACATATTACATTGTGCCACAATGGATTTATGTATTCTGTAACAAAAGAAAAGTGTAATGAAAAAATACAGAAGGTAATCCTTTATTCCTCCACTGCACAATTTATCAGTAATGCCTGTGGATGATAAGTGCCAGGGATTTCCTTTGCTTGATTTAACCTTGTCACCCAGGTATGTTTTTGCAGAATGACAGAAAATACAAGCTAAGGAATTTCTTTGGCTTCCAATTTGCCAGCAGCAGTTTTAATTGATTGACCAGCATCTGCTTGCCTGTCCCATTTTCAGTGTGTTGACTTAAAGTAAAGGTATCACACCTTAGCAGAGTGAGGTAAAACACGTTGTTTGTAATTGCAATTAAGGATGTGCCGGGACTGGGCTGAGTGAGGACAGTCCGTGCCCATGGCCAGTGCAGAGCAAGCTGGGGAGCGGTGAGGTGAGGTGGGTGCGTGTTTCTCCAGCATGGCCTCCGGTGCTGTGGTCACACAAGGCGGGCGTCTGGTGGATTGGTGGTGTTCCAGGTGATCCGGTGCTGAGCACGGCTCCAGGACACCCTGGCAGCGCCTCCAGTGACAGGACAAGGAGCAGTGGCCTTAAGCTAAACCACAAGAAGTTCCACCTCAACATGAGGAAGAACTTCTTTCCATGGAGGGTGGCAGAGCACTGGAACAGCTGCCCAGGGAGGGTGTGGAGTCTCCCTCTCTGGAGACATCCCAAACCCACCTGCGTCTCCTGCTCCGGGTGACCCTGCCTGGGCAGGGAGCTGGACAGGATGATCTCCAGAGGTCGCTTCCAACCCCCACTGATCTGTGATTCCACGGGGCTTCTCCCCTGGGCACAGGAAGCGTGCTCTGACTCGCTGGCGTGGCCCCAGGACGGCGGCAGGAGCTCTTTGGTCTGGGCTTAAATCCAGCCCCGGCTCAGAGGCGTGGGGGTGCTGAGATGTGCCCTGGGGTTCTGCGCTGCCTTGTGAGGGGAGACCAGCGCCGAGCGAGCCAGGGCAGGGAAGGGAGCGGCCGGACCAGGATGGGGCTTCGGCCCCTCTGGCTCAGCTCCAGAGCAAAAAGCCAAGAGTTTACAGAAGTGGGGTGCGCTCTGCGTTTCACTGCTCCTGCCAACGACTCGCTCACGGTTCGCACACTAAATATAGTAAAACACAGAGGGTTTCTTATTTTGCTTTGATCAGTAAAATAAACTTTTAAAGATTGTTCTGGGATGAGATCCAGCTTCTGAGGCAAAGAATGGCCGTGGCTCAGGCAGGGGTTAGTAATGGAGTGTCAGGGAAATCAGTCTGACAGTTCTCAGGCCAGCTGCTCAATGGAAAGGATCGGCCGAGGCGGGACGGCCCGGAACGCGAGCGGGGTCACAGCAGCCTGTGCTCTTAGGCAGCTGAAGTGTCAGGAACTGAAAGAGAATCTTCCATTTCTGGGACATTCCTGCTCCGTGGGGGTGTGAGCAGCCCTGAGCTGGGGCCATCTGCCGATGGCCACCCCATGCCCAGTGGGAAGGGGGCTGCTCCACAGCAGGGCTGCAGGCCCTGCTCTGTTTGGGGTGAAAAATGTTGAAAAGCATTTTGTAGTGAGGGGAGAATTGTGACAGTTGTTTTGGCCATAGCAGGTTTTGGAGGACTTCTGTTGCCTTTACAATTTCTTTGTTCTCTGGAGTATTTTAATTTATTTCCCTGTATTTTGGTTGGAGTTTTCTGGAAACTTCCTGTAGGTATTGCAGAGCATTGTATGAATTACCTGGAGGCCCCAGGTGTTGTGATGGCCTGGTCCAGCATGGAGGGCTTTTCACGTAGCATTTCGATGACAAACCTTGTGTTGTTTCAATAAAAGCACAAAAGTAGTTTCCGTTTTGTAATTATAATTGTAAAATAGGTTTTTCACTTTAAAGAATCCACTCAGTCTTGCTCAGCAGGTCAATTGGGACTGAAGCTGTGAGGCTTTTGGGAATAGAGAGGTTGGCCAGGGCACTGCTGGGCGAAGGGCAGGTGTTGTGTGGTGCTCATGCAGGTCATGGGGCTCCACAGCAGATTCAGGGGAAATTTGCTCCTCAGTGAAGTGCTTGGGAAGATCTCTGCTCATTGCAGACGTTAGCCAGAGCCTCTGAGCCCTGGGGCCATTCCCAGGACAGCAGTGTCACCTGCAGACGTGGTGGCCCTCCCTCCCTCAGCTCTGCTCCTGCTGCACTGAACATGCAGCAGAAACAGAGGGAAAAGTAGATGCATGAAGGGGTTGGGAGTATTTGGTTTGAAGACGAGTAAGATAGAGTTATAAATAATAAATGGTCTGGAGAACATAAATTTGGGGCTTTTAGGCAGTTTCATTTTGCCAGGAACAAAGGGAATTGAAAATGAAATTCAGATGAGACCAACGCACAACCGAGGAGAGGGAAGCGGCGCCTTACACCCGTGAGGGGGACATCTCCTGAGCCCAGGCTTGGCTGCTGGCCCCAAGGGCACGAGTGGCCTGCAGGACACCAGACTGTGACCAGCACGTGCCCAGGCAGGGGCTCCTGGCCCCCATGCCACTGCAGTCGGTGCCCCGAGCACGGCAGTGAGAGGTGAGGGCTCAGGGGTATCGTTCCTCCGTCCTGGCGGTGCCACGGCGGGGGCTGGGGATGCCACGTCTGATGTGATCTGAGCTCCAACCTCTAGTCCCAGCATTTGTGTTTCAAAGTGACACGTAATATGGGTTTGTTTTTCAGGATGTACTTGTGTTGCTTGGATTGCTTTCGCCTGCCAGTTGCTTTTAAAAATATTCCAGCTGTGATGTTCATATAGAGCTGTACTCCCTGATTAAAATTCCTGGTTGCCAGATACAAAGCTCCTCCTCCTGCCCAAATAGCTTTGCAAACCAGTTTTTTCCATGCAGAGCAATCTCTCCGGTGGGAGCCTTCAGCTCTCGGATTTCCCTGGAACTGTCTGCAGTGACATCTACTGACACGAGCTGAGACTGACTGCGAGGGCTAAGGGGCAAAATTTACTGATATGCTCCTTCAGTGTCTCTTCCATTATATTGTCACCTTCTCTGCTTCCCTGGGGATGCCCCTCTGGGTGTTTGGCAGCAGTACCGCCCACAGCTGTCCCCATGCTCTTTGCAGTCCATCCCCCTGTGTGGCTTCTCCCGTGGGTGATGGCCAGGACAAGGACCCACTGCCCTGGATCTTTCTGGGAGCTTTTGTGCCATTGTGTTCACAAAGATGTGCCCAAAGAAACCCCATTAGGTTTGAAATAATGCATTGAAATAACACCTTGATGGTGCTGCAAAGCTGCTGTCACTGAGGGGTGTTCTGCCACTTCTCCCTAATGGTTTGTGGGACGTGGATGAAGATGCCACTGCAAACTGCTTCCCTGCGGTGTGCTGTGAAACACCCCACAGACACGAGCTGGGGAGGTGAGGAGCCCCCCAGGTACACTGGCTCATTTTTCTCTTCTAATGCTGAACATCAAGTGATCAAAAATAACAATATATTAGGAAAATCCATACATCCCTTGCCTTGAATCTCAATCCATTTTGGCTGGTTTTGTCTCTGCCTTGCTAAGGCAGTTTGCTTGGTTTCTCCTTTTAACTTCCCTTTACAGCCCAACTTCGTTAACCGTGTGCCTAACGAGTGCTTTGCTTGAAGCTAACGAGGACTGCGGGGAGCTGCCGGTGATGATTGTTTTGTAAAACTGCATGTGCATCTGTCTTGCAGAAATGCTGCTCATGGATTCTCACTTATTCAGGTGGACAGTATGAAGGTCACCATGAAGGATATCTTACAAAAGGCCTTAAAGAGAAGGAAGGGATCACAGAGAGGCTCAGGTGGGTTATTTATCGTATTTTCTAGAGGGCAGGGTGTTTTCTCCATGAGTATATTTTATATCTCTTTTTAACTGTTGTGAACATTGCTCAGGTTTTGGGGGGGGGTTGTGTCCCAGCCCCACTCACAGCAGTTCTGTGCACAGGTCTGTGTTCTCCACGCTGGCACAAAGCTCACAGTGCAGGAGCTGCATAATGTTTGCTGCAGAGCAGTATATCCATTCCTGCAAATATTTATTTATGATAACAAAGCCATTTGCATTCAAGACCAGTTCATGGTAATTTGGGATGATGGGTAGAAGTACAGCAAGTCCAGCCCGTGATAGAGTTTGTATATATACTTTTAATTTATGTAAGAAAATTATGCTTAGCGTGATTTTAAATAATTTCAAGGATTCATTGTTGCTTGTAGTGAAAAAGAAAAATTTACTTTCTGCAATGTTATCAAAATGGTGCTGTTATAGTTAAGGCATATGAACACTTAAAAAAGGAAAATGTACAGTACTTGTATTTCTATTTTAAACAATGTTTTTCCGGGGGGTAGATGTGCATTCACATATGTGTTAGTGTATATATTTCAAAAGTATAAGGCTGGGAGATCTTTCCAGCAACAAGAAATAATTACTGAGAGAAATTGCACTGAGTCTTGTCACGCAACAAAGGAACTTTAATATAAACCCATCTATATAGTGGGAAAGATAAGGATCTTGTCTTTGTAAATGAATGAAACCTCCTTATACACCCTCACTTTTAACTATGGGAAAAGAAAATAAACCCTGTTCTCTTTAGAAAAAGTAGTTCAGTGTAGTTTTTAAATGCGTGTATAATCTGTCATGGATTTAATTAGCTATCTTCAGATGAGAGCTGAAGTTTTAATAAAAGTTAGAAGAGATAACACAGTGAAGGACACGGATGAGCTGTCTCAAGGCCATATTCCAAGGGAACGATAAGAGCTGTAAAAAATGGCAGAGAAGAGCAATTGAATGGAGCAATGAAAATCTGATTCTCGTAAAAAAAAAAAGGCGGGGGTGGAGAGGAGCAGTGCTGGGGGGTGGAGAGGAGCCCCGCCAGTCTGCAGCAATTTGGAGGGTGGCCAGGAGCCATCGCTCACCCTCGGCTGCGGCGCCTCCGTCCAGATGTGCCAACGGCACGTCCCGGCCCTTGCCAGCTGACTGCGCCGTGTGATAACCAGCTCTCTGGATGCCCATCACTGGCCGCAGAGATAGAATTAAATGATGATGATCTTCCCACAAGTTGGGAGAGGAAACAATGCATATAAATCTTGATTTCATCTCAGCGTGAGAAGTCTTTATCCATCATCACTCATAATGAACAAGTCGTTAGCGGCGATGAATGGTGTTGGGGTTTTTTCAAACACCTCTTTTGTTCACTTTTTGGGTGACTTTTATTTATTTCCTGGGGTCAGATTTCCCTTCCCTGAAGGGAGGTTGCTAAAGGATTCACTTAGCTCAGTCTTTAAACTGCTATCCCCCTTCTGTAACAGATGTTTTATTCTTTGTCCATTTGAAATTTGATTCTGCTGTGACTTTGTTACTTTTGCTCAGTAGTTTAGAAAAGGAATGGACCAGGCATTTGTTCCCTCAGCTAATACATTCACTGCTGCTGCCTTGGCCCTCCTGCTCGGAACCCTTAGCAGGAACAGGGTATATAGGGGTGTATGTGTCATTTGGTGTGGGGGATAACTGTAAGAAATCATTTCAATTAATTTTTATTAATTATCCATGTGATATCTCACCTCTTTGAGAGATCACCAGCACCCCTGCTGTGGATATAACCATAGTGAAAGTCACAACTACAAACCTTTTGGTTACATACAGGCATGTTTACATGGGAACCTGTAATTGGATTTCTTGGAGCACTCGGTGTTTGGTTACGCCTGTGTCCAGGCACGGCCAGAACTCCTGCAGCTGTAAGCTCCATGCCCTGGGGTCACTGCGAGCAGCGTGCTCACTCTGGGGAAGCTACCTGCTAGAATTCCCAAATTACTGGGTTTCATAAATGAAATCCTTATTTTTTAACTGCTGATGAGAACCCACAGTGCATTCTTGGAATTGTCCTGTAGTGCTGGCACATGGCTGAAGCACTTTCTCAGATCAGGTATTTGTGTATTGAATTGGTCAATCAGAAATTTTTATTAACGTTAATTTAGCTTATCTAAACCTTTCCTTATTCCCAGTTACATCCCTCTCCCAAAATGTGGCTTATCAGGCTTTAGGGGGTGGGAGGGCTTAGGAAGGTCTTGCTGTCATCTCTAAAGCAGCAGCAATTGTAGCTGTGTGCACAGAGGAGACCCAGACCCTCTGGATCCGGACAGGCCGTGCCAGTCCCCATCTGCCACGGGCTGGGAGTGCTGCTGAGGGCAGGGAGAGCTCAGGGTGCCACCACAGTGGGCACAGAGAGACTGGAACAGGAGCAGGAAGAGATTTTGTCATCATTCCTCACCTACCACCAGGTCCTTCATCACTGGGGAAGATGTGCCTCTCATGTCACTGGGAGATGCAGGGATACATGGAATTGCAGATCAGACCATTAGCACAGCACGGGCCTGGGCCAGGGTGGTTCAGGTCATTATTAACCAGTGGATTGGGATGTCAAAGTTCTGAATAAAAGATAAGACAGTTTAGGAGAAGCATTTCTCCTCATTCAGCAATGTTTCTAAATGGTCTGATTTTTAAAAAGTTGTTACCAAGAATAGACTGAATGTGTTTATTTGAAGTTTTTTGGAATAGTTTAATAAAGCTGAAATGCCAGTGAGCTTTTCTGCCTGTCTTCAATGGGCCTCCAGATCAGCCTTTTCAGGACAAATGAATTTATTACATTACAGCTTATGCTGTTCTCAAGGACTGGTAGAAGCAGTTGCTCTCTGACCTGTTTTCACCACTGACATACAGGACATTTTTCAGACTGGTCCTAAATTGGTAGGAAAATGCAAACCTGGGTTGGCTACTTTGGGTGAGGAAAATTTGAGGAATTCCTGTGGGACAGTTGGGAAGGGTTTGTTCAGCATGACCAGGGCTAAAACATGGGGCTGGTTTTCTCTAAATACTTTATTCAGCCAGTAGAGATTATTTGTTGCAGCAAGATACTGGTCAGTAGGAGACAGAAGTGGGCTACAAGCTTTGCTTCGTAGAAAGGGGCCTGAAAAAACAGAAGCAATATTCTGACTGTGCCTAGCTCTATTTAGATAAAATTATTGCAAACTGTTCAAACTATTTCACCTCCCTTGCAATTCTTCTTTCTTGGTGTCTCAAGGCTTTTGACATATGAACTCTGACCATTTTTAAATAATACTATTTGAGTCAGTCAAGGGGAAATGCAGGTGGTGAAATAACTGGATGCTGTAGCTGAGGGAGGCATGGCCCCAAGTCCTTTCCTAGAGGACGTGGTTGTCCTGCAGCAGGACTGTGGACCTTGTGACCTGTCCCACCACAGGCACCCACAGGGGGTTAATGGGAACGCTGGATCATCTCCTGCCACGTGCCCAAATAACCAACTGGGAATGGCTGCAAGTTAGGAAAAAGCCTGTAACAACCAGTCAGTGCTGTATACTGGAGAAGATAAATCTGCAGAGGAAATCGTTGAGGCAGATGTTTAATTAGTTGGAGCCAGGCTGGATAAATCAGGATAGGAGCTGTCTATGCAGATACGCCGGTGTGCCTTCCCTTCCTCTGGGCTGGTGTCACTGGCTTTAAAAACAAACTGTTCTTTTTGCTGAGGAAAGAAGCAGCAGAAAGAGTCATATAACCTCTCGCTTACTGTAATGGATTCCCCTGTGTACACTCATAAAATAGAAAATGTAATTGATGTTTTCTTATGGTAATGAAAACTAACGAAGTCGAATACTTTATCATCAATTTGTTTAACCTATTGCGTGCTCAGCACCGTGTATTGCACAGGCATATTTTATGGGAGGGCTGGAAATAAAACACTGCAGTTGTGGGATGAGCTTCTAGGGGAGACTGGTCTAATCCAGGAAGGACCACCTTGAGGGAGCTCAGGGGCATTGTTCATGCGAGAGGGTTTTCTGAAAATAGCCCAAATGGGAGAGAAGGGGCCCGAGGATGGGGGGGATGCCCCAGCCACAGGGAGGAGAGCTGGAAGCTCCATCAGTGCCACAGGGACCTGGCTGGGCACGGCATGGGCCTGGCACTGCTCAGGCACTGGGATAACGGCCCTGTCCACAGGTAGTTTAAGGATTGTTTTGTATAATCCTGCCATGTCTACATCTCCTTGAGAGTGTTTCTTTGAGCACTTCAGCAGCCGATGGTGTAAATATAAAACCTCTCTGCAGTGTGGCAGATCTGCAGTAAGGAACTCACATGCTGGAGATTGGGAGCATAAGAACTTCCTGCTCTCTTTGAATTTATCAGTAAAAATGTCAGATACAGTGCTGTCTGGATTTTGAACAGCCCTAATAACCAAGTCCTGAAAAGCTGTTTTAGAAGGTGAGATTTGGGTGTTTTAGGTACTTGGGATAATTCTGCTCCCCAGAGACCAGTAACAGTCTTAACATTAACTTCTGGAGCAGGTAGCTGTTAGGCATGCTTGAAAATCCCACCCTCAGGCTTGGCAGAGGAAGTTTTGTAGGTCATACAGATCATGTTGCAGAACTGTAAAACACCCCTAGAACTTGATTTGCTTTGCCGGGAAATGGTTTTCCTGCTCAGTCAGGCTGGTGTGTTTCTGCTGGTCTTACTTTCACCAATACTCATCCGTTACCCCGTTAACATGTAAGAAATGTGGGTTGTGGTAGATGTGCGCTTTAAATCCTGCTTTTTTAGGAAGGCTCAGTTGGACCAAGGCAGGCACAGTTCTTCCGAGGTGGAAGGCACAGCCGATGCTCTGATCCCACGGCTCAGCTGAGGCTGGGGCTGACAGCAGCCCACGGTGTGCAGCAGGCAAGGAGGTCTTATCAGGCTTTTTATATCTGCACCAAAGCCTGCACTCAATATTCCCTATAAAATATGTTTGCATGGATTATGATTTTAAGAACTTAAGAAAGACGATGACTTCATCCTTGATACTTCATGTATCTTGATGCCATGGTGATTCTCAAATTAAATATGTGCAGGAACTATATGTACACTTGGAAGTTATCTCCCTGCCTGTGAGCTGTCTCATTCCTGCTGCTCTTCAACAAACACATTCCCTGGGATGCCAGTTG
This sequence comes from Gymnorhina tibicen, assembly GCA_013399875.1. Classification (NCBI taxonomy): domain Eukaryota; kingdom Metazoa; phylum Chordata; class Aves; order Passeriformes; family Artamidae; genus Gymnorhina; species Gymnorhina tibicen. The sequence continues at coordinate 294,133 of VXAZ01002271.1, read as the reverse complement.
CCTTCTCCTCCAGAGCTCAGCTGAATGGACTATAAATACTAATGTAAAGTAAATAACAATGCAGAGAGAATGTGTGCAGAGGCTTTGTTTTCAAACAAATTAAGCATCGATGTCAGTATATAAAAACCGAATGTTCTTAGAAGGAGATGAGAGACAAAACTAAACAACATAAAACGTTGAAATGTTGGAATAATCCTGCCTGTTCCTGGTCCGTGTCAGCCTCTCTTCATCTGAAATTTCTAGTGAACAGAGAAGTCTCCTCTGATTAATCTTGTCTGATTTTAAGTAGAAATTCTTTGCAGGGTGAACACGCTACTGATTATTATTTAATAGCTGCCTCTGACTGCAAACATCCCCCGACCAGAAAGGCTCAGTCCTTTTAAGAACAAAATGCTCTACGAGTTTAATTGTTATAAACAAAACCTTCTGCCAACATTGCACAGACGTGACCTGTATTTTCCGTAGGTTAGAGGGAGAGTTATTAGCTCAGTGTTCTGTGAGTTTGGAGAAAGATTAATACTTTTTCGATAAATGAAAACAGCTGCTTTGCAATAACATTCAAGTCCCTAACAGCTGTCAACCAGTGCTTTTTGCATTCTTTAAAATGTGTAAAGTGACCAAAAATAGTCTAAAATAATCTTCCTGGTCTGTTTAAGTGTATTATTTCACTGCCACAGGAAGCCGCATAATAAGAAAAGAGAAAGATTCAAGTAACAGGGGTAGGACATAAAGATAAAAGTCTCCATATCATATTTTAGTCTCTACACCAGAATCAGAGAAAACACAGCTGCCAAGGCCAGGGAAAAGAGCCTATTCCATCCCCAGTTACCTGGGAGCACAGTCTGTTACAGACCCAGGTTTTGTGGTGCTTGATCATTCCCATGTTTTAGATTTGTTCACACAAAGTTTAAGTTACGCCTCGGAACCTGGAGACTCTCAGGATGAAAGTTCTGCTTGGGTCTCATCTTTGTTTGAGGAGCAGCTGGGGAGGAGAGATCTGAGTTGTGTTTGAAAATTCAGTTTCTGACGTGTCAGTGTCAGCACCACATTTAATGTCAAATTTCATGACTTAGATGTTCTAAAATAGCTGCTAGAGGAGCTGTGGGCCTTGCTGGGGTTTTCCTTCCTCATCCTACCTTGTTGGTGGGGGAGTAGGACAAAAAAAAGTCTGTAAAGGGAGGTGTGTGTGTATTTTGATTGCACATGTATGTATTTATCCATACATTTAAAAAAAGGAGAATTAAAAAGATAAAAGAAACTATGGAAAGCCAAAGCCCTGTGATTAAAGCACTTTTAACAGATGAACTACAATTAGAATAAACTGTCATTAAAGTTTGATACTGTCATGGAATGATGGTATCTGAGGAGTTTAAATTTAAAAGTAAATATGTTCGAGTAGGCGATGCATATGTTTGCTCTGACTCTTTCTGGGATGGAAGCCCCAGCATCTGTGACAGTGAAAAGCCAATTAATTTGTATTTCCTTGTGTTCACACTCATGCTTTTCTGCTTAATGGTAGTTGTGAGTTTCTCTGGCTCCGAGTGCTTTGTTTTGGATCATTACAGCATCCCTGCAGAGCCTGGTGCCCGGGTTATGAATGGCTTTACCTGGAAATACTTCAGCAGTCCTGGGTTTCCAGCATTAAGCTGTTTCTGTCAGCAGGATTTGCATAACAGAGAGCGCCGGTGTCTGCAGAGCCCCGGCCGGGTCCCTCTCGGGGTGCGGGGGGCTGTGCCCGCTGTGCCAGTGCCGCGCTGGGCCGGGAGCTCCTGTGGGTCAGGACCCTCTGCACCCCGCTCAGCGCCCTGTGCCAGCATCCCCAGGGCTGCCCTTGGCTCTTCTCCCGAGCAGGAGCTGATCCGGGAAGGGGAAAAGCCGCTCGCTGCTCGTTTTTGTAGGGTATGCCCACAGCAGGACGGGTGAGCGGGGCGAGCCCCTCGGTGCAGAGAGGGGTGATGGAACTGCTGGGAATGATTTCCTCCTGCCTCCAAACTGCAGCTCTGCTCTGCAGCGGGGATGATTTATTCCGCACGCCCTTTCTCCCCAGCCTGGTGACGCTGAGCAGACCCTGGCGTGCTGGGGCACGGGGATGTTGGTGTCCGTGGAACAGCTCGCTGGGAATAAAGGTTGTGAGTAGTTGGCCAGAACAGCAATGGCTAGTTAGCCCTGTGCCTTGGGCTGGTGCGGGGCTGGATATTAGCCTGGATGGGTGAGAAGAATTTTTCGTGCCCAGCCTCCAAAATGAAAGTGAAATATTGAACAGAGTCTATTTTGGAGCTGTTGGTATTGAATTCATGTGGTTTCTGGTTCTTCTGGATTGGTAGTAATGCTGAATTTATGTGACATTTTAAACTGTGCAGCTCGGTGTTTGGGTGACTGAGATTTCTGTGTTTGTTTCACCCACTCTGATGAACAGAGACTGTGCTGGTACCTGGTACCTCCACGGGACCAGCTCCTCCCTGCTCTGTTTCCGCGAACCCTCGAGCGCGCCGTGGTCGTGCTGCCCGAAGCTGCAGAGCTTTCACCGGTGTCCTCGCAGCCGGGGAAAAGCACCTCTGTCGCTTGATAAGCCGGGCGGTGGAGAGCCCTGGCGCCGGTCCGTGTCAGGAATGCCCCGGTCCCTCGGGGCGGCTCTGGCCCGCAGCCGCCGCTGGCGGGGCTGGGAACGGGGCAGCCGCTGCCCCTGCGCCGCCCCCCGCAGCTGCGAGTTTAAAACAAAACCCGTACATTGGATTTCTGCTGTAGGTGCTTTACATTAGAGATCAAACAGGATGGTTTTGTCTCAGCTTTATTTAGAGCTACGTATTGCTCATGCAGAAAGGTAGCAATTAAGTAAAACCCTTCTGTTGATGCCGTGCGCAGCCCGGGTTGCTGCTGGCCGTGCTGCACATTTGCCGTTCCCCAGAAAAGCAATCCAAAAATGAAGTGTTTGTTTCTTTTTAAGGGGCTTTTGACTAAATTCTTTAATTTCACTGGCTGTCAAGGTAGTGTTAAGTAAAATAGGTTTGAACTGCTGTAGTTTTTGTGTACTGGACTAGATGTCAGAAACCTTTGCCATCACTGGAAATTCTGTCACTCTGGATTTACTATCTGTTTCCCACAGCTGAATTCCTGAGCAGTGTGATTTAACACCTTGGCTCTCCATCAACCGGGCCTGGCATTTATTTGAATGCATTACACCACTGGTTTCCATAAACTATTTTACAATTGTTTCATATAAATGACTGTTTATTTCTACAAAAACCATCTGTATTTCTGTGGAGAGCGGCAGATAACTGTGTGTAAAATTCGGTAATGTCACAACAGTGCAAGTTAAGGAAAAACAGATTGGCCTAGAAAAAAGCTCTCATGCTCGTGCGTAATGTTAAAAGTTTGTTTTCACTATTTAAATATCTTTATTTATTAACCAGTATTTGCATTTGTAATGATAAAATCTCTATTCCACTTCAGAGGTGTTGAGGGGCTTTGGGGATTTTTAGCGGATAAACAGATTTAAGATGTCCTCGCAGCAGCAGGATTGGAGATGTAAACATTCTGCTCTGCAGCCAGTTCCTCTCGCACTGTTTACATATTTTCTGTTGTTTTATTGTCATTGCCAAGCACACAATGGAATCCTGCCCCTTCTGTCATGTTCTAAGAAAACTCCCACAGAAGGAGGCCTGAGCCCTCTCCCTGTTCCCACTTTCTCTGCTCTCCGCAGCGGATTCACCCCGCTCCTCCCTCAGCCCTTTTTGTTTATGGTCCAGTGCTCGTCCCCCGGCCCAGGGGCCATGTCCAGCATCCATGGGGAGCCAGGGCTCCCCCGAGCGTCCCCAGGGAGACGAGGAGCTGCCTCGGTTTCCCTCCTCCCAGCCAGCACCCAAGGAGCCTCCACACTGAGCTATTTTAATTCCTCCATCTGCTGCCCATGTGCTGGCAGAGGGAACACTGGAATCCAGCAGTCTTACACTTAGCACGACTGATACTTTCTGACAGACTATTTGAAATGATAGAAATACATAAATCTCCTCTTTTTTATGACCTTGTAATAGCTGCAACATATTTCCAGCAAATATTTTCTATAGCAATAATAAAAAAGCGATAACAAAAAAATAAATATAAATATAGTTTAAACTCAAGCAGAATCGCACTTTCAAAGCCCAGGGATGGAACAGCGAGGCAATAAATCACAAATCTTTGTGAAAGGAGGGACTTGAAATGGAAAGTCCCATAGACATCAGTGTTAAGTGTTTATCAACAGGGGTTTTTTGACTGTTCTCCTGTCTTCTGCCTGTGGATAGCACTCAGGCACATCTCAGTTTCCCTCCTGCCCAGCATCTCTCACCGTGGCTGTTTGGCTGTGGCTGCCTAACTGTCCACATTTCTGATTTTTTCTTTCTTACTTTATGTGTTATTTTTTCTTTTCCTTAGTCATTTCCTTTGCCCAGAGAAGCTGTGGCTGCCCCATCCCTGGAAGTGTCCAAGGCCAGGTTGAACGGGGCTTGTAGCAACCTGGGACAGTGGAAGGTGTCCCTGCCATGGCAGGGGAAGGGACTAGAAGAGCTTTAGGGTTCCCTTCTGCCCCGGGCCATTCTCGCAAAGCCCCGTGAGCAGCAGCAGAGTCCGGGGTGTGCTGGAGGTCGGGTGTGGAGGTGCTGCACCATTACCGCGCTGTTTGACGTGTTGCTCACACCAGCTGCTCTCAGGTGCGGGTGGTGGCAGGTTTGTGGAAGAAGTTCAAGGACAGACTGGTTTGCCTGGGCTTTCTCACCAGGCAAGCTGTGAAACTGTAAGAGGAACCCCTAGCAAAGAGCAGAATTAATGGAGGACATGTGAGCAAACGCAGTAGACAGGGGCAGAGGCGGGCATGGCTGTGGCGGAGCAGGCGGTGCTCCAGCACTGTGAGCAGGCTGCGAGGGAGCCAGAGACCATCTGAATGGGATGGTGGGTTTTCCATGGCATGCTTGGATTTCCAAAAAAGATTTGACAAAGGCTCATAAAGCAATTAAGCTGTCACGGGATGAGAAGGAGGATCCTCACATGGATTAATAATTGATTAAAAGACAGGAAACAAAGAATAGGAATAATGGCCCTCGGTGATTAGTAACTAGGTTACTGGTGGAGCTCCAGTGGAACTGGTGGAACCTGCATTGTTCGTTAATGTGGGGCATGGAAAGGATGTGAATGCTGATGTGACAAAATGTGCTGTTGATACAAAAGAGGTAAGAACAGTGCAAATAAAAGCTGTCTGTGAAGCACTGCAGAGGTATCCGCGGTGCTGAGTGACAGGACAATAAAACGAGAGAGGGAATTCAGTGTCAATGAGTACAAAATAATATACATGGTGAAAAGCAACTGTAACTATATGTGTACAATGATGGGCTCTAATTACCTTCCATCAGTCAGGAAAAGTATCCAGCGTCATCACGGGTAGTCCTCTGAACACTTCAGCTCCATGTAGGAGCAGGCAGAAAGACAAATGGAACGTCAGGAATTAGGTCCATAAATCCCAATGTACCCACATCTTTATTGCTATTTTTTTTCTCAAAAAGAGAAGTGAAGAGATGCAGAAAGGGATGAGTGTGGAAATGGATCAGGCACGTGAAAAGAGGAGCAGATGCTGAGGAGGGAAGGGCTTTTCTAGTGTGGAAAAGGCACAGCTGGGTACAAGACCTGTCTGTGAAGTGCAGGTGATCACAGGTGGTAGGGACAGGGAATTGGGAAGGTTTTATCCTGATAGTTCAGAGACAGGAGCTGCTCGCCCCAAACACAGTGGCAATGGCTCACTGGAACAAAAGGAATTCTTTTCCTCACCCAGTGTAATAAATTCAGGAGGTAAATGTCATGGAAATGGGAAATTCAAAAGTGTTTTGGACAAATGCACAGACTGTAAAGGGAGCAGAAACAGCTGACAGAAAGCACAGGTGGAACTGGGGTGTTGGTGAGAATTATGGGAGCTCTTGAAGGTGAAGAGAGGGATACACAGGGGTAGGGGTGTGTTTTGATGCAGAGACTAACTCTGTAAAACATAGGCTCAGTTTTCAACCATTTGGGGTTTTTTGCTGATACTGGTCTTTTTAGTTCAGGCTTGACAAGTCCACAAACATTAAATATTCTTTCTATGATCCTTATTTCACCCTAGTAACTAGTTTGGAGATGGAGAGGGGTTTGGTTGGGGTTTTGTTTAAAGCCTGGCTCCTTGTTGCAGTGTTAGTATTGTTTATTGTGCAGATTCACCCCTGACCGTGGCATTCTTCATTGCTATTGAAAGTTAATGGGGGAAAAATTGCATTCCAAACATTTGAACCCGTAGTAGCCATGGCTGAACTTAGTTGATCTCTGGTGATCGGTTCAATTTAGTTACGATTTTTAGCCATTAGGCTGGGGCTGAATGATGGTGATTTGGTTGAGGCCAAATGTCTGCAGAAAATTGGCTGTTTGATAAGAGCCCTGTTATCAGAGGGGGATACTTTCTCATTTACATTTAGATGAGTATTGATTATTTATTTACTCAGAGAAGTGAGATTCGTTCCCAATCTTATCTTTCTAGTCTCTGCTTGTCAGCAGAAAGAGAGAGAGAGCTCCTGACAACAGCCCAAGATAACAGCACTTTGTAGTGGAGATAAAAGTTGGAATGGGCCTTTTTCTAGTCTTGACTGAAAGGATAAGTTTTAAAAATTAGAACTGATGGGTCATGCTTTCAAAAGCCCTTTCTGAAAGCTTTGCAGCTTAAATGGCAACAGAATTGGTTTGTTGGTGTGCGGGTGGCCATTCCTTTTCTGCAAGGGGGACGCTTAATTTGATTATAGGGTGGGATTCTTCCCAGGCACCTTTGTGTGCTCATGGGGAAGCTGTGGGTCTTGGGGTCTGTTTCCTTGTTTTTAATTCCTGATGAACATTCCTGTCTCTAAAGGGGTGCCTTGAAATAGCCAAGTGGGTATCTGTGGGCAGAATCCATGGTGAGAGTGGTTCAGCGGGGATTTAGATGGAAGGGGCATGTGTGATGGAGGATCACCCACAGGAGGAGTGTGGAGTCCTCGGAACTGCCATCAGCAGGAGAGCTTGGCTTGGGGCACTGGCCAGGACAATCCATGTCAGGATTTTAAAGGTTTATTTTACACTGAACATTTGCATGAGATTACAGAAATCCATAAAATCCATCTTTGGTATTGCCACTTGAAATTTTGTTGAAATTCACAGACGAGGATTCCATTAGGAGACCATTAAATTATCCAATATTCCTACTACAGTGACATCATTTGAACTTGTGAGAGAAGCCTGGTAGTAAAACTCCTCCACAGACTCAGCCTAACATTCTTCATCTGTTGGGAAGCAGAGGTCATGTAAATGTGGACAGATATTTAAAGCATAATTGAAGAGTAGATACTCTCTAAAAATCCATTTACACTTTTTTATTAATTTCTCAGTATTTTCTGGTTTTAAGGAGTTATCCATAAGGCAGGTTGATCTGGTTCCTGCTCTGGAGCTCTATTTCCCTGCTTTATTAGCAGAGTTAATGCAGGCTTGACACAAACTGGGTAAAACAATTTACCTGATCGTGAAATTCTTAAACTGCTCCAGATAGAAGTGATCCTTTGCCACCGCAGGGTGTGTTGAGGGGTGTGATCCCTGATGGCTCTCCGCAGGGTTCAGCTGCGTGGGGCCTGTTTCTGACAGGGGTGATGTTGGTTTTGGGGTGGATCCAGCTGGTGGAATCGGATCCGCACGGAGGGCCAGTGAACCCTGCCTGCATTTAACCTTTCCATCGTGTCAGGGTTCTCCCCCACTGAGCAGGGGTTTAGAGCTGGGTACCAACACCACGGATGTTCAGATGGGAGCCAGCAGTTCCCTTGGGTGTAGCTTGGGAGTCTCTGGAAGGTGCTTGGGATGAACAAAGCCATTGGGTTTTGCTGTCGCTGGTCCTGTTCATAAACCTACACCAGATTTTAAATCCAAACTGATTTACTGCTCTGAGATTTGTTTCAATTCAGTATATTTTGCTTCTGCCTAACAAGCAGGCCTCTGTTTATTTAATTTATTTTAAATTTAAATTGTTAATCACATTTCCAGTAGCCGGGAGAGGAGCAGTGGTGGTGCTGGGTCTGTTTGCCTTTCTTTGTGCTGCACTGAGACCTCTCCGCCGCTTTTCGAGCGTGGTTTGAGCTGCAGATGCCTCGGCAGCTCCACGTGCCATCACTGGTTGTGCTGGGCAGGGGGGGAGCCCCTGGGGCTCCTCCTGTGTCCTGCAAAAAGCCTGGCACTGTGTCTGCTCTGAGTGGCATTGGGAATAAGGGGTGTCCAGAACGCTCCGCTCGGGGAGGGAGCGCGCCTGGGCCAAGCGGGGAGTGCTTCACGTGGCTTTGGGAAGATGGAATGGGAAGCTGTAATTGAAATTCTGCTGTGGTAAATTTAAAATTAATTGGCTAACAAATTCCATTCCTTAGGCGTGCCATCCGAGGCTGAAAGACTTAATTTTTTTATATATTTTAAATATTTCATCATATATGCTCTTAATTCACAGTCAGCAAACAGAAATCTTTTAAATACTGGTGAAGAGGGAATAGATTTTGTTATTTCAGTTCTGGGTTTTTTGTTGCTTTGAGACATGGTTAAAGGGGCTTTGAATCACTTAAGATTTTTCAGGTATCTGTTGGTTATTTTACTGGATTATATGGAAAATACACAGTTGAGAACTCGGTGTGCACTTCAGCTCTGAGGTGTGAGCAGGACTGGAGTCACCCTGTGCTGCTCCAGGGCGGAGCGAGGACAGGAGGGTGTTGGCCCACACCAGCTCCTGCCCTTGGAAGGGGCTTTTCTTCTTCGGGGTCCCACCTGGAGCTTGGTGCACTTGTGTCTCCCCCCACCCCGCCAGGGCCTCTCCTGACCACTGTCAGGACAGCAGGGCTAGAGCTGGCTCGTGGGACTTCACCTGGAACTGGATCAGTGTGTCCTGGTTTTGTTCCAGTTAAGGCATGTGGTTTAAAGATCCATTCAACTGAAAGATTTTATTTAAATGGCCTGGTTTTTGCAAAAACAATTTTTGATACATTTTCTGTAGTTGTAAAGCAGCTTTTTAGAGCAGCAGTATTGCCCTTACTTCAGGGATTTGGTTGGGAAAGAAGATGGCACCTGAACCTTCAAGATCTGCTATTAAAATGTGAAAATAATTCATTCAAAGCAGCAGCATCTGTCCCTCTGTGTGACTGCAGCTCAGTGGTAATAGTGCACAGAACTCTGGAGAAAGCTAAACTCCACCTCTCGGTGACCTGCCTGCTGCATGCAGCCCGGAGCTGAGGGTGATGCCAGGCCCCAGTGGCACACTGCCCCCGGCCAGCCGGGCAAGCAGCGCCGGTCACTGCTGGCGTGGGGCAGCGGCTGACCCCTGCCCGGCGGGCGTTTGGGTTTCACCACCAAACGCGGTTCATAAGGAAGGGCTGGTTTCCTTCCCAGGTGTTTCCCAGTGCTCTGTGCAGGCAAGAGGGACGGGCAGCAGGGAGCAAACACAGAGGGCTTCTTCACTCAGGAAAGGTGCCCAGAAAATCCCTGCAGGGTGTGCAGCGAGGTCTGAGCAGGTGTTTCCCACACCAGCCCCTACTCCTGCCCCGCAGCACGGGCGGGGGGTTTGGTACAGGCTCATCTGGTGTGGGAACAAGGTGGGAGTGTTGGACAGGGGTTTGTCAGGTCACACCGGGGACAGCTGAAGACAACAGGAATGTGTTGTTTCCTTCCACACCATCCTCCAGCTTCTGACAGGGCCCTTCCCTTTGGCAAAGGGCTTTGAGACATCAACACCCACCTGCTGTGCTCTTGGGCTGCGAGTAACCTCGTGTTAGTTGAACGTGCTAAGCCATCACTTTGTTAGAAAACAGATGATTTTACAAGTTACTTTATGTTTCAGGTCCTCAGTATCGGCTGGAGAAGCAGAGTGAACCTAATGTCCCAGTAGATTTAGACTGTACCTTGGAGAGCCAGAGCACTTTGGAATTCTGCCTTGTCCGGGAGAACAGTATGTTTCCCCTTTTCACTTTTGCTCTTGTAAACTGCTTAAACTCACATAAGTTATGTATTTTGGAACACAAGCTGTACTGTCTGGGCAAGTACATTTTGACGAGACTCTCTGTCCCGAGGCACTTCTCCGTGGTGCCAAAACAATATTCCAGAGGGAAATGATGGATTTCATACCTTTAGTAAATAGTCTGCATCCTGTTTATCACTTCATGATTAATCTTTTGCTGTTAAACTCTGCTCTGTAAAGTTATGACCAACCCTGAAAAGCACGAAATATGAACCTGTCTGTGTTGCAGACATTGCTCAGTGAGTCGAGGGGTTGGTCTGCAGGGTGTTGTGCCGTGTCAGTGTGGCTGTCAAAGGCACTGGGGTTTTCTAATGCAATTTAAAGAAATTAGCCATGCAGAAACAGCTAGAGCAGTTTGATGATTTTTGAAGTGCCAGACAAATAATCTTCTCTCCAGCTCTGCTCAAATATTTTTATTCTGTTACTGTTTTAATGATCCTAATATTTATTTCCTGATTTATTTCTTCACATGGAACAATATGAAACCTTAAAAAAAGACATTTAACATTGATTTGTGTTTGTTCCCCATGGCATTTTGGTCCATTCTCCATTCTTTACAACAGCCACGCTTTCAGTTTTGGTGTTCTTTCATTCCATTTTGTGTAAAAATGTTGATTGTACTAATGAGTAAACCCAGTCACAGTCCTGGCCTCAGCCAAGAATGCTGCACACAACCATAGTAAGAGCCTGCTTCAAGTAGTGGAAGAGTTTTTTTCTTTCTGTGCAAAGGTTAAACCTTTCAGTTGATGCTTTTTGGCCATAGCAACTGCATCTTATCCCAGAATCTCACTCCTGGTTCCAGCCTCTGCTCCGCTGAGGGAACAGCAGGAGTGAGCACAGCACCACGAGCTCCCAGTGCTGCTGGGGCTGAGATTAACACTCGCAGCTTTGGCTGCTGCTCCCCAGAGGTGGGACTTGCTCCCAAAATATTCCTGGTGCTCCTGGTTCATTTCTGCATAAAATGGTTCTGAGAATCTGTAGGAGAGACCTTGGCCAGAGGGAGCAGGGGGGCTGTGCTGAGGAAATGGAGCAGTTCTGACCTCACTAATTGAGTTGTGCTCTTCCACAAGCCAGAATTCCCCGACGTCTGCATCCCACCTATTATTTTTGTATCGATTTTTAATCTATGAAATGATGCACACTAGTCATAGTTCCATGGGTTTTGCTTGTGATTTAAAATAACATTTTTTTAACCCAGGCTCTGTAATTAAAAGAATACTGTAGATACTGCATTTTTAATGTATTTTCATCATCTGTGGAGGAATCCAGGCTGTGGCCTGTAGCTGTATCTCCTGCAGGTCTTGTGAGTGACCGGGTTCAGGTTGCACCATTACTTAAAGAGTAAATCTGTTGGAGTTTGTAAGTGGTGTAGCAGGAGGCAGCCGGTCTGCTCTGCTCCAGGAGAGCCTCAGGAGACTTGGCTCAAAATAAATGCCAATCACGGTGTTGAGGGGACACTTTTCCCTTCTCCTGAAGCCCTTGTGCTGCACTGCTCCCCTTTCCTCCCAGCCAGGGGACACCAAAGCCAGCCCTGCTCCTCCACAGAGCACTGGAGAGGTGTGGGAAGGATCCCTGAGGCTGCCAGCTCCAGACTCCCTTACCTGGGGAGCATTCCTGCCCTCGTTTAGCACAGCAAAGGTGCCCATCTAAGAGCACGATGTGGAGCCCTGCTCAGGTGGGGGCTCCCGTGGCAGGGGGATCCTGCACTGCCCCTGCTCGGGGCTGGGTGCTGGCCCTGCACACAGAGGGGCTCGAGGACAGTACAGTTTGTGAGAGCAGTCACAATTCCTGCCTCGTGCACAGTCAGAAAGTGGATTTTGGGGTGCTTAGGAGCTATCTTTTGGCAAGACGTTAGAATAGAAATATTGACAGTTTTGCACTATTAACAAAATAATGGCTTGACAATTCTAGCATCAAACTGAAATATTCACTTTGTGCATTCTGTCTTGATTTGAAATACTTTTAGCTTTGATATTCCAGTCAGAAAAAACTCTGTCGGAACAGCTATTACTTGTAAATGTGCTCTTCGTAGTCTCATAGTCATTTATAAATATATATATGGATGATGCCAAGCATCTGCTGAGAGAAGAGCAGCCGCATTCCTTTGGGCAAAGAGAAAGTTTATATTTCTGGGTATTAAATGAAACAAAAACTTTCCATTATTAAGAAATATGTATGGAGAAATCCCCTTTCCATCCAGCATTTACTAATAGCATTCAAGCTAATAAACTGCTTCCAGTGTGCAGAACTTTTAACTTGCACAAAGATTTATCTTTAAACTGAAAGCTGCACTTTGTAATGTGGAATGCCTTTATGTGTGGTAGCAAGCCGTTCATGGCTAATTTAGTTTTATTCTTGCCATCTTACTTCTGGAAAGTTCCTCTTTCTCATTTTATCATTAGATAGTAATTAGTATTCAAGGGAAATTGGTCTTAATATATTAAAATTGGTTTAGTGCCTTTAGACCTATAGCAAAGCCAATGTCTTATTGGAAAATGTAATTGGGGACTCTGTGTATGTAATTAATTGTATTGCAATTAAGAACTTTCATTAAGCAATATTCTAGTACATTAAAGTAATAAGGGACATTTTTGCAGTGCAGTTAACTTTGTGTTTTGTTGTTTTATCAAGGAAATACAGGTTCACTTGCTCTTGAATAGGCTGCCTGTGACAATTCAGTATTGTGGTGTTCCTGATGTGTCATTTTTATCTGCCCTGCGGTGCTGGCAGGGGTCCCTGTCAGAGGAGGCTCCTGGTTTAGCTGAGTCCCCGTAGGAGGAGGCTTCTGGTTTAGCTTCTGCCTTGTTTCCAGCTCATGGGCCTGGTGCTGTTGTTCCACTGCTGTTGGTCTCATTTGAAAATCAGGATTTCCAGCGAGGAGATTGGCCCGAGTGACCGATCTCACTCTGTTTGACAGGGATTCAGGTCTGTCCTGGGGGTCGTGGGGCAGCCCAGGGTCAGGTGGAGGGGTCAGTTCTGCCGTGTCACAGCTCCTGTCCCAGCACAGGGTGCCTCTGTGACCCCACGCTGTGGGGACAGGGTTGTGGGGACATCCCACGGGTGTCCAGCGCTGAGGAGGGTCCTGGCAGCAGGGCAGCGGTGCCATTGCCATCCTCCCGCTTCGCTTCCAGGCGCTGCCACACCACAGTCTCTCAAGATGCTTTTAAGTGCACCAAAAAGTTTGACATATCTCAGTGTATCTTTGGAGTAGTGCAGCATGAGGGTTTGACATGATACATTATGATAATCCATAGTATAGAGACATTAACACAGGGGTCTGTGACAAAATGCATTGTAATGTCTCGGAAGGAGCCATTACAATTTATCTTGTCATTCTGGAGCATGGAGTGGTTGCAGTGTTAAGATGGCTCTGCATAAATTCACATGGAGACTGTTTAATTTGATTTTTGGAATCCTTTCAAGTCGAATGGCACAGCCCAATTTGTAACTTAACCCTTTGGTGTCCCCCTTCCCCAAAGGAAGGTCCGTGGTGCGCGGGGAGGGCAGCACTGGGAAAGCTGTGGTGAAAGTCTGTGGCATGGGAATCTCCTGCTTTATGCTCTCCATGTGGTTTTGGACTCATGTAACAGCAGATGCTCACAGTGGTGTAGTGTTGAGGCCACTCCAACAGTAATTTGCAAAAGTAATACTGAATACAGTAAGCAAAATTAATGCTGAAAAATCTAACAAGTTGGTAACTGCTTTGCTGGAGCTTTAAGATCTGTACTAAAACTCCATCATCTCATCTTCCCATTATTAAAATTTCAGCAAAATATAAAGTTTTCATTAATCTCCTGCAGCAAATTTAGTTCTCTGAACTGGCAGTTGGTTCAGCTTTTAGGACTACATTAGCCAGGATATTAAACAAAACGTGTCATTCCTCAGGATCTCCTGTAAGAAGCTAAATCAGTTTTCAAACATATTTATGCCACTTTATCTACCAGCATCTGAAAGATCATTTCAAGCTGAGGTGCTTTATTAGCAGCTGGCATCGAAATTACTCTGTGCAATTATATATCGCATTATAGTAATGTTGAAATTGGTGTTAATCCAACGTCATAAAATGTAAAAAATCTTTGAAGTGTGTTATATTTTTTCAGTAATTGGCATTTTGGCTTAATGAGTTGTTGCCTTTTATAAAGGCAGTACCTGCAGTGGTAATGAGAATACTAATCAGTAAATAAAGTGCAGCTTCACATCAGTGAGCCCGAGGTGCTGCCGGCACACGGGAGATCTGTGCTAGTGCTGGCCTCGAGGGTGGCACCTCTGGGGACAGGCACCTCTGGGCCCACCTCTGGGTGGACTTCTGGGCAACTCTGGCCCCCTCCCTGGGCTCCTTCCTGGGTGGCAGGCGGTGGCTGCCCAGCAGGGTCCCCCCGCTCAGCCCCTGGGGTACCCGCGGTCCCGGGCTGCCTCGTGCCGCCCAGGAACCGGCCACTGGGATGGTGTGCTGCTCTTCCTGCGGCCACAGGTGTCTGTCATCGTGGCCTCAGCGCCTTAGTGACTGACCTGGGCTGGAGCATGGAATGCCCTCCTCCCAGAGACACTCCCTGAGCGTTTGGTGTTCCCCCAGCCAGCTCCCCACGGTGGTGCCGCCGCGCCGGCTGCGCGTGTGCCGCGTGCCAAACCTCTCCGTCAGGACTGCCGCCTTGTTTTGCAGGTTCAAGAGGAGAAGAGGTCTCGGAGGAGGATCCCCAGATCGATATTGCCACAGTCCAGGACATGCTCAGCAGCCACCACTACAAGTCCTTCAAAGTCAGCATGATCCACCGGCTGCGGTTCACCACGGACGTGCAGTTAGGTAAATCACTCCGTGCCGTGGCGCGGGGCAGAACGGAGCAGCTCAAACCTTTGGCTGTCTCTTAACAGCTGCCTGGCCATCTCAGGCCATTCTGAAGCAATCGTTATCACCTTGGTCCATTTTCTCATGGAGCGTTTGAAAGTGTTGCTGGCATTTCAGCAGTTAAAAATATTGCTTTCAGTTGAAAATACTTCAGTATTTTTATTATCCCCAATCAGTTGCACATGTTGCCTCTGAACGAAGGCCATTATTTAATGACCTCGTCTCTTTTTTCAGTCTAGGCTTCCTAATGGAAAGCTTCTTGCCAACTGTTTTGTTATTTTTAAATGAGGCTTTGCAAAATTGGGAATTATTGAGTTTTTTTTTTCTGAGACTGAAAGATTTTTAACGACCTAGTGGAAATTTGAGGTGGAACAAAATAAACGAGCATTCTCTAAAGGTTTTATATTGTCCTTATTGGCTTGCTGAATGCTTTTGAAAACCCGAAGGCCAAGGGCTGACGGAATCCTGAATTATAAAAGCCCCATTACTGTTTTAAAATGATTGAATGGCTTTTTATCTTTGTGTTTAAATTGTGAAAATTTGATTAATGATGCATTGGTAGGTGACCTGTGACATTCCTGCAAATACTTCCATAAAGAAGTGATTCAGCAGTAAGATATTAAGTGCCATAATGTTTACAAAATACATTTATTCTGTAGCATTCAGTAGAATTGTTAAACTATACCAACTCCTGTATTATTGTCACTACAGTCTCTTCATTCTTCCATCCTGAAGCACATGTAAGAGTACATGTCTGTACAATTCTCACAGAAGAGGCTTTTTTGGTTTATTTTGAGCTGTCTAGTTAAGGCAGGATTTATCTGCTGGTGCTGGAGCAGGGCAGTGCTGGGCACGTTCGCTGCGTTTGAGCAAACTCTCGGGGTGTGATAGTTTGCTTCCAGTGAAGTTTGACTCACTGTATCTGGGAAGTGTCAGAAATGAGAGCTTGAAAAGGTCATGACAGATCACTAAAGATAAATGGTTAAGGGAGAAGAGCTGTTAAATGAAACAAATGGCTCAACTCATGCAGCAGTGGAGGAGCTGACCCTGCCCAGTGCTGTAAGGACCATAAAACTTCCCTTTTATAACAATCTGTGAATTTGCGTGATTTTGATGGCAGTGCACTGACAATAGGGTTTTATAATCTAATTATTTTTTTTAAATCAAAGAAAACCCCAGCAGGGTGTTCAAACCTTGGGCAAATGTAGAAAATCAAAATCTTTCGATAAAGTCAAAGTTGCTGGGGTTTCTCCTGAGTTTTTTAAAGATATTAAAAGAGCAGCGCTGATAAAATAAGGACTGAGGGGCTGTTTGGGTTTGGGCTGTTGAGTGTTACATGTTACCCGTGAGTGGCAGACTGCTTCTTCCTCCCTGGAATGGGAAAAACGGGGGCTAATTTTTTGTCTTCAGCCATAGTAACTGGTCTGGGAGCTGTTCTCCACCAGTCTGATAATGGCCAGTTGCAGAGACTTTACTCTGCAGCCTTTTTGTGCCATCGGTTCTATGCAGCAGCCACAACAAAGCAAGTGTTTCTCGAGGACCCCAAGAATCCCCTGTCATTCTTTGCTCCCTGTTTGCAGATCAGTGGCTGTGCATGAGTGGATTGCACTTTTTGAAATGTTTTAGCTGTTTTGAGGCCTCATCACTGAATTTGAGACAAGGTTTATGAAAAATATGGGAGTAAATTTTATTTTCTGTGCATTGTGCATAGCTCTGTAGTAAAAGGTGATATGTGGATGGCCATGGGAGGAATGCCCAGCCCTCTGAGTGATGGGGTTATTGCATTTAAGGTGGCAGTTTAAGGTCTGGGGTTTGTGTTTCAGCCCATATCACAGGGTAATGCACACACAGCAGCACTCTCAGCAGTTTTACAAAGGCTCTATCATGTTGTGGAGGAATAAGACACATTTACTTGTGTATTACATTAGCAGAACTAACAGGAGCATATTGTCTGGGAAAACGACTGCTGGCAAGTATTTCAGAAAGGGAGGGCAATTGCAGACCCCAACAAAGGGAGCAGGAACAGAACAGTGTTACTGGACCCATACATTGATGGCATTTCTTTCGACAAAATGAATGAATTTAAAAAATAGTAGAAGGAGCATTCTTACTTAGATTTTGAGTATGAGTGATTCGTGCTGCGAGACAGAGACTGCAGAAGCCACAGACACAATACTGTTTTGATTTTAGGTTTCAACACATCCAGATTGTGCGAACAATAACACAAAAAAGACAACATTCTTTGTCAATGTGCTCTCTGGATGTGGGTGAGCTTGAGCCAGCGATGTCGAGATACAGAAATAATGGATGAAGTATACAGCAACAATTTGCAGATAAAAATAATAGAAGTTAAAGTGTATTTTACATGATAAAAAAAAGATGAAAGAGGAGGAAGTCTGTTCCATCTGAGATGGTTACAAAATGGTGAAGTAGCCTCTGCTGAGAAGATTGATGCAATGGGGAGTGACCTTGGCTTGGAGCAGGAGCTGGTGATGTATGTATGAGCATCTCGCTGCTAAATGGACCCAGATTTGTAGCACTAATATACATGGAAGCCCAGAACCAAACTCAGGATGGCAATAAATCAACAGCCACTTTGGGTGTCATTTCTGGTTTATATTCCACTATTGTTCTATCACTTTAATTCATGTCACTATCATCTGTTCATCTGGAACAGTTTTATATAATTTTCCAGTGGAGTTACCTGACAAATCCGATCAAATTAACAAGGTGCATTAACACTATTGACTGACTGTGAATTCTGAAGTTGCAGGACCAAACACTGAAATTTTTTTGAGGATATTTTTAGGGGCGATGCTCTTAGAGGAAGGGATGGGGAACAGCCCTCGCACACAAAGAATTTGCACCTTTATTTTTAGAACTTCCCTTGACTTTTTTTTAGTGAGAAAATAAGACTTTGTATCATCAACTTCCATATTTTCCTTAAACTACAGCAAATACCATTTGGAATAATGAACCATTACAGTGAAATACCAACACCGATTTTACATGATCTGTCCAAAATTAAATCACAAACCAAAATGGGCTCCAGATACAGCCTCATCCTACTCAAATTAGTGAGTTCCAGCAGCCTGGGTGTTAACTGGTCTCTTGATACAATGCTTAATTGCAATGTGATCTCCCTGATGTGAGGTGTGTTTAATGGTGGAGTGCATTGTGGGGTTAACGGGGTGTTCCCATAACCCGCGGGGTGGGCAAGGCTGACCTGGGCTTGGGGCAGGGGCTGCAGCAAGACCCGCCCCAGGCTCCTGCCTCGTTGGCTTTGCCGTTGCTCAGAACACAAACGGATGTGGTTTGCAAATTCAGGCATTTTGTCAGGGTCTCACGAGCTTCACCCTGTAACTCGTGACTGAAGACACATCGCTGGTTTTAAGGCTCTGCACACCTAGATGTTAAAAGCTGCCTGGGAAGCTTGTTCAGCTGTGTCAAAAGCTCCTGAACTGGTTCCAGCAGGATGCTCCCTGCCCTCTGCCACTGCTGTGGCCTCACCTTGAGTACTGTGTGCAGTTTTGGGCACCACAATGTAAAAAAGACATTAAGCCATTAGAGAGCATCCAAAGGAGGCCACAAGGATGGGGAAGGGTCTGGAGGGGATGTCTTATGAGGAGCAGATGAGGCACTTTGTTTGGAGAGGAGAAGACTGGGGTCAGACCTCACTGTGGACTTCAGCATCCTCATGAGGGGAAGCAGAGGGGCAGGTACCAATCTCTGCTCTCGTGACCAGTGGCAGGACCCAAGGAAACGGCTGAAGCTGAGTCAGGGGACATTTAGGTTGGATGTCAGGAAAAGGGTTTTCACCCAGAGCGGGGTTGGGCTCTGGAACAGGCTTCCCTGGAAAGTGAGCACAGCATCAAGCCTGCCTGAGTTCAAGAGGCTCTCAGGCACAGGGTGGGATTCTTGGGATGTCCTGTGCAGGGCCAGGAGTTGGACTCAATGATCCTGATGGGTCCCTTCCAATTCAGCATATTCTGAGCCTCTGGTTGTGTTATTCTATGATTCTGTGTCTGCTGTACAGCAGATGGAGTGGGGCTGGTGGTGATAGTGTCTATTACACAGAGCAGTGGTGACTGCAGAACCAGCACTATCTCCTATAAATCTCACAGCTCGTGTAGCTGCTTCTTCCAGAAGAGCTCTGTATGCATTTAGAAGATTTTTTCTGTGGTATTTCTTTCTTTTGATATGCTTATGCAGGAGAATAAAATGCAGATTATCAATGCAGTTTGATAACCATTTGCTTCTGGTTTCAAAAGCTCCCGTGCTTTCAGAAAGCCCAGAAGGGCAATATACCTTCAGCCCATTTAAGATTTATAAAGTGTGTCAAACGGCTGATATGAAATCGGTTAAACAGATCACTGTTGTGGCTCTCTATTCTTTCTCATCTCAGGTATTTCTGGAGACAAGGTAGAGATAGACCCTGTTACTAATCAGAAGGCCAGCACTAAGTTTTGGATTAAGCAGAAACCCATTTCAATCGATTCTGAACTCCTCTGTGCCTGTGACCTTGCGGAAGAAAAAAGCCCAAGTGAGTAGTCCTTTTTATTTATGTTCTCTCTTCTCTGCCTCCCTGGATGGGCTTGATGTCCAAAGAATTATTGCTACCATGTCCTTTTCTTTCTATAGGTGTATTTTATTCATTACAGGATGTTTTTAATCTGACTCAATTCTGTTATAGAGAACACAGCATAAACAGACACACATTTTACGAGTGTCCTTTGATGCTGCTCTCAGCTAATGGCATCACTCAGTGTTTCTAGCCCACTGTCACACCAAGGGAACACTGGCTCTGCCCAGCTGTCTCCAGCCCTGCAGCAGAGCCAGCAAATCCATGATTCAACATAATTGCAATTTTTTTTAACTTTTTAGCTTCCAGACTGGTTTTAAATGTCTTTGGTGCAGCTGAGGATCTCGGACATACAGTAAGTGTCAGCTCAGTCTGAATTTGCCTCAGCCGTGGCTGCAGGGTCGCTGGATTGAAGGTGCCACTCTGGGCATTCTGTTCTGTGGTGGTGGCCGGGCCAGGACGGCGGTGACAGCCAGGTTTGGGGACAGGCTGGATGTCCCAGCTCAGCCATCACCCGGAGGTCAGAGCTGGCTCTGTAGAGTGCAACTTCAAAAGCAAGGGCTTCTGCTTGTTGTGTCAGTAGAGTAATGAGAGTCTCTATCTGGAAAATTTGTTTTAAAAAGCACAGGATGGGCCCTGGGGGAATTGGGCAATGGCTCCCAGTGGGGCCAAAATGGAACTGTCTACTATCAAAAAGTGACTGCAGTTCAAAAGCTCAGATGGATTTTATTGCACTTGTGCCTCTGCAGGGTAGTGAGATGCTGGTATTAAGTACTTCTCTGCAAGGTGACAGAGAGGGAGAATTATGTGATACATATTTACAGAGGTAATGATCTGTTGAATTCTCTTGGAAGAGTAAATTTATGGCTGCCACAGATTTTATCAGCAATTATTGAACTATATCCTTCTCCCCTTCATTACCCCTTCCTACTCCATGTTCTTGGTCTAGTCATTGTCTTCCTTTTCTGTCTCTCCATCAAGATTTCATGGTCCTTGGGTAGGCACGACCCCAAGGAGAGGCTTCCCCAGTGACCTGGTAGTCTGAAACTGGTGAGGATTTTGTGTACAGTGCAAGGGGCAGTGCTGGTAAACCCTGTCACACCTCTGCACTGTGGCCACGTTTCACTGCAAATGCAAACATCTGAGGGGATAAAATGGTGCCCACAAAATGAGGCTGTATTTGAAGAGTCAAATTGAAACCTGAGGTTTCCGCTGCTGTCAACACACCAGGGCACAATCCCTGGACACCTCAGGGCTCTCCAGCCCCAGAGGCAGCACCTGCCGCTGTGGGAAGTTGTGTTTGTACCCAAATACTGCCAACCCAGGAATTTCAACCCCCAAAGAGAGCCCAGGTGCGGGAGGGAAGTACATGGGGACCACTGAGGTGGCTTTGGAGAGGACATTGACAGGCTGCAACCAAGGCAACCATTACAGTACTGAGGGGTTTATTTGCTCATTGTCATGTGAACATCTTAAGCTTCTCCTACTAAATAATGGTTCAGCACGGTTCCAAAAGAAGAAAATACTTCCTCCTGAAACTGCTGACCTTTTCCCAACTCACTAAAGATGTTCCAAAAGTCATTATTTTAGGCCAGCAGAAAAGACTTTTAGTGTGACATCTCAGAATGATGCATTTTGGGGAACTGAACAGCAGATCAGTATCTCTTGAATTTTAAATGGAAAAAAGTTATTTTAGCAGCATAAAGGAATGAGACTCACTGTATTTCACAAGTTTTGTCTGTGATTTTTATCAGCACGGTGATGTATGTTTGTGGCAGAGTTTACATCAAAAATTATTCCCGGATCTTTCTTGAATGAATTATTGCAAAGAAAGGCTGAGTACAGATAAGGTCTTTGAGTTCTGCAATATATTTTGTTTTCATGTTTTTATCTCTTGTAACACAAACACGCTCCATCTCCTCTTTCAGAAGCACTGCGCTTGTCCCGTTGCGCTGGGCTCTGGGTTTGGGGCCGCCTTCCCTCCCCTGGCAGCGCAGTGGGGTGAGAACCCAGCTGAGCTCTGCTTTGCTGGGCTCTTGGAACTCTGAGGAGGTGAAGGGTTTGCACCAGCCTCCAAATGTGACCCTGCTTTTTAGTAAAGGCCAGGGTCATTGGGAAGAGAGGTTGAGTGCTGGGACCGGCGTAAGGGTGCGGTGGGGAGTCTCGTGCATGTGTTCTTTAGTTCTCTCTGAACGGGGTCGTGCAGCGAAGCTTTAGTGGCACTTTGTGTGTGAAAGGACTCAGCAGCTTCAGAGCTGACGTGGTGGGAATATTGATGGACGGCTCAGAGCCGTTCTGGACAGGCTGAGTTTTCCTGTGCTGCGAGTTCACAGAACTCGGAGCTGCCTGCAGTGAGGACAGAAAATGAAAACAGAAAGCTCTGGCATCTCGTTTGCCATTAGTGGGGGGATTGTAGGCGGGGACGGCTGATGATTTTTGTTTGCCCTTGTAGTAGCTCTGGGTCAGAATTTGAAGTTTTATTTGTAAATTAAATCAGACTCCCTGGATTTAGACTGAGGGAAGAGGTAATGGCCCTGCTGGCTTGCTCCAATGCCATTAGAACCTGACAACACTGGGCACGAACATCTTCTTTAAATCAGGTTCGGCCTGATTATCACGAGAGATTCTGAATGTTTTGAGTCTTGAAAGGAAGCATCCTATCATGGAGAAATAAGATTTAAGCCTTAATAAAGTAGTTGTCATTTTTATAGCTGAAAAGAGCTTTGTATCTCAATTAAGTGTACATAATATAAAGTCTTAAGGAAGCAACATAATACGTTTAATACAATTATATCCCTTTGCAATAGTGTAATTTAAAGGAAATCTGATTCTGGTAATGTCTCTTACATTACTTGGACAGGGGAGAAACTTCAGTGTCACTGCCTGCTGCCTGCGTGCAGTGCTCTGTGGTCCGAGTGGCCGTGATGGATGTCCAGGGCTGCCGGGCACTGGCTGAGCCCGGGGGGAGCACGGAGCCCGGGGCAGCCCCGCGGTGCCACCATGCCTGATGGGCCGGGCACCTGCCCTGGGGTTCTCCCAGGCATCTGTGCTTTACACGAGCTGCAGAAATTGGATTTATGTGATAATTTACTTGAAACACTGAAGCAACATTCTCTGTGATCCTTTATCTGCCTGCTTTTCGTTTTCATAAAGCAGAGACATCTCAGTTGCTATGTCAAAATACCCTCAGTACGAAGGTAAGTCTAAACAAAGGTGTTCCGTAGGTCACGGAGTACACGGGTAACTCCAGTTTGTAATTTAATTGCCCGCTTTGCACCCTGCAGCTGAAGATTTCCTTTAAATTCTGATTCCATTGTTGCACTGGGGCTTAACAGAGTGTTAACCTGGTAATAGGCACAGGGCCTCCCCATTATATGTCTCGCTATCGAGCGGTTCTGCATGACTAGTTAAAAAAGATGGCAAGAAGATTAATGAAAGCTGCGAGTACAGAAGGGGGGCAGGTACCTCGGTAAGACTTCCAGCGAGGAGATATTAGAGCTGAACCAGAGCTTGGCTTTTTCTTTATCCCGTGACCTTTGAACCTGCCTTACTGTCGAGAGCTGCCAGCCGAGCCGACGTTTTGATTGATGTTGCTACACGAGTCAGTCTTTCCCATTGAATTCCACATCTGCACGAAAATAGCTTTTCCAGCAGTATTCACCCTGGCTGTAAGTGATAGCCAGAGTGATGCCTGAACCCCCTTTATGTAGTTTTCATTTAAAGCTAAAGGTATTTGATGTTTTAATTCAGTGTCCGGGTCCTCCCGATTATGCACGTTGGGTAATGCTAATTTAATGAATTTGTTGTTGGGTTGTGGAAGGGCTGAAAATACCCAGAAATTGTTGTGAAGGTGTTGGGTTCCTGCTGCTCTGGGAGTTTAAACAGAGCCATTGTG
Organism: Gymnorhina tibicen; assembly: GCA_013399875.1. Classification (NCBI taxonomy): domain Eukaryota; kingdom Metazoa; phylum Chordata; class Aves; order Passeriformes; family Artamidae; genus Gymnorhina; species Gymnorhina tibicen. The sequence goes on along the minus strand of VXAZ01002271.1, from coordinate 270,759 downwards.
GGTTTGCTCAGAGCCTGCAGCGGGGCCGGAGCAGAGGCAGCGTGTGCTCTGCGAATGGTGCACAAAATACCACGGGCTGGTTCCTGGTACCCCTGCTCCCACAGCGGAGCGTGAAGTAACAGAGTAAAATTCCTGCTCAATGGGAGACTAATCACAGGTTCTGATCAAAAGCTAAAAAACAGGTTCAAGCAGAGAAAACGTCCCCAGATTTCAGGCTTGGAGTGAAAGGAACGCCCAGGCGTGGAGCAGAAGGGATGAGCCCACCCGTGGCCACGCTGTGCAGGCGGGGGGTGCCCGGGGGACGGCAGCGGGCACAGATGGCCGTGGCTGCGCCGGCGGCTCCGTGCGCCCCGGTGGGCTCGGGCTGGGGCCGTGCGGGGCNCCGCGGAGGGACGGGCGGGGGGCCGGGGCCGGCGGCGCTGGAGCGGCTCCTGCCGCAGCCGGGCTGCGCTGATTGACTGCGTCCCCCTCCAGCAGCCTCTCCATAAAAGTTCTCCTGAGCGCAATCAGGAGCGCGCATTGCCTCATCCTTTTAACAAATCTGTTTTGTAGCCCTATTAAAAGGGGTCTTCATCTATCCTGTCAAAGCTATTCTGCTGGGGTTTTTTAGTTTAATTACACTATCCAATTAAAACTCCTCGCTGCATTTTGATTCGCCTCTCCTCGGGCCTGAGTGGATGTGACATTTACAAGGCTCGCCTCTCCGGCAGACAATGCGTGATTGATGAGGTGCAGACGCGGTGGAGGAGCCGATTGCCATGTGGAAACACTGCATTTTGATTTATTTATCTTTTTCCCAAACAAGGTTGCTGGTAAAGAGGTTTTGGGCAACCCCGAGTTGCACCTCAATTTTCAGCATTTTTGCGAAAATCTTCATTAGTATTCTACCTTTGATAATAATTTGAAGAAGAAACAAAAGGCTTTGGGGGGAAAAAATCCAGATGTGTGAACAGTTACCACAGTTTGACACAAAAGTGGGTGTGTGCTGCACTTTAATTGCAGCTCTGCGTTCAGGACACATGGCACCCTCTAATAGCAATGCTGAGTAGCAAGCCTACAGTGGACTGTAAAGGTTTGGAGGAAAAGAGATCATGGAATATGCTGCTGCCTGAGAGAAGGGGGCAAGCCAGCCGGACCAGAGCTGTTACTTCTTTCCTTAACAGTCTTTTCGTCTGTTCCCACCTAAGTACTGCCCTAGTCTGAGCAGATCCACCCCGGGTTCCTGGTGGGCAGCCCGAACCCATCAGTGACTCCCCTGGTATCCGTGGGTGAGGATTTCATCCAGAGCTGACTGCCCTCACTGCCTCTAAACTGTGTACCTCTGGGATGAATATCACTGGCATAAAGTGGGATTAACCCCACCTGCACATGCAGGGCCACGTCCCCGTTCTGTCTGTCCCTCGCCGAGCTCGGTGCCGTATCTGGACCATCCAACTGTGGCCGTGGTGCAACTTGTGACATCCCCTGGGAAGTTTTTTTCGTTACCAGAAGGTGTCAGGAAGGGTGTTGGGTGTTTTTGGTGGTAATGCAACTCTTGCAGCTTTGTAGGCCCTTCAGGCCCTTCTCCAGGGTCACGGCATCGTTTCTGAGGTATCACAAGTAGATTTCAGACAGCTGAGCCCCTCCCCAGTGCTTTTAAGTGAAATGCAGCAGTGGCTGGAGAGCAGAGGCTCCCCCGTCTTGTGCAGGGTTTGAAGGAAATGTGTCTTTGTACAAAAGTATTGCTGGTGTGTATTTTATTATCCTCATTCCTTTTACTGGTGTATTTCTAATCCTTTTTCATCCTTTGTGGGCCCGTGGGAAGAGATTTCAGGGTCTGAGCCTGTTGAGGTCACAGTTTCTGAAGCAGTGAGAATCAGTGATGTCAAACGATGTCCATAAGTGCTTTGTTCTTCAGAGAGTCCTTCTCCAGCTATTTATTCCACTAATAACTCTTAATTGTTGACTTCTGCCTTATGGCCCTGTAATGACAAAGCAATCATCAAGGTATATTGAAAAATTAACATAAATTTGCATTTCCCAGTGTTTGTTTTCTGCTTTGTCCGATTCATGAATATTCTTTTCATCCTCCATCCGATTAGTGACTTAATTCCGCGCAAACAGAGGGTTTGGGGGGCTGAATTGTGGGGTGGGAGGGAAAGAAGAAAAACTTCCTAATCTTGGCAGATTTGGTAAAAAAATTATCTTTTCCTGTGCAAATTCATATCCTTGTTTTCCAGGCAAAAAATGTATTTTTTAGACTTTGATAAAAAGAGTTTATTACTTAGATTAGAGTGATTATTTTTTTACCTGTATCAGGTGCGGTGTGGGGCCCACCAAGGGTTTGGATGTTTTCCCAAGACTGCAGGAATTAGCACAAGATTTACTGTTGGCTGTATGAGCACACTGTGGTCAGTAACTCTGGAGCTGTGATTGCGCAGGGTTCCTCTCTGCTGCGTGCACGGGGGGACACGGAGAAGCTGGGGGCTGAGGTGCAGGGTGGAGGCTGCGCCAGGAGTTTGAGCAGCCCTGGAAGGGTGAGGAGACCCGAGAGCTGCGGCGCTGCAGGGCCTCTTCCCTCGCCTCGTTGGCAGTGCAGCGGTGCTAAAAATCAGGGGATGGGGCGAGCAGCTGAACGTAGGACATGGTGCTGAAGGAGCAAATGAGCTCTCCTTGGTGAATTCCCGGTGAATTAGCATCCCGCCCTTCCGTCGGCGGCGGCTGTGGGCTCCTCTCCGGGAGTAACCACACAGGAACCCATTAGTGCTGGGGCTGGAGAAGATTTATCAGCGTTCCGAGCTGAGGCCAAAGGGCACCGGCGGGGAGATGTTGCTCTCCTGCTGCTGCAGCGGGGCCGGCCGTGGTGGGGCTGGCCAGGGGCACCGGGGGCATCGGCGCGAGACCCCTCGGCTGTGCTGAGCTCGCCGTGGGCTGCACCTGCCCTGTGACAAAAGCTGCTGGTAACAGATGAGTTTCTGTCATTCCATTTGCTTTCCATAGCTGTTTCAACGGAGAAACGTGGTCGGGAATAACATGGATTTTCTGTTGTTGTGCAGCTGATTAATCCTGATTGCAGGGCGCTGAGGTTCCCTGCAAACACCTAGCCACTGTTGGTGTGGAGTGATGGTAACAGCTGCTTGTGCAGCATCTGCATTTGGTTTAAATCTCCTGTCACGTGCAGTAGGAGCCACTCGAGCTGCTGCTGTTTGTTACCAGGTCCTCTCATACGGAAACATCAAACCATGGAAGCTCCTATTGATCTCAGAATTGTCAGGGGTGGTGCTCTATTGGAAAGAGGTACATCACATATTTAAGCACTCTTGGAAATGGAAATCAATCTCACAATTCATAAATTCCATCTGGCTAGAAGAGTAGCAGAGCAAAGTGCCAGTTAGGATTTCAGTGCACTCATATTTCATGCTGTAAGTAGTGTGTTGTGGACTTGGAGCCCATAAACATGATGCTGTAATGGGGCTTTCTAAGGAAAAGTCTTCTTGGCTTCTTTCCACCGAATCCCCAGTCCCAGCAGGATGGGGCTGCGTGTTCTGCGTGGCCGGCCCTGCACGGCCGCGGGTGCGGCAGCGGCGTCGCGGCCCCGGCGGCTCCCGGGAGCCCCTGCGGGAGCGTGGCCGCGCCGGGCCAGGGCCCTGCCGGGCAGGCAGCGCTGGAGCAGCCTCTGTGCCCCTGGGAGCCAGAACCCTGCCCTTGGCAGTGCTGCCCTGGGCGGGACAGCGCCCGAGGGACACCTGGCATCACCGCAGCACGCGCCGGGCTGGGCTCCCAGGGCAGCAGGGAACACCTCAAGAGGTTTTGTCTTGATCCACAGCAAGAATTACAGAATGACCTTCCAAGACCCAAAACATAGCGGCTCGTTGGGATCCTTCTGACCCTGTTTTGTGCCAGTTTCATTTCTGATAGCCAGTATGGAATGTTCAAACTGTGTGGAAAATGGTGGGAGCTGGTGGAGCACAGTGCTGTGTCCCATCCCCAGGAGTGGTGCACTGGCACTTTTGGAATCATTAAGATGCTGTGTTCCAGGAAGAGCTGCATGCATTAACATGCTGATGAGCTCCCAGCTTGGAATTCCGCATTTTTAGTACCACTGAGGCATCATTTGTCAAATGATTTAAAGGGTTGGGTTTTTATTATTATTATTAGCCAATTTTTCAATATAGAATTTATATTCCAGATTAGTGCATCATAATGGTGTTTAATTAACATGCCACAATAAAATACTTGCATCTCAAATTTCCTGGCCACCAATCTGAGCATATATCAGTCACTTTTTGGAAATCTGGAGAATTAGATAATGTAAATAAGATTTCCAATTAGCTTTCCTGCAGGAAAGACCTGGATTTACAGTAATGTGGCTGTTACTTTATGGATTGCCAACTTTGACTGTTGAACTGAATAAATTAGAAAACCGTTGAAAAAGTATCATGTACAGAATACATTTAATTTTAATTTTGAAGCCATCAGCATCCATACAAGTGAAGGATACTTTGCCTTCCAGCACATTCCACGTTAGACCTTGGTGTCCAAGTCGTCCCTCCCGGCACCGCGTGTCGGAGTCCGGGGCCGTTGTCCCAGGGCAGCCACGGAGCTGGGCCAGCACCGTGTGTCCCCAGGGCCAGCACGGAGAGCCCCGTTCGGGTCAGAGGCCCGAGCACCGGGGAGGGGCCGGCGGGCTGCAGTGAGAGCTCGGTTCCATCGTCCCGCGGGCGGGAAGGGCGAGCCCAGCGGTCCCTCGGTGCCTGTGGCTGGTGACGCTCCCCTTCGCCATCAGCAGCCCGATGGGCTCGCGTGGCGTTTTGGGACGAGGGTTTGGAGCGGCGGCTCTGGGATTAATTGCCCTTTGCTTTCCAATACAACGCTTCTCCTCCGCGCGGCGATCGCCCCGTGAGCGGTTCCGCGGCGCGGCCCCGACGCGGTGGCTGAGCTGCAGCGCCGTCGTGGGCCGAGCAGGGCTAACCAGCCATTTGATGGATTTTTGCGTTTCCTGCAGTGGGGATGTGATGGGAAAAGGAACTTTATTGACTGGAGTTCAGCTGCTCCTGTAAGCCACCACTTGCCTTAAATTGAAATGACATGAGAAGCCTGTCAGCGTTTCATTGCTTCCTTCTGTCGTGCTGATGGTACGCTGAGATCACCATCTGTGGTTTTCTTCTGTCAGGCACACGAGCTCTGCTCAAACTTTACAGGAATATTCTAAGCAGTTTTTTTCTTATCTTTGCAGGTCATGCAATATTTAAACTTACATATCTAAGCAATCATGACTACAAACACCTTTACTTTGAATCAGATGCTGCTACTGTCAATGAAATTGTACTGAAGGTGAGTATTAAGTTTTAACATGACCCAAAATCCTAGTGTTTTACCACTTGTTAGACGTGTGAGTGTTCAGGAGGCTCTGGAAACACACGAAGGTGCAGTGCCTGAGGACCACTGGGGCGTGTTTAACCTGCCAGGATGGCTGCTCCATGTGTGTTGTTTTATTCATCCTTCAAACAGCCGCACAGCCACTGTCTGTCTGCGTGTAGCATTTCCTTTTGTGCCTGTTTCTAGTTAACAGAGACACCATTTTCTGTGGAATTTTATAGGAAACTATCAGATTATTGTGTCCAGGTAGTTTCCACCTCCGGACACGTGGTCAGCAGCCCCGTGCCGTGCAGGGGTTGGGTGCTGCTGCCCCTCACCTCGGCCCCACCCGCAGGTGTCCCTGCACAGCACACGGGGGCTTTTCTGCCCTGATCCTCTCTCTGTTTGCTCTCCTTGGGGCTCTGTACAGACACATATTCCCTTGCTTTGGGAAACAAATTTTTGTTACACTCTTGAAAGATTAAATGGAATTTTCCACAAGTTCATCTTTTGTAGCAAGTCAAAATTCAAAAGCAGTAATTTTGGCAAACCATCTGTTATGTTTGCTTTTATTGGCTGTGCGGAGTTTAGAGGATTGTTAAACAACTGACGTGCAATAAAATAACTTTTATTCATTACACAGAAGGTCAGCATGTTTGAGGGGCTTTCTATTGTGAGCTGTTAGGCCAATTATCTTAGATCATCTATTGCAATCCCAAACCCTTACAATCATGGACCCAGAATCATTAAGGCTGGAAAAGACCTCCAAGATCATCACGTCCAACCTTTGCCCAAGTACCCCCATGCCACATCTCCTCGGGTTTTGAACACTTCCAGGGGTGGTGACTCCACACATCTGAGACTGGTCATAAACAAAGGCTAAAAAAAAAAGTTTACTGTCAATAACATGAATATTCAAGAGAGAAATAATATTGAGCAGTACTTTTTTCCTAAGTTGCAGTTAGTTTATATAGAACATTCTCTGGTTTCATGCACAAGTCACTGGTTTGTTTTCAATTCCATCAGCATTAGGGAGCACAGAAAAATCAGACTTTTCAAATTAGGCTTTTTAGATGATCAAGTGAGAAGGACTGAGACTTTATTGACCATGAAAATTTCCTATATTTTTATGCCTTAAGCTGTAATATGCAATGAAAGTGAAACACTCTACAGTGCATAAAATTGTGCAAGTTTTAAGCCACAGCATATTAACCAGCTAATGGCAGACCAAAGGGCATTTTTATCTTTTTGATTCTTGCATTAACCTTCCATTAAAATTATCTCTGAGATTATCACAAAGCACTGGAGATAATAAATTTAGGGAGTAGCAGGCTTGTTAAATATCATTTAAAAATGCTTTCATCAAGTAAAATGTGCCAAAACACAGGGAAACTGAGATTAGCTGAGTATGCAAACATCATAATGCAAGAATTCTTTTTCCTGAGGCTGATAAGGTCCTTTACTGATGCTCATAACTGGATTATCCCAGCACTGGGGGGTCTGCGCAGCTCGCTGCCTTCCCCAGAGGTTTGGGTGACCAGGCGGAATGAGGGACACAGGAGAACAGGCCAGGGCACTCCTGGCACTCCGGGCTCTCTCTGCCAGCATCACACTGGTGGTTGCTGGGACCAGTTCAGTGGGTGGAGTGGGGGTCCCTGCCCACCCCGGGCCGTCCCACCCAGCCTCCGGTGACGTTAAACACCATCTCGTGTCTTACAGGTTAATTATATTCTAGAGTCGCGAGCAAGCACAGCCAGAGCAGATTATTTTGCTCAGAAACAAAGAAAACTGAGCAGGAGAACAAGCTTTAGCTTCCAGAAGGAGAAGAAGTCGGGACAGCAGTGAGGCCGAGCCTCGAGGAGAGCCTGTGTGCCGCGTTCGGAGGAGCCGCTCCCCGCCCGGACAGGCGGGAGCCAGGACTGTGGAGCTCCTGCTGCCCGGGGCAGGAGCGGCCGGGAAGGAATCTGAATTATCCCGTCTCTCACGGCTGGAAGATTATCCCTCGTTGGTGATGGGAAGTCTCCCCTGTGACAGAAATAAAGAGCCATATCAGCCGGAAAGAAGACTGTTACGCTTCAGGTTCCTTTGATTAGAAATAAGAGAATGACGTAGACTGGCATCATTTAATTACTGTATTATGTACAATCACAAGAAGAGATGTGATTACATATTATTTCACAGCCTGGTTAAAATAAATTATATACATCTGTAATCCACCCACGTACACGCAGGTATTGCTTGTGACATGATCAAATTTCTAAAAACAAAATGTAGGACAAATGTATCCATTTTTACTATTAATAAACAGATGTAATCTTTTTCAAGGTCCATATGATGCACAGTTCTTTTGGGGGGAGGCTGCAGTCCCAGATGGTTTCACTTCTGTTGCTGAAGTGCAGGAGGCATCCATGAGCCAGGAACAGCAGCCATGGCAGGGGAGCGCTTAGCGAGGGAGCACTGAGACAGTCGAGTCTGTTGTGTTTGTTTTGTTCAAAAATATTTTTATTTAACTGTGCTTTTCAGCTTTGCAAATGCTTTATTGGAAGTTCCTTGCTGAAGGCAGCACAGTGATTGGAAATCCACGTCTTGGTGGTGGAGAGGAGGTCCTGCCCGGGACCCTCAGCTGCTGCCACCCCGGGGCTGGCGCATCCACCAAGGCTCCTTGCACCCGGGGACTGAGAAATGCCTTCACCTTCTCTCAATATTATTCTTTAAAAATAAAAATTAAGAACTACTTTGTACTGGGATTTGTAACTATCTTGGCCTTGTCCATCCTTAAATACATCAGGGAACCCGGGAATGGATTGCTGGGACCCAGAGCTGCATTTTTGGTTGAATTCACCAGAGGTGTCTTTCATCCATCTCCAGGTCGCTGGAGCTCTGCACACACACCCCGCTTTTGTAGAACTGCCCCAGTTCCCCACCAGGCTGGGGGCTGCTCCCTCTGGCACTGCCCGCCCTCTGCCAGCCTCCCACCTTGCTTTTGTACAGAGAAAACTTCCTGAGCCTTAACACAGCGTGCAGGAGCAGCCCCTGGGGCAGAGGGAGGGTCTGTGTCTCACCTGTTGTGTTTATGTTCTGGGTTTCAGCTGCTCAGCCCTGCACCACCGAGGCCAGGCCTCCCTGTACAGTCTTCCATGATATCTGCAAAACAAGAGAAACTCTATTTTATAGTATTCTATTAATTTTTTAATATTTTCTATGTGCAAATGCAGCACAGATACAATGGGAAAAGCCCCTTCAATGTAAATGACTCTTTTAACCGACTCTGTGAACTATTTAACATTAAAGTTGTTCTGTGAATGTTCTTTGGCCACCCAGTTTCAATTCTTTTTAAGTGAACTGAAAAATTGCCTATTTGGTACCAGAAATTGCAGCAATCTCCTGTTTCCATGGCCGTAGTGCTGTTGCCACCCCCTCACATGTATTTATCATCAGCAGGGATTCAGCACGTACAGGTTTGCTGTCAGCAGAGCCTAAAGAACTCGAATAATAACATCTCTGCTGTCTGTGGTGACATCTGTGGCACAGTCCCTTGCCCAGACCAGCTGTGTTCACACCCTCTCGTCAGTCACCTTCCAGTGTCTGCTCCTGGTGTGGGTGTCCCTGGAAGCCGGGCAGAGATGGACGGACAGAGGCTGCTCCAAGGGCTGGGTGAGGAGTGGGGAACTTTGGAGCCCAAAGTGAGTTTATTTGCTCCAAAGGTGCCATTGACAGTTTAAAAAGCAAATTTGCTTCCAAAAATCAGATGCCATTTGATACGTGGCATGCAGGAAACCTTCCTTAAATCCTGGAAAGATCCAGCACTCCAGAAGCCGAGCAGCCCTCCCCCAAACAGACATTTCTGCTCCTCAGCATTTCTGAAGGAGTTAAATCAGAGCTCATGGCTGCAATGTGTGCACAGCTGAGCACAGAGCCATCATGGGCTGGTCTTTCCCCGGTAGCTGTAGATGTAATTGAGTCAGATGGGCATTCAACTGGGTCAGCAAGGCAAGCTGTTCCTCCATCCCTGCTACCGGGCAGAGCGGCGCGGCCGCGGCGCACGCCGAGGATGGCTCCGGCCTGCCGCACGCAGGCAGCTGCTGGAGGCAGCAGAGATTCCCTGAATTTTCTCTGACTCCTGCTGTTGGAGGAGTCTTGTCCACAGGGACAATTCCCCTCCACCTCCTTGGTTTTATCAGAGCACTGGAGAACACCAGAGTGACCTTTGAGCGGGGGACACCCAGGGCACCCTGGCACATGCTGGCACCCAAGGCCAGGGCACTTGATGCTCTCCCTGGGCTCCGCAGGGGCTCGCCGTGGACTCCCAGAGGACCAGTTCCACACAGAGGCACCTTTGTGTTTGGGTTGGCGGGAGCCTGGTGCGTCCCAGGGGTTTTGCAGCTGCCCCTCAGGCGGGGCTGAGACCTGGCACTGGGACAAGCAAGCAAAACCCATCGCACAGCCGTGGGTGCAGCCCTGAGATTAATGGGGGGAGTTATTTATGGAGACATGTTTGTAATGGGCCCATGAATTCATGGAAATGTGCTGCTGTGGTGGCGGGTGGGGCTGGGTGCTGCTGCTGCAGCTGAAATTAATGCCCCTTAAATCACATCCCAGTGCAGCTGCCCCTGTGCGGCACCGGGACAAGGACGGCGACGAGGGCAGGGATGTGTGGGCACAGTGGGCACACGGCCAGCTGGGCCAGCAGGAGTGTGCCCTGGCCAGGTGCTGCTCCCTGGCACCGCTGCCGTGACCGAGGGACATCTCAGGGTCACCAAAGAGCTGGGGCACGGGGAGGGCTGGCCCTGGGCACAGCCCCATGCTGCTGCTCCACTGCATGAAGGGTTAAGCACTGTCATGTTTTATTCTCCCCGCACACCTCTGCTTAAATGCAAAAAGAGAAAAAAATCTCAACAGGGTGTTGTTCACTCTAAAAACCCTAAGCATGATTTGTGAACTCTCACAGCCTGGGTAATCTCATCAGAGTAATGGGATTATATTTCAAATCACCATGGCCTGTTCATTACACATTTAAACTCCTTTGACAGAGGAAAAGTTAAATAAAATGTGTGCGTCAGCCCTGGTTGACTTTCCCAGTTCTCTTTCTTGATTAGACAAACAGATGCTGAGCTCCAAAATGAAAAAATAATGTGCTCATTTATTCATTTTTCTGACAAGTCACAATAGATTTTTAACTACAAATGAGCCCCCTCCCCAGGTGGGAGCGCGGGGGCCGCGTGCGCCGTAATGGGCTGGGAGCGGTGGCGGGGGCTGGAACGGGGCACCAGTGGTTATTTCCGAGCCGCGAGCGCGGGGACACCGCCGCAATTCCCCCGCCGCCGCTGCCGCCGCTGCCACGGCCGCCGCTGCCACGGCCGCCGCTGCCGGGCGCGTTTCCGCGAGGAGCTGGAACAGCGCTCGCGTTCCTGCCGGGAGCGCAGCCACCGCCCGCAGCACCGCGGCCCCGGCTGAGCCAGCCCGGCCCCACAGAGGCTTCTGGCACCTCCTCTTGGCTCTGCTCACCCGGGCTGGAACACACCCAGGCGGCAGCACCAGGGCTGCTGGGGCTGCCATGGCCACGGGGACGGCCGTGGTGCGGCCATGGGGATGGCCGTGGTGTGGCCATGGGCACGGCCGTGGTGCGGCCATGAGGATGGCTATGGTGTGGTCATGGGGATAGCCGTGGTGCGGCCATGGGCACAGCCATGGTGTGGTCACGGGGATGGCCATGGTGTGGCCATGGGGATGGCCATGGTGCAGCCATGGGCACGGCCGTGGTGCGGCCATGGGCACAGCCGTGGTGTGGTCATGGGCACGGCCGTGGTGCGACCATGGGCACAGCCATGGTGTGGTCACGGGGATGGCCATGGTGTGGCCATGGGCACAGCCATGGTGTGGCCATGGGCACGGCCGTGGTGTGGCCACGGGGACAGCCATGGTGTGGCCATGGGCACGGCCGTGGTGTGGCCACAGGGACAGCCATGGTATGGCCACGGGGATGGCCATGGTGTGGCCACACTGAGCACTGCCAGCCACAGGCACGTACCTGCTTAGTGCACTGGAGCTCCCAACACCTCTCCCGCTGTCGTTGCTCCCAAACCGACCTCGGCACGAGCACCAGGTGTGCGATGGGGATGTGGGAGAGCTCAGCCAAAGCTCAGGGGGTCCTGGTGCCCCCAGGTCCTGCACGGGGCCTCACCAGGGCGGTTCAGCCTCTTCCCAGGAGCTGATGAAGGAGCACGTGGGCTGCCGGAGGCGTCGGGGCTGAGCGGGCTGGGCTGCGCTCCTGCTGGAGAGCAAGGTCTCGTCAGGGAGCGCCGGGACTCTATTAGGGAGCTGAAATGCCAGATAATTAGAAATACACCAGCAAACCCCATTATTGTCAGGAGGCTGCAACTACGTACAGTAATGAAGCAATTATTAATGAGCAACTGCAAGGCTGTCATTAATTTCAGCTTTTCAGGATCACAGACTACGACAAGTTAAATGTTGCAGCAGAGCCGGGCTGAGCTAAGCAGGGCTGAACAGGGCTGGTCCCCACCCCAGCTGGGCACAGCAGGATGTTTTGGCACCCCTCATCCTGGGTGGGACACCCCCTGTGCCCACGGTGCCATTCCCAGCCCCGTGCTCTCCTGCTTTTCCCTCGATGCCAGCACCAGCCCCTTTGGGCAACCCGGGTCGCGGCAGTGACAGGGATGGGGACAAGAACAGGGACAGGGAAGGGATCAGGGGCAGGGATGGGGCCAGGCTGGGAGTGCTGCCCCATCCTGTCGCAGCACAGGCGCGGTGCCGGTGGCTCCGGGTGTGCTCGGGGCCGGTGCAGCCGGGATCTGCTCCCGCACCAGCGCAGCCCCGCGCCGCAATCTGTCACGGCGGCTGGGGCTCGCCGGCTCTGCAATATGTACCTCATGTCTGGGCTGTCATCGGACATAATTCCTCCCTGCTGGCATATTGCTGATTTGTGCATAAGTGATGCGTGCAATCCACCTGAGCCGGGAGTCAGGGGTGCCTCGATCCGGGGCTGTCAGGGCAGAGTGTTTTAGTGCCTCCTGCGATTAGCTGGAATTGACAGGCCCTGAGAGCCGGGAATTGCACAACAGGGGAATTAACAGCCAGGGCTGGAGTGGAGTGTGGCACTCGTTTAATCTGCAATTTATCAGTTTGCGTGGCTCCTTGTCGCAGGCAGAAGATTACACTCCAAAAAAGACGACTGTTTTTTGTAGTGCCACCAGACAGGGAGAGGGCAGAGCAGCGCTCGGGATCACTGGAGTCATGGGAAGGGCACCCTGGAGTGGGGTGTGGTGGGCACTATCCCCGTGGGCTGGGCTCCTCCACAGATCTTATGGGGCAGGGGCAGGGGCCCCCACCCAAAGTGCCAACCCCAGTCCTCACAGTGGCTCCCTGGGCCACGCAGGGGTCCCTGCGGCCTCTGCACCCCTCAGGACATCACCCACAGGACTTGTGCTCCAGAGGAGCATCCGTGCAGCCACGGCCCTGTCCCGCTGCGCCCACGGGCTCTCAGGGCACAGAGGGTGGTGGCAGCGGCGATGAATCCTCAGCCCCCACCATGCCACAAGTGCTCCAATTTTGATAATATCATTAGAGGCTGATAATGGTTTCCAGGAACTCTGCAGCCTCTCTGCGAGGTGACAGCCTGTAAAGGCAGCGTGACAGATAATGTATTCTGCAAGGGTACAATAATGTGACTCCGAGCACATTAAACTCCTTTAATGCGGGTGACATACACCTTCCTCCTCTCGTACATTCCCATCCCGGGGGCACGGCAGCCGCTCGGAGCCAGAGCCCCGTGCTCACGGGCCTTACCCTGCTCGCGCCGCGGTGCTCCCGGAGCCGGGGCTCCACAGCCCCCGGTGCCACCAGAGGCTCCCGCCAGTCGTGCTCCCCCTTCCCCGGCATGAGGACGTCAAACCACGGGATGCAGACGCTCCCACTGTACGCAGATGATCTCCTTGGCCTTCCTCGGTGTCCTGCTCTGATACTGAAAACCTTTATGCAACCTCATGGTATCAAAGATTATTTATAATGAATTAAATACGTTTTCAGCAGCTTCTTTCCACACTTACTGCCACACTTCCACTGCCACTTCAACTTAATTAGGGAGAGTTCGCTAAAGAGATGGGAATAAATGCATCTATAGAAATATATCTACGTATAAATGAAGAAAGCCGCCACCGCAGGTCAGACCAGTCCTTTCAATTTATTGCCCTGGTACATTCATTTGTAAATAGCTTTGCCTTGCTGGTTTCTAAGTGCAAGGCTAATGTTGGAGTGCTTAAATTAATAGTGACGCACACCTTTCATTATTGCTATTAAATTAGGTGCTGGGCTTTGATGGATTCACTTGTTGCTGAACTAAAAGCCTCGTGGATGTGGGTGTGCGTATCCATTTGGTTTTACAGCAAGTTTAGGTCTTAATGTCACGGCAGGCAGAGCCGAGCGGGTTCCTCCTCAGCACATTCCAATTAGCAGGAGGGCACCTCCCGCGCCCCGGCAGCCAGCGGGGGCTCACGGCCCAGGCGGGGGCAGGTGGCCGGCGGGAGCCGGGCAGGAGGACACCCCACACCCACCAGTGGGCTTGGGCTGCGTTTCAGGGTCAGCATCCCTGTCCCTGAATAAGGGAGAGGGAGCTGGGGCCCCCAGCGTCATACCTGGCACCAAGGCGCCGGCTGGGTCCGTGCCATCGCCTCCAGTGGGCACCAGCCCCACAGCACACACACGGCATCCGCCTTCCCACGGCTGGAGAAACACACAGAAATGTGACGATCACCCCCAAAATCCCTGGGGACGCGGGGTGTTTGACACATACCATCAGCCCGGTCACCTCTGAGCTGTGCCTGGCGCGGCCCCGGGACATGCGGAGCCTCACGCTGGGCGTTCGTGGGGGTCCTGTTGCCCCGTGCTGGCCGGGGCTGGGGGTGCCCCAAGGCCCCCAGCCCTGCCACCCTCATGACCCTGTTTTCCTCACCAGGGCTGGGATTTTTGCCGGTGGCATCGTGACCCTCCTGTGCGGTCCAGGGACTTCGGGCTCTGAGTTGGGCTGGGGGCTCCGAGCTGGGCTGGGGGCTCTCGGCCGTGCCTTTGTTCTGCCGCGCTGTTCCCACTCTTACGGTGCCACCTTGAGGCCGCCGATCGCAGCCTCCGGCGCGGCACCGGCTGCGCGACCACGGCCACGGCCTGTCCCTACCCGCTTCCCTGTCCCTTTCCCTATCCCCACCCCTCTGTCCCTTTCCCTGTCCTTGTTCCTGTCCCTTTCCCTGTCCCTACCACTGTCTCTGTCCCTTTCCCTGTCCCTATCCCCATCTCTATCCCTAGCCCTGTCTGTATCCCTGTCCCTGTCCCTGCTCCTGTCTGGAGGGCCAGTGACCCCCTCAACCCCACCGTGCACCTCACCGATCCAGGACATGAGGTCTGACATTCGGGATCTGGTCAAGTTATGGGGTTTTATCCTAGAGAAACAGCTCGGGACACTCCTTTGGGGTCAAGTTTCCTATTTCTGGAGAAAGTCCCAAGACTCCCTGTGCTGGCCCAGGCAGTGACTGTGGGACCCACTGGTGGCATTTCCTGCCCTGTGCCACACCACTGGCAAGGACCAGCCACCACAGCCGTGCCCGCAGCCATCGAGGGGCTGTGACCCCCGGCAGGGCTGCCAGACTCGGATGCGCAGCGTCATCCATCCATGGGCTCTCCAAGCAGCTGGCATTGGCAACCAGGTCACCGTCTAGCCTGAGGGACCAACATCCCTGTGTCCAGAGCTGGGGCAGAGACATCTGTTCATTGCAGCTTCCCTGCGGACAACAGGGAAGGGCTGGGATGTAGCTGACCCCCTTGGCTGACCCTCCCAGCAACACTGGGGACACAGGTGCAGAGCTGGTGACCATGACAGGTCACACTGGTCACTCTGTGTCCCTCCGGCACGGGCAATGCTGGACACACAAAGTGCCCTTCTCCTGCTCTTTGGCATTTTAGGGATAATAAATTCCTAGGCATCCCAAATTCTTCCTTGGTGTCCTCTGCAGCAATGCTCCAACATTATACATAAACTCCAATGCTCCAGTATTAATTATAAACTACAAATACTGACCAGCTTCCGTGTCCTCTGCCAGTGCTGACAATCATTAACCGGAATATCAAATTTATAATGTTGGGATGCGGAACCTGGTGAGATGAACTGCTCTGCTTTTTAATCAGCTTTATGGGATGATAGAAAGCATTGATCGACAAAGACAAGACACAGCCCTTGTTCCTGTGTCTGTAGCTGTGCAACCTTATTAATTTAGATTTACAAAGGGTTGGTTGAGCTGGCGGGGACAGAGCTGGGGAAGTTGCCTTGCACTGGATGGACCAGTGCAGGAGCCCACATGTGTGGCAGCTGGAGGGGGTCTCCGGGCAGGGGGCTTGCCAGCAGCCTGGCTCACCTGGCTCTGGGCAGGGGTCCCCAAAGCTCGGCCATGGTGGCACAGGCACCCAAACTGCACCCAAGCACCATCCAGGGTGACGCCGGTGGGACCTGCGGGTCGGTCCCGGTCTGACGAGCGCTGGTGCCGTCCCAGTGACCTGGCACTGGGCAGCGTGTGCCTGCCCGCACGTACGTGCCCGAGCCTGGCCCTGCTCGAGCCCTCCCTCCTCCCCCCGAAATGCATCTGTGACTGGGGCATCGCCTTCCCACCCAGCACGGCCCGGTGGCGGCCGGACAGCTGGTAACCATATTGGTGTGTCTTGCGCTGTCATATCGCATTTGCACGCCTGCTCCCGCTCCGCATCCGGGGAGGCTGGGCCGGCATTTTCAGGTCAGAGGCTGCATCCAGCACAGGAGGAAAATTCCCATTTCCCCACCAAGACTTTAACTGTGAAGTAGCCTGGACTCGGCTCCTCCATCCTGGCAGCAGCTCTGCCCTGGCACCCAGCCCTCCCCTGGCATGTCCAGCCCTGTGCCAACTTTGCAGGACACACCCCTCCGGCCACACTCACCCCTCCAGTTGTGTCCATCCTGGGGAAAGGCTGAGGAGCTGGAACGGCTGCAGGTGGTAGCAAGCGGGGCTGTAACCAGTGCCAGGAGCATGGCTGGATGGGAAGTCGAGCTTGTCAAAAAATTTGGTTTCATTCCTTGAATTTAAAAGTTTACCTAATAAAAGTAGCTGAGGAGCAGTGGTGTGCTTTGGCTTCTGTTCGGCATTTGATTTAATAGCACATGACGTTTTGATTAAAAAATTAGCTGTATATAATATCAATAGAGCTCACATTAGAAGGATTAAGAATTGGCTGACTGACAGGTCTCAAGAAGTGGTTGTCAATGGGGAATCATCATCGGATGATGATGTTCAACATGTTCATCCGCGATCTGGAAGTAAATATCAAATCAGTGCTGATAAGATTTGGGATGACAAGGATTAGTGAGAAGGTGGGAACGCTGACAAGGGGGAGCTGTGGGGAGCTGATGATGCTCTGCACAAGCAGCCTCCCCACGCAGCTGCCAAGGGGAGCTGAGGGCGGCCGAGCCCTGCGACCACCAGTGCCACTGCAAAGGGTCCTGACTGAGCCTTCAGCCCTCATGAGACACAACACGTTGGAGCCAACACCTCCCCAGATACCCGGAGCCCTCAGCAGCCCAGGCATCCCCCTCAGCTGCAGGTTGGGTATCGCATTTCTTAGGGCAGTGGAGGCAATGAAGGTCTGACCTGTGTGGTGCCACTGGCTTCTCCCAGCATGGACAGGGCACGGCAGCTGTTCCTCTTCTGCTGCCCTCAGTAGCCATGGATTTTTGAAAGTCAAATCCCTGTTAGTGCAGGGACTGTGCCTAAGCCACATGAATTCCCAGTTGTGAGCGCTTTCAATTAGCGAGCGCAGGCGCTCAGGCCCTGGATGTGTTCATTAGTGACACGGCCCCGCCGCGCAGTGACAAGCCGGATGACAAACCTGTCTGAGGGACGCACGAGGTTTCGGCTGTGGCACAGCTCCTGCATTAGCCCTGGCGAGGGACGGGAAGGGGAGGCGTTCCCAGGTGCCTGCAGCTGAGCGGGGATGGGCTCCCACCGCCGGGCACCCTGGAGCCCACATGGACCAGGGGGATGGCAAAGATCTGGCACCCACCTCCCAGCACGGGCCTGTCACAGTGCCCGCTGGTGAAGGAGCCTCCCCTGTCCCTGCTCAGCACATCCACCAGCAGGAGAGGCACCCACAGAGCCCTGGCTCCATGAGTGCTGAGTCCTGTGAATCCCGCTGAGCAGATGTCCCTAAGCCACCTCCAGAGACACCTGGCAGTAGGACACCTCCTGTCCTCCACCATAGGCAGGGTGAGCAAAACCATGAGGACTTCAGTGCTTCTGCAGGCATCAGCTCAGGGGACCGGCCTGGGGAACACGTCCCAGCACAGCCACAGCACTGTCCCAGCTGAGCCCTGGCAGGGATGAGCATCGCTGCCCTCCCAGTGCCCGGGTCCATGAGCTCCCAGCTCCAAGCGCCCGTGGCAGCCAGTAAAGGCATCGTGCTTCTACAGGGCTCAACTGGCCCAATAAAAGATTATCAGCTAAATAAAACAAGAAGTGAGTGATGCCACGATGCCCTGTTGGATCGGAATTGTGTGAGCAAAGTGGTTTTCTCAGGGAGATTTATATCCTCTGCTGGCTGCAGGCAGCCAGCCCAGTGAAGGGAATGAGCCTCTGGCTCCCTCCGAGGCCACTGCTCCCTCCTGGTCTCAGCACACAGCTTTTATCCCATTGTTGAGGGAATCAGAATAAAGGAAATACAAACAGCTATTCGCCCATTGCAAAGTATGGGAGCACAGGCTCCAGATCTGCTCCCCTGGGCCCTGCTCTCCTCCCAGCCTACACCTCAGCCCCAGAATCCCACCTGTAACCCACAGCCAGATCCAGAAAGGCAATCCCACGCCAGTGGGGAGGGTTCCTGCCCCAGGCCTGGACATGCCATCATCTGTGACAGTGCTCAGAGGCTCTGGGACATCTGTGGCCTCTGCCAGGGATGATGGCAGCAGACCCAGGGAGCTGCCCTGACACCCAGCACCTGAGGTTACAAAATCTCCCCTGCCCAGCGGGATCCTCCCGCAGACGGTGGGACAGAGACAGAGCCTGGCCCCACTCACCTTCACCGCTCCTGCCACGAGCTTCATCTTCAGCCACCGTGCCCCCAAGGACCAGGCACCAGTACCTGCAGGGAGGCACAGAACTGGATCCCCAGGAATGGTAAACACTGCAAAGTGCTGGAGTCAGCACTCTCGCTGAATTTTGCTTTCAACATCTGCAGCCCAATAAATCTTTGTCTCCTTCCAGTGAACTGTGCTCCCGCTCGGGCTCCAATTTACATCCCTCAGCACTATCCCCACAGCAGCACTGGCCCCAGGGGTCCCACCTGGGTCACCACCCCACGGGGCCAAGGGGAGAGCGAGGGGCCCGCCGTGGGCAGCCCCACAGGCCCCACGCGGCCGCAGCTCCACAGGCCTGGTGACCACTGGCACCACTGGCACCACTTGCTTTGTGCCAAAACCCTTCCACTCACCAGACCTTCACTGGGCTTTTTTTTTTGTTTTAATTGTTTTCAAAACAGATTTCATGTGGTCCCAAAATGAGACCATGATTGTAAATTAAAGTGTAATTAGCCTTTACGCTTTTATATTCATTAACTCTTCTCTGTTAATGATGCAGAGGCTGGAGCACAAACCCGGCATTATGAAACCACATCCAGGAAATAAAATAGTGATTTAGATAATGGCCAGAATGTATTGCTGCTTACACATAATTAAACAAATGCTCAATTTACACTTAGAAACATGAATGAATGTTGATTAACCCCAGCCCAACGACTCTGCTGGCGACGCGGCTCAGTGCGGCTCTGCCGGCGGGGCTGGCAGCGGCGGGCAGGGCGGGCAGTGCCCCGCTCCCCGCACGGCCCCGCCGCCCACCCGCACCTGCCCGGCCCAGGTGCCGCAGCGCAGCCGGACCCGCGGCCGCGGCTCTGGCTCCGCAGGCCGGTGCCAAAAGCCACCCCTGCCGCAGGACAGTGCCACACGGACGGTGCCACACCTGTCTCCTCACGGAGCAGCGGGGACGGTGGGGCCGGCGCGGGGTGACATCGCCTCCGCCCCGGCCGAGCGGCACCACGGGCCCGAGCGCTCCTGCCCGCCGCTCCCGCACGGGCTTCGGCTCCCGCCCGCCGTGCCTCCTGCCCTCCAAATGTGCCAGTTACTATGGAGACATCTCCTTCTCTGCGCAGGAGGAGCCTGAGACCCCTCGTGCAGGATAACGCTCCGTTCTTGGGCAGATGCGGACGCCAGGAGCCCGGGCGGGGGCCGGGGCGCGGGGCCCCGGCTCCTTCTCCCATCAGAGCAGCACGGCCCCCCCTGGCCCCCAGCCCCGGGCGCTGCCAGAGGCTCCACAGCCGACGCCGGGGCTCACAGGGGGACGGACTGGGGAGTCCTGGGGACTCCCGGCCCCGCGGGGCAAGAGGTGCCACCCACCACGGGCTCCTCTGCCTCATCAGCTGAGCCTGAGGAACAGGCTGAGTGCGGGGAGGGCCGGGTGGATCCAGAGCTGGAGCCGAGCAGGGCTCTGTGGTGTCTCCTGGTGAGCACGGCCGGGGGCTGCCCGTCAGGACCAGGCAGGGGCTCTCACCGGCAGCGTGTGACCAGCAGGGCCCCACAGAGGGGTCTCCCCTCCTGGAGCCAGAGCTCAGGTCGTGCTGGTCACAGGGAATCCCTGTGCAGGCACCGGGGGAGCAAGAGCTGGGGGACATCCCCTGGGGAGCCCTGGGGCCCAGCAGAGCCATTCCCCACCTCAGTCTGGCTCCAGGCTGCCCATGGCAGGACAGGGCAGCTGGCAGCATCCACACCGTTGCTGTCCCCGAAGCCGTCCCTGCCCGCTCACCTTGTGCCTCCCTCAGCCCCGCAGTGCCGGGCAGGACGGCGCGGGCGTGGTGTGTCCAGACCTCTGCTCCCATGAACCCCGTTCACGGATCGTTGCCTCAACAGGCCATAATGGCTCCATCTATCGGGGTCAATACGGGCGCCTTTGACACATGATAGACAATAATTGCTCTTGCTTAGAGACTTTTTAGTTCATGGATCATTGACCTGATGGGCTGTAACAGCTCTGACAGAGGCTGCACACCCATGTGCTTAACCACCCTGAGGAGCAGGCGGTTCTGTACAACCACGGCGCGGGCACGGGGCCACGTGGAACAGTCTCTCCACATCCATGCTCCCAGTGCAGGCTGCCAAGGGCCCTGGGGCCACTGGAAGCCCTTCTGGTAGCATGGCCATGGAGGAGAGGCCGTGGCAGGAGGCACAGGAGCCCAGGAGAAAAGGCCAGCACACCCCAGGATCCCTCGAGTACCATGGGACAGGACTAGGATGCACAGGACCAGGTCACCTCCCAAGCTCTGCAGGCTGGAGATCTCCACTCTGACAGCAACTTCCAGGTATATGATTTAATGAAAGGCACAATAAGAAGTGAAACAATTAGAATTTCTGCCTCATTATCATGGTAATCTTATCAGTCGGATAATGAGGTATTAATGGAGATTTAATGTGCCTCTCATAACAGAATCCCTTGGAGAAAACACATAAGGAAATTGCTGTAAATCCACTTAATGATGGAAAGGTCCCCAAACACCATATTCCAGAGGATGAAAAATGCTGGATGCAAATGAGAGAGAATCAAGGTCAATAACACTGCGGGGACCGAGCTCATGGCAGCACCGTAACCACCACGCACCCGCCCCGGCCCCGCCCGCCCCATTCAGCAGCGGGGCCGGGTGGGTGCCTGACAGGTGAAGAAATCCTCCTGTCTCATCAGAAAAAATGAACATTTCCTAAGAAATAAGTTGCCAAACATAATACTTTTGGACTTGACCATTTCCAACAAGGCATCAACCAGCAGCCAGCAGAGGGACAGGTGCAGTCCTGCTGCAGGCAGAGCTATTTCTCTCCTCTCAAGCTACTAGAACTACTACTAGAAGCTGCAGATTTAAAATAATAGCTGAAGAGCTCTCTGTTAAGCAGTCAGTGCAGGGAAGCTTCCTCTCCCCTTTACTGGATGTTGGCTCTTTTTTGCCAACGTCCCTTCCCTGTGAGGTGTGAGGACAGAGCAGAGCAGCAACGCCCAACGCAAAACCACACAGAGTTAGTGGGAAGCTGCTCACGCTTGCACTGCCATCCCCAGCACAACTGCTGATGGCACTGGAACAAGGCAGAAACGTCAAAGCCAGGCGGTTAAACTGCTCTCCTTTTAATCAGTTTTTACAGAATAATACATTAATAACCACGTTAAGAGACAAGATGGGGTTCTTGTATACAAGATTGTGCAAGCTCGTTAATTTAGATTTATAAAGGCTTTACCAAAGAGGAGAGGCAGTACAAAGCTTTTCAATAGAGGTAAAGCACAATTAAAAGGTACAGAACACACACTACTAACTCAGCAGAGGTTAATTCTCAAGTAGTACAGGCTCAACCACGTCCCCAGCTGTACCCAGACACGAGCACCCTTCCCGCTCCGTTCCCACTGCCTTTCCTGCTGCTCCAGCTCTCCAGGCACACTGTGACTCACTCGTGCCAACACACAGTTCCGCCGCCAGCAGCTCTGCCCCCTCTCCTACCCCCTTCCCCCACCCCATTCTCATGGCAGCGAGTTCTCCAATTCCGTGACAATTTGGCTTAACAGAACAAGAACGTTTTCAAGCAATACGAACCAACACTGTGCTCACCAGACTCACCCACAGGAAACAGCATTGTGTTCGTGGCTTTTTTTCCTGAAGTTTATGGCAGTTACATTCAGCATTTGGTAGTAAAAGGTCTTCAAAACAAAAACTTTTAAACTCAAATCCTTGATAGGCCAGACACATTCTGATTCTCCTTAAAGAGGATTTTAAAAAGTTTTAAAGAGAAATCTCACTTAGGAGCACAAAGGAATCTCCTGGACATGAAAAACCCAGCCCTTTCTTTCCCTGATCTACCCAAAAAGGAAACCAGCACCTCTGTAACATTCCCAGGCACAGACATGCCATTGTTTAAGTGGCAGTTCCTCAGAACGTGCCAACAATCGGCGCTGAGACAAGGACCAAGCCTGAAGTCCACGACTGTGACCTGTTACCAAGGACCTTTCCAGCTCCACTTTGCCCAAAATGTTCCATTCCTCCTCCAGTGGCTGAAGTAGTTTAATTCACAGAAAGCACCGAGATTACAGCAACAGGCCCGCGGCTGGCACCTTTTGGCAGCAGTTCTGGTACTTTTGGTCCTTTATGCAGTGTCTTTTCACCTTCGCTATTGCACATCAAACCTAACAACATCACTTCCTAGACACGGAATTTAGCATTTAAAACAAAACATTACGGGACACCGGGGAAAACAGTAAAAGGACGTTACAGGCAGGTTTTTAATTCTTTGGAAAGCCTAATTCTCTAACTACACCTATCAAGACTATATAAAGGACCTTCAGAGTAGGCTGGAAAAAAGAAGCAAAGGACCATCTTGCTACAAAAACTCTCAGCTCACCTGGGGCTCACTGAAATACCTACTGGTTTTAAAATAACTAAGTAACATTTAAAAAAAAGACTCCAGTTCTTTTAAGTATTATTCTATGCAGAGAAACCAAGTGATAAAAACTGTGAAGGAAATGGTTCTTGCCCCTTCCATAAAGGAGAGTGAACCTGAAAGCCCTGGTGATGCTGACCAAACCCTGTGAGCCAGACCAGCAGAGAGAGGCAACACAGAGGGTGATCACCACCTCCTATGTCCTTATGTCTTCTTCAGGGATCCTACAAATACTCTCCTCAACAAATAACCAAACTGCAGAACTTTCAAATATCAGTCTTAAAATCTCAGATATTCAAGTAATAATTACATATTACAGGACACTTCAATAGAAATGAATTTATATTGCTTTTTGATATGATCTGGCCATATCTTCAAGGGCATGTTTGTGCTTTGCTGCTGAGTGTTATTGGTCAGGGCTGTGCTTGCAATATTGAGTTACGTGTTCAGCACCAAAAACCCATCAAGGCTAAATAACCAAAATATTGCAATGCTACACAGACTGAGTCACCAAGTAAGGCAGATCAGAAGAATTCTGTTTTGACTGAGTATTGCTCCTCCACACAACTGAGTCTCTAACAGAGGAGAAAGACTATAAATAAAAGGAAAAGGTTACCATCCCACCTTCTCACCTGTGATTAGTTTGGCAGAACTGTTAGACTGAGTTACATCTGAGAGCCCTAAAAAGGAACTGTCCTTATTATGCCTTGACAAGTAGCACAGCCAAATCAAGCACTCAATACATAAATTGCTCTAATTCCAATTAACCACATGATTTTTCCCAAGTACTAGTTGCTTACAGGTTTTAATCATCAAAATGCACACACACACAGAATGAACCAATCGTGCTTTGAAAAGAATGCCAGAAAGATTTTGTTTTCTTTATCACTCACAGACACCAAGTCTTCCCACATCCCTCTGTCAGAAGTGCAATGAAAACTCTGGAAAGAGCAAGAAATAATACTGACATGAAAAAGTTCAATGCTCGCTATCCTTTTTCACTGTATTCAAGCTGAAAAAGAGCAGCAAGTGCTTATATACAGCCAACACCCACTGGCCATACCCCAGACCACTTCACTCATGAAAAACCCATGTGGTGTTGTGCATAAAAACCTCTTTAAACTGGTAACTGTCAGTTTAAGGGGAAAGCGGGGTGAGAAATCTATAAAACACCCTGAACTGATGTCATGATATGTTTCATAAAGAACAGTGTTATATTATTTTAAAATATTTTTTATGAACAGTAAAACTTGCACTGCTGCATAGCAGACAACACAAAGAACATTTAGTAAAAACATTCACTGAACCCCCTGGCATATGTATTTAATGTCACTAATCAAAATATATATTACAGCCCAAGGTTCTGTTAAGGATCTCTGTTTAGGGTTTGTACAGTATACACAATAGCTCAGAAAAAATATTACAGTAAGGTATTTTATTTCTCCTTTTTATATTAGACTTCTCTATTGTAACTTACAGTCCCTCTCCTCTATATATCCAAACCTCTGTAACACTCTAATGCCCTAGCCAAGAAGTGTTCAGCTAGCTAATAAGCCCTATTATAAATTCCAGTTTTAGAAATTTCAGTAATCTTAATTACATCTTAATAAATAGTTCAGTTTGCCCTTTTTAAATCTTAGCCTTTTGAGGAAGTCCTTTTGTCACCAAAACATGGTACGTCACAACCTGTTAGAGGTCAGAGAGGCTTTTGCTTGTTTATTCAAAGGATAGTAAGTCCAAAGATACTTGCAATGCATTAAATATAGTTATATAATATTTACACTGTCCTCTCAGATTTTAAATTTAGGTGAAATATAACCGATAACTGATGTCAGCTACTACAAACTTTCAGTGTGGCTGGTGTTTTCTTGATAAAAGGTGTATTCAACTGGAAAGTTTACTACGTGGCTGCCCTGATTCCTCTTGTTTCAGTTTTCTGTTAGAAATTAAATGAAGTGAATTATTCATGTGAATAAGAATTCAAGAAGAGGGGTGGTGGAGAAAGCATGAAGAATTTTCTGAATGTTTTGAGATTCCAAAATACCTGAAAACTGTGGTCCCTTTTGCAGTGCCAGTATCTAGAGGGGAGAAAAACGCAACCCAAAGAGAAGAGGAAAATCTGTTAAATTAATTAGATTAGTAAAGGTGTGTTTTAAAATGCCTCAATTCTGTACAGTATTTTACAAGGAAAGTCTTTTCTTCAGCTTTTGCAGCTGTTGTACATTCTTAGAAGCTCCTGTCCTGCTCACAGTCTGCCCGTGCCTGTGCTGTGCGAGCTACTTGCGGTCATCGATAGTTTTGATGAATTCCACGGCTGCCGTGAACTGCATCCACCAGTACGACTCCTCTCCGGACAAGCAGTTGGCATAGAAACTGCTGATGTACTGCACAGTGGACAGCAGGCAAGGGGGGTTTGCCTGGGGGTGGAGAAGAGAGAGATACTCGCAGCTTGTTTGCAAAGCTCAACATCAACAAACACCGCAAGACACAGAACAGAAGCACAATTCCCTTTGTGCAGTGATCCTCATCCTACACAGTATGTAACCTACCTGCAGGGCAGGGACTGTTTAACCTCACCAGCCCCATTTCACGCACTCAGAAGGCATCAGGTTTCATGAAAGGAACACTTTTCCAACAAAGAAAAATGACTAGCAGGCCAAGAGAAAGAAGGGGAACACCGGCAGAATCTGTGAAGGCCGTCAGGACCTCAACACATGTAAAGCCTGTTGTTTTAGCATCTTACACGTCAGACCGTTCTCCACTCATGTCAAAAAAGACCAGCAACACAACCCAAGTCAGTCCTGGCGTGGATCTTGGTCCTGAGAGGACAGCATGAAGCAGGCACAGATGACAGATGCTGGTGGACATGCCTCAAACAAACTCTACTCCACTCACAACATCTGCACCCCAGTTTCCTTGGTTCCAAATGCAAAGTTTGCTTGGATTCAAAAACCATAACTATGACCACATTTCTGACATTCCCATTCAAACCCTGCTGAATTAGACCTGGGTTTGGGCCTGCATAGCTTCCCATGACCCACAGTCATTGTTTCTCCCCCTACATTTGCTTGTTTATTACAAGAATTAACTGGGATTTGTGATCTCCGCAAAAGAACTCACCTTTATGAGGACAAAGACCAGAACAGGAACAAAATCATCTGCCCCAGGTACCGAATCCTCGTTGGCCAGACTGAGCAGGTTCATGATGGTGGAGCACATCCTCAGGATACACTGCACCTTGTCCCGGGGGGTTTTGTAAGCACTTATTGTGCGGATCTCAGACTGTGCCGATGGCCACGGTGCCTCCCGGAGATACACCTGGGGAGAAACCAACCCATCCTCATTTGGCCGAGCTACTGCTGTGCACCACAGAGGAGCTGAAGTAGCAGAGGCTCACAGGCTCTGGAGAAATGGGAAGCTTTAAGGCAAGATGAATTCAAGCTGAAAGAATGGAGATTTAAGCTATATATATGGAAGAAATTGTTCCCTGTGAGGATGGTGAGGCCCTGGCACAGGGTGCCCAGAGAAGCTGTGGCTGCCCCACCTCTGGAAGTGTCCAAGACCAGGATGGACAGAGCTCTGAGCACCCTGATTCATGGAAGGTGTCTCTGCCCATGGCAGGGGGTGGGGCGAGATGAGCTTTAGGGGCCTTTCCCACCCAACCCACTCCGTGAGTCTGTGATTTGGAGACGGCTACATTACACTCACAGTGAAGGTGGCTTCCTGATGGGTTATAAAAACACTGTAAGGAGCCAGTACTCTGTGGGCAACTCACAAAATTAGTCTGTTCTTCTTCATGACTTGCTCAGAACCCTGTTCCAGATGAAGGCAGAGCCGTAGGTGCTCTCTTCCTCACCAGCAGCTTTGTGAACACTCACACTTCACGTGTGAACTGAGAACTAGGCAGCTGCAGACACGCAGCCCCTGACAGACCCCCTGAGCCCACCAACCTGCTTGTAGTTACCCTAATAGCCAGGAGAAAAGTGAAAGTGCTGGGTAAATGGAAGACATGGGTACAGTGTATTTTTCCTGCAGGATATTTCAGCTGTCACAGACAGCAAAGCAACCCTTCTAAGTGTAAAACAGAACAATCCTCTCCCCATCCCAGTCCCAGTCCAAACCCCAACACCCATACAGAAGCAAAGGAAAAGATTTGTTACCTCAGGTATCTGAAGTGCCTTGTGGTTTGCAGTCACTACTTTGGATAACCTCTGTATGTGCTCGTGAAGGACCCTGAAAACACAAAAAACAAGAGTGAAAAGTAAGCAGCAGCCAGCCAGCTGGGGATTCCCACCTGTTTTATGTTTGATAGGACAAGAAAGATCTTCAGGAATGTGGCCCTACAGCTGATGGACACCAGGTCAGTGAAGATGCAGAGGATTGTTCTGTACAGCCAAGAACAACCACATGTCCTCTAGAGCATCCCAAGAGCATCTGTTCTAAACCACAGAAACCCCAAATGCATGGAAAATACTGACTCAAACCAGAAAATGGACCATGTCCAGCCCTGAACCAGGTTTTGATCATTCTCTCAGCACACACACTTGCAGACCTGACAGTCTGTACCCCAAATCATTACACTTACATCTTTATTCTGTTCTAGCAGTTTGTTGCAAACGCATTTGCACACGATGCTAAAGCCCTTCCTTGTTCTTTTACAAAATGTTCTGAACAAAAACACGAGTTTGTGTGGCTGACTCAGACAAGCCTGTCACAGGAGGGCTGCACAGCTTTTACTGCACCAACTGCAAAAGAGAAAACAAGTCCTTCGAATTCCATTAACTTACTGGTCACGCAAAATATCTCCATCCTGATTAGGGTAGAAGGCGAGTTTGAAAATGCGATTCATCACACTGCGCTCTATGGCTAATTGTGCATCCTGGAGCTGCTCCTCACTGGCATTCTGCCATATGGCATCCTGAGCCATAGCCCCATACAGGAACTGGAGAAAATCCTCTACTTGGGCTGTTTTATCATCTGCTGCTGTGAGCTTCTGGAAATCTGAGAAAAAGGAGGAAGAGAAAGAACATTCACTTAAGTAAAAAAGTATTCTTTCTGATAGGTTTTTCAGGCACATTTAATATGCAGCACTATATGCTCCAGGAGCAAGAACTGACTCCAAATTCCTTATGTGCTTCATTTAGTCAGGTATGTGCACAGAGAACATAGAACCAGTTTGGTATAAGCAGCTGTTTTGAGTTTCCTGGTGCCACTATCTCTTATGCTGTGATATTTTCGAATCTTTGATTCACTTGATTCACACTATTACGATCCCCCATATCTTCTAAGGTGCAACCATAGGTTCTGGACTAAGAACTGAATGCTGCAACTTAATTCATCATGTATCAGTAGATATAAAAGAACTAATAGTACTCATGCTTCTGCCATGAGGCAGATAATGTGATTTAGCATAACTTTTTCGGCCAAGTAAGGTCAAATTACCTTCATTCTCTCAGCCCATGAAAAATGCAGACGATTACCATGGCTTAGCTGCCACAACATACTGTAAAGTCACAGTAATCTGTCTCTTTAGCCATTAATTCACCATCTGAAATTAAAATCATTTTAGGAATCTACTCCTCAGATCAAAAGACATATTTTAAAACATTAACCCAAGTCAGCATCTAAATATGGAGTAAAGGAATATAAACACTTCGGTCTGCACTAATCTTACCTTGAATGAACTCCCTTATTTTCTTTTCTTTGCTCTCCAGCAGTAACCTCACACACACTGTAGTGAAGTATCTGTTGGCCACTTCTTTATCTCGCAGGACTCTCTGCAGCAGCCTCTCCAGGTGCGCCTGTGTCGTCTGCAGGCCTTGGCGACAGCGAGTTAAATAAGCGATATATGGAGCTCTTTTCCTAAAGCAAAGAGGCCTCTACATCAGACTGTTAATAAAGACAGAGGCTAATAGCTTTACAAACTGCTGCTGAGTTGCAGTGCAAAGGATGCCTCAACTCGTTGCTTTTAAAACAAAGCAATGCCTGAATTCGGAAGTTTGCCTCACATGGGTGAGACAAAACAATTGCATTGTTCTGTGGGGAAGCAGAGGTGCCATAACCTGCTTTGGTTAAGTCCAATTTAGAACAAAAGGGATCTTCCCAATCTCCTAGAGAATAAATATATGAATTTGGGAACCCCTTGCTAACGAGACACTGGACAAACTACCTGTAATCCTCTGCAATGGACGCCAGCAGCTTCCGACAGGTCCTGTTGTCGAAGCGGCTCACGCAGCGCATCGTCTCCTGCAGCTGCGCCATCAGGTTCTTGTCCTGCAGGTTGATGGCCTCAGCCAGCTGAACTTTCAAGAAGCACACAATTTCATTATCTAATAAAAAACAGAGGAAAAATATTAAGGAAAAGAAATGTAGGCATGATGAGAATAAACTATTTTTGAATATGGGAAACACATTAATGGTTTAAAATAAAACTTCTGCACATTAGGCAATAAATGTTATTTTAGAACAATTTAATAAGCCTTTTTGAATTTTCAAGGTATCAGAGGATAAGCTTCCATATCACTATCTCATCTACTATTTAGAACCATTCTGAAACGTGAAGAGGACCAGATAAGGTGACATATTCACTTGTCTGCAAATAAACCTAGAGTGAATGAAGGGTTACAACACACCACATTTATACAAAGTCAACATAAAGACCCAGTAAATCATTCCAGTAGCACAACTCCCAACAGAACTTGTATTTAAGAGTCTATTCTATAGCTTCAGGCTCTACCTGCACTGTATCTGTGATACTTCATTACAAAAAAGCCTTAGACCAGGTTGAGATGGCAGGCTTGTCTGTGGAGTAAGAATGAAAATATTCTGGGGGCAAAAGGCAGCCTCAATATCTCTGGCAGAGAAGGGACCATAAATGGTGCAGTACAAGTGCCATCACATGGGGACAAGGAGAGACACACACAGCACAAAGAACCTTTACCTTCGGGGTCTGTGTGGTCTGGGAGACCATTCCTTGTTGAATGTGTCAGCATCGGGAGGGCAACAGAATCTGCTGAACAAAGAGCCAATCTCAGTTTCTTCTTTGCATCCCTTAAAGAGGAAAAATATTTTCTTAACACAGTTGATGAGAGGTCTGCTTACTCAGTAAGAAGTCTTTACTTTCTTATTTAATACTGCCTAGAAGTTATTTAACATCATTTTAATATACAACATTGTCAAGACTTTAGAATATCAGTTCTTTTGATACAGCACCATTTTCAAAGAGATTTTCCTAAACACTGAACTGCTCTGTCCTCTCAGGTTATAACATCCTTCCTTCGTCAGTGGAAATATGACAGTTTGAGATGCTTAAAACTATAAAAGCACATAAAAGTTTACAATGAATCTATATTAAGATTCTTGTGGGAACCAATCACACAGCTTCAGCTCTTAATTCTACTTTGTGGGTAAGACAAAACCTGCAAATATATTTACCTATAGGAGAAAGCAGAACTTTGTGGCTGTGCTACTTGACTTGCAGAGTCTGGGAGGTCATCTGCAGACATGTTCTGCAAAGCCTCGTCCCGTGGGGAGTCATGCATGCTCTCACCATCCCCAATTGCCTCTGCGGAAACGAAAAACACATTACACCTGAAGAGAGCAGTCAGAAGAAGAAACCAGACTAATTTCCTGCTCGTTATTCTAAGGTCAGGGAGAGAATGGAGACAGCAAATAAACCAGCTTGTTCTGGATATATGAAAAAAGCATATTGAAACATACAACCTAGAAGCTCCTAAGAAGAAACTACAGAAGTTTCTTCAGTGCCATTTAAAACAAAACAAATCAAAAAACTGGTAAGAAGTGTGCTATCAACAACCAGCCCCCGCAATGGCAATATGAAAGAGCTGTCCTTGGGAACACTGATTTAATTCCCAGCCTCTGAGGGACTGGCCCACAGATTATTTGACAAAAACATTCCTTGTTCAAAGGTCACACTGTTCAGCTGCTAATACTAACATTGGTCTAGAATACTGAAGTGTTTTTATCTTTAAGGAGGAGAAATTATGTTGGAGGTGCTTACAAAAGCCAGGTTCTCACCTGCACTGTCGTAGTTCACTATGGCTCCTTCACTAGGACTCGTTCTCTTGATTGCATTCCTGTATTTGTCCAGAATGTCCTCAGCAGCTTGTGCCTGTGCACTGAGCCTTGGGCTGGGATCATCTGAAAGGACCATAAAAAACAGCAGGAGTTACCCTGGTGTTGGGCCAACTGAAAGCAAATACAAAAACTTAAGCCTACACATTTGGACTCTGTTTTTAGCCAGATCAAACAAAGAGCTGCTTGTGTCCCATGTAGCCCAAATTCAAACGTATTAATAAAGTCTGAAGCAAGCCAGAAAACAAACAGTACAATCAAAGTGAACAAATGAAGTCAGATCCTGAGCAGATCCTCAGCACATTTATACTGCATGCACAATTGGCTCTTGGATATTTGAAGACTTCTAGAAAGGATCAGGCAAACAGAAAACAAAACACCCAGGTTCAAACCATGTTTAATTTAACACTTAAGTAACTATTACAGGACTGTGTGTACAGCTATCCTTACAGCTCAGCTGTGACAAGGACAGCAGCTCTAAAATGAGGGGGGGAAAGTGAGGACTTGAGCTGAGAATCCACTGCATGCACAGACAGACATGTGACAACTTAAAAGCAGCCTTCAAGTCAGGGAATCTTATCTATTTTCTTATTCAAAATGCCAGTTCTGAACATGAACTACAACAGCACACACCTGTCTGTCAATAGCTACCTGGTGGGCACTCTGGAGCTCCAGGAGGCATGTTCTGAGAGAAAATTACTGTGATGATCTTATTCACATACCTTGAAGTGTTGCGTATCTGTCAGGCACCATGTCATCTTTGTCTTTTTCTTGTTTTTCTTTCTTCCTAAATGGAATAGGAGCTGAAAATGCAAGGTACCACATCAAAGACTACTCTGAGATAAATGGCCAAATAGCAGAAACTTTAAGGAAGTGGCTAATGCAGAAAATTTTCATCAAATCGATTTCCATAAAAGAATAAGCTTATTCATGGGGTAGAGCAGAGCTGGACTGTCATCATCTACAGCCAGCTCCACCTTAAACAGACATGAGGTCAGGCAGAACAGTTTTGCCTTCGAGGTACAGCACCCTCCAGGGAACTACTAGCCATGGGAGTCAGGTACCTTCCCATTTTTATTTACATATTTATTTATACTTTAACCGCAAACGTGCCTAAAGATATAATAAAGGCAGTGTGAACTCTGACTGAAGTACCAAACCCAGACAGACATGATCCTACCTTTGGGCATGGCAGACACAAAACGCTTCCTCCACCAGGGCTTGTTCCTGTCAGACTTCTCATCATCACTGTCTTTCCGTTCCTCAATCTGTGCAAGGGCAGAGTCTACATTTGAGCATTTGCCAAATCAAGTGTAAAGAGAAAATTTCTCCTTCACATCAGCTTTTGCTACACTGACTGTAAAAACAGAACTACAGCAAAGCACAGAGAGCAGATTAAGTCAGAAATATCTCTCCTAAAGAAGGCATCCTGCAAATACAAACCCATAGTCATGAATTCACTTATTTCTTTCTTAAAGAAAATTAATTCTCAGGCTGCTGCAGTTTAACACTACAATGAATCTATTTCTGAAGTACCACAAAATCCAGTAAACCTCATTCAGTAAATTTAAGAGAAGCCAGATCCATTTAAGCCACTCCGAACATCTGTTTTCTTATAAAGCATTATTGGCCAATGTTTAAAGGGTAACAAAAGTGTGTTGTAATTCCTTGGCTAAAGACATTTAATTCCAACTTTCTGGCATTAGATGCATAGTTAAAGCGGGCACAAGAGATAAAATTAAAATGATGGATAGAAGCCTCACCTCTCCCCTGGAGGAGTCCTTGCTGGGAGATGACGATGAGGACTGAGAGGCGGCCACCAGCACTGCTGCCCCAGCGCTGCTGGAGGCCATGGGCAGCTCCCTCTCCTCATTCCCAGGACGTCTGTTCCACCCAGGGTCACTCATGGGCCTCCGGACAGAGGACACGATGTCCGAACTCCTGCTGCGGACCAGCCTCTCCGGGTAGGAATGTCTCTGCTTGAAGGCTTCCAGGTCAGTTGGAATTAAAGCGTGAGACCCAAAGTTCGGCAATCGGGCCTCGTTACCTCCCACGGCTCCTTCCAAGATGGGTGGATCTGGAGGTGGATGAGAGGGTCTTGCATAGTGCACTTTAGGCCTTACTACAGCTGACACACCTGTGGTCACAAGCAGAAAAGAAGTCACACACATTTCTTTTAATGTTATTCCAAATTACCTGATAGTAACATAGAAGCATCAAAAATGCCTATTTTTAAAACAAAGTTTAATCTTTGTAACTCACCCTCATTTGAGGACAGAGGGTCAAACAATGCAAGCAAAGAATCTGTCTGAGAAGGAGGAGATGTCAACTGACTGGCTCCTGAAATACAGAGAGAACAAAGTTAATGCCGTGCCAAAACTGCCTCCAACACGAGAGACTGGAAAAACAGACCTCAGCAACAAAAGTGTACAAAACTTTTACTGCAAAGTATTTGTAAAGATATTCCTGCATGGAAAGATCACTGCAGTACATTGAAATGATCAAAGAATTACATCACAAGAAGTGGGGAATTCTTGAGGAACAGCCCAATTCCAAAATGCAAGAGGACAGTCAACGTAATCAAACCAAATTAGGAATCTTAGATCTAGCACTCAAGCTCTAGAACTGCAAAGCACTGGAGTCTCTTTGTCAAACAAATACAGTACTGGCAAATAAGGAAAATATTAAGCTTAGTACCAGCACTTTAAAATTGGGAGAAATTGTAAAATTTAAGGATTCCACAAATGTCACTTGTGTTCATAAGGGATTCCAGATAAGTAACTTACCGTGGGCTGTTTCATCCATGTCAGGACTTGTTACAGAATCTTTTCCCCCAAAGTCAGAGCTACATTCAGACCTGAGATCCTCAATCTTGTTAGGAATATCTTCAGATGTTGCACTAATACCTTACACATAACAAAAGAAGCATCTGTAATAGTCCTTCAGAGAGCAAGGAAGCAAAATCCTGAGGCTGTTGAAATGTTTGGTGGACAGTGAATAATCAAGTTCTAACTCACAGTAGCACCTACAGACACTATGAACTTCTATATTCCTAAAATAACAGTTTATTTCTGCTCTACGTCTTCAAAAGCGTTACCCTAGCCATGAATACACTCTGACAAGGGGCATTAGAAAGATACTCCACTCTTGTAAACTTGGCAGAAAATGAAGAACTAGAGCTATGATTTACTTAAATAAAACAAGTTGTGGTAATTAAATGCAAGGAAGTTTGGAGTTTCTTCCAAAGCAACACTCCTCTACTAATCACTGCTATTGTAACACAGGGCATTCACCTCTCTGCTGCCTTTTTTATTTCTTCTCTGAGGTGAGCAAAGAATCACTGCCTTGAAAATTCCAGAATGAGTGCAGGGCATTATTTTATCAGTGAAGTGATGTATAAATAAAGCACGTGCAGCAAAGTGAGTGCTGACCATGCTGTGATAGAGCAGCATTTTCAGGGACAGTTCCACACACCTGATACAACACTCAGGCCAGGAGTGCTGGGCCGAGAGCTGACCTCCCTCACATCTGTGTCATCGGATGTGCTACCCAGCCCAGAGCAGCTCTCCAGTTCTTGGAGTCTTTCCTCCTGTTTTAAGTCTGGAGCCTCTACAAAAGGGAGACAATGGAGAGTAGAGAGAGAGAGTATCATTACTCAATGCCATGCTCCCCAAACATTCACAAGCAGAAGGAAGGGGGGTGTTGATTTAGTGTATCAAGTTTTAAGGTAACTCAACCACTTTGGCAAGAGTTTTCTTACATCCTTTGGTACCGAAGGCAGGACTCTGCACAGACAGCAATGCTCTGTCTGCACAGGCGTGCTAAGGAGTGTTTACTGGTTTAAGTGTTGTATTTCTTAGACAACAGGATATAGCCACATCTTCACTAACCAAAGCAAACCGTGGTCCTGGATAGCTTCTACTCAGCACCACAGGGAAGGAAAGCAAGAACACGTTTGCTTTGCAAACCCTTCTCTTCCCCTTCAGACCTTAAGAATTTCTTAAGTAACAGAAGTCTCTCCCAATGCTTTCCATCTTCTTTCTGCCTAAGAACATTTTGTCCTTTTAATCCTGGAAGTATTCACAAAAACTATCTTAACTGCAGGACAGTAATTTCTTGAAGAAAGAGGAAGAGGAAGAGGCTGTTGTTTTGCATTCTATGCCTCTGGAAGAGTCTTAGAATCATGCTAAAGAAATAAGCAAAAACTGCCCAATTCTGACCTGAATCACTTGGTAATACTTCCACACTCCACGCCTCACTTGTGGTTTCTGATATGGTTGAACCTGTGCAGGGATCAAGCAACACGGATCCTGAACCTGGCAAACACAGCAAGCTGCCTAGCATGTTCTCTGCAGCTGCACCTGCAAAAGTAAAGCCGGAGCGTATGGCTAGAGCTGGGCTTGGGGAGTCAGCTCTAGAGAGAAAAGTAAGAACACATCTTAAGTGTCCTTAATAAAGCAATCAGGAAACACAATGTTGAAAAGAAATGAGTAACTAAGAACAGTCCAGGTCATGCACACAAAAATCCTCCTGCAGCAAATCTCCAGTTGAATCTGTGGAAATGCCCCTGTTGAGGAAGGGAGGAGGAGGAGGAGGAGGAGGGCTCTGCAGCCTCGGTTCCAGAGCAGCACAGGACCTACCCAGAGCACACCCATTACCTGCAATTTCCTGCAGCCGGTCCTCGTCGATGTTGGGGTCGAAGTCACTTCCCAAGACATCTGTACTCCAGGTTTCGCTCACAGTTTCTGATATATCTCTGTCATCAGTCAGACCCATCATGTCACGGATTTCAAACTTACGGAGCTTGTCATCCAGATTATCCTGAGTTGTGGCTGTGGAAAAAGAAACAGTTCTTGATTTTCTGAAAGGCTTCTCCAATTACTTCAGATTGAAAACCTGTAAGAGTACATTAGGAAAAAAATCCCAAACAAACAACCCCCTAATTCTGTCAGGTAAGGCAGTGGTTTGAAGGAAGAACACATTTGAGACATAAGAAGAAAAATCTGGAAGTACACATGGTGACCTATCAACTAAATTGACAGAAAAAATAAATGAAATGTAGTGCTACAAAAACACTGATACAATTCCTGTAGAGGAACAACTGATCACAGAAAAGCTGAGGCCTCCAGAGACCATTCCAGCCCAAACCCCCTGCCCTGGCCAGGGACAGCAGGTTGCTCACAATCACGTCCAGTCACATTTTGAGTATCTCCAGGCTGAAGACACCACAACCTCTGGAAAAAACCCCAAACCAAACCAAAACCACAAATAAATACAAGACCGATTGTACTTTTTTTTTCTTGAATTAGTCAATTTTGCAACCTCTTTCCACAATACTTTGGCTTTAGCATCTACAGCACCTCAGGCACTCGTAAGAGAGAACTGGCACCTGCCTTGTTCGTGCTCCAGCAGCTGCAGAGCCTCAACGCCGTTGCTCCCGGAGGGGCCCGCGCCGAGCTCCGACACCGACTCCCCTTCCAGATCCAGAGACGACACAGAGTTGGAGCGATTGGAAGGGCCTGGGAAAACAGATTTTACCTTAAAACTGGTTCGAATAACAGTTCCTAAATATACAGTATTAACAGTTCAGGACACAAAAACTCACGAGAAAGATTACAAGAAATGAAGTAGCAGTTCCAACACAAAATACTGACTCTCACCACTACTGTACTTAACTGTAACTAAAAAGCCAATAAAGTCTTTGCCTTTAATTTATCTACTTGTACATGAATTTGTTTTCTTATTTTGGAGACAGAGAGCAAAAATGAAGTTATGGAAGTTATACAAAATAATGCAGAAGTGATGTGTCCAAACCTCTTCCATCCCACAGACACCTGTGCTTTGTTATGCCTGAGGTTCATATAAAGGAGTTGTGCAGAAACTATTCTGAGATATGTAACAGCTAATTAAAACATGATTAAAAATAAGTCTGAGAAGTCCAAGTTTAGAGCTAAGTTAGATTATCTTAATAACTAGTACTGCACTTAAGTTTAATTTTAAAAAAATCCCTCTATTTTCTCTTTGTAAACACACTTAGTTTTTCTCTTCCTAATTCTCAGACTCAGTTATGCCCTTGTAGGTCAAAATTTAGCTCCAGGCTTTATTCTCTGAACAACTAAGAGAGAAGACAGGCTCTCAGGGTGAAGTAGCACAGCCTTCAAAACAGCAAAGACAAGATGCTGCATTTAACACACCTTCCTTTTAGAGTTAAGGGGGGGAAAAACAAAGAGCAACAAAACTTCTTCAAGACTTAAGCAGCCCTTCACCTTCAGATATTCCTTCCAGATTATCACTGCAGAGGGAAAAGCGCAAGGTTTTATCAGGTTTACCATGGAGTTTGTTCTCGTCGATGGGGACATCTCCTTGCCCGCCATCTGCAAGCTGCATATTTAACACCTGGAGAGTGGGAGAAAGAAACAAGACTTCATTAAAATCATCTATTTTTCAGATAATTAAATAGCAAAAAAAACACTGGAGACATGTTTTCAAATTGTTAATGGAACAATCGAATTTCTAACGTTCTGTTTGAAAAAAGACAGCAATCTCCCAAGTCAGAGCCTGGGGAGAATGCAAGGAACCACCCCATGGACATCAGGCATGTCCTGATAACAGCAGAGCCACAGCTCCCTCATCACCCCCCAGAGCAGTGCAACATGGAAAGGATCTGCATGAGGCTGCCAGGGGAGATAATCCCAAGCACCAGGCAGGGAGCAAAGCTGGAAGCAGCAGCCGTGCTACGGCTGGAGAAGGAAAAGGCTGGAACACCAGCCCTGCCCCACGAACAGTCTGCAGGCACTGAGGGCACTGCGAGCTCAGCTCTGCCCTCACGAGAACCTGGGCCTGTGCCTTTCATAAGCTGCCAAAAGCATCAGGATCAGTGCTCCAGTTCTGTCATTCACCTGCGTGCCTGGATCCGAAAGACAGGGCATGCAGAGAGACACAGCAGTTTCTTCAGGCTCAGAAACAATAGCCCAGGTTCACTCTTAAGCTTCTGAAGTGAGGGAAGAACCCCACCTAACAAAGGCAAATTTGAAAGCTACAACCCCCAAGTTCAGTAACACGGAGTAAGGATTTTAACTCCCATTCTGGATTTACTACCAAAACTCAGCTTTGCAGCCTCACTGCTCTGCTCTTAGAGAAGACAGAGGCTGCAGGGTTCAAAACATCTGAGATGTCATCGTTTCTGGATACCTCGTTTTCTGACATCATTCCTGGAGTGATCTGTGGACCTGTCCCCAGAGAAATCACCAGCACTTCTTCCGGCTGAACTTCTGGAATAGTCTCCTGGGAGGATCCTTCATGATCTCCGTGCTGGTCCATTAGCATGTTTGATCTACTTCTGCTTCGAGTGGCTAAGAAAATATTTTGAAATATGGACATTAGAAAGCTGTTCCTCCTTGTTTAAGGAGAAAAAAAGACAACACAATGGAAATACAGAACTGTAGTGTTTCAATTAGCAACACATACTAAATAAATTTTCAAAATCAAAGTCTTATTAAACTTTTGAGAGATGGAACTGGTGTTTAAACTTGAGTACTGCCCTGTGAAGAAGGAAAATTTCAACAAAAAAGTTGAGAAGCAGAAAAACAAGGTACACTGTGACCTGTTTGCCTACAGCAATTCAGCCTATTCCAATCACAGAAAGACCTTTTATACATTATACGAGAAAATGAAGTTTGTTACTAAAAAAGGTCTGGGTTTCTGTGGTTTGAAACTCTAATTAATTTGTTTAAGAGGTTTTTTCTCCTAAGAAGTAGGAAATCTTATTCTAACAGGTGTCTCAAACCCAGACACACAATACAACATCAGGTGGTTTACTCTGATTACTTTGCCACTCTTAAGTCTTCTTTTCAACTGGCCTCAGATTCCCGCGTTTGGCTCCGCGGAAGGAAAAACACCCACATGAAATTAAGGTTTCTAAGAATGGCAGCGTGACACCAATTATTTCTTTATTTTACCCAGGGAAAACAAGGCAATTGTGCAGAAGTCGCAGCCAAATTCTGATTATCACACAAAGGCACACGAGGGGTTTTTAAATCCACATGTACACCAAATGAGTTCATATACTGAAGAAATCTGCAAAGGGGGCTGATTGCCAGGGTAACCCAAAGGCATGCTGAGTTATGTGACACGAGTCAAAGTTTCACAGAAGAATGGAAAGAGGGCATTACCCACCAAAAGGGGTTACTAGAGTTATGTGAGCTGACAGATTGGTAGCAGAGGTATCCCAGGCAGTAATCGCTGCCAACTGCTGTCCTGGAGTTCGAAAGCATTAAAATGAAACAAAAGAAACAAAACCTTTGAGCAAAAGCTATTTCATACCATAAAATAAATGCTGTAAAGTGCCACTGCTTTAGAGGTGTAAGACCAGAACCATTCAAAAGCAGAGTAAAACCAGCATGGGACAGGTTTGTTTTGGGGGTGGTTTTGTAGGGTTTTTTTGCCACTTATTGGCCTCTGTATATTTTTGTCCTTTTACACACCAACACCAAATCTCTGGAACAAAAATATCCCATGTGGTCATATTCACATAAATATACACTGAAGAAGAGTACCACACTTCCTATTTTAAAAGATGATGTTATTAATATGGAAAAGTTCAAGACCCAGAAATCCTGTTCAAAAAACAAAACCCAACCAACCTAAAACTGCATTCCAGAATACTGACAGTTGGAATTAAGAGCAGGCAAGGAACGGAGAAAGGAGAAAGCTTCTCTTCTCAGCACATACTCTAAAAGTACTGCTCCTTCTTGTTCACCCTCCTGTCCATTCGTCCTCTAATAAAAATGTTAAACTTATTCTATCCCACTAATTAAATGCCTCTGCTTCCATCTTACTACTTTCCTAAGCAATTTTCCCCCTAGATCTGCTTCCCACCTTCAAACCTTCCCTTTATTATCACTGCCAACCACCACCATCACGACTACCAACCACTCCAGCAATTTGCTCCAGTTCGGGCTGCAGTGATGAAGGTCATCCACCACACTTGCATCAGACAGTAAGGAAGTTACCTGGTTTTCTACGCTAAAGAAGATTTTTCACCATCTACCCAGAAAAAGTAGGAACTGAAGGTGTAGGTAAAACCCCAAGAGACGACTGTGAAAACGGCACAGAAATGCCCAAGGTGTCAGAAACCGCGCGGGAACTCCGCTCGCTCTCCTCACCTATGGGCAGTCGGTTTTTTTTGTTAGCTGGAGTAGTTGCAGGAGAAAGCTGGGGGGTGTTATAGGGAGTCATTTCAAGGCTGCTGCTTTTCCCTGGTTTGTTCTGAGGTAAATTTGCCAGCAAGTTTTCCAAAGCCATCCGATCTTCCTTAAGCTGATCGCTCGACATGACGTTCCGCATGAAGCCAACCTAAACACGGACAACGGTTTCGGTAAGAACTGCAGAGCAAACGACCAGCCCGCTTCTGCCAAGGTGGGACCACGCGGGCACAGGCTGGCAGCGGCTCTTTGCAGGAGCGGGAGGCATTACCAGGGCAGTGAGCTGGCTGTAGGTCATGTACACCACGGTGCGGCTCAGCCCCTCCAGCAGGTTCACGGCCGACATCGGGGGAGTCTCGACCGCGCGCCCGTCGATCACCACGTCCAGGAAAGCAGCGACGCAGCTCTGAGAGACGGCAGAGAGTGGCAATGAGAGAGCATTTCCTAGCGCTTGGAAAGAAACCTATGACAGGAGTTCAGTGGTTCACAGAATAATTTAAGTTTTGCTTCCTACTTCTAAAACTCTTAGGATAAAATGGCAGATATTTTAAGGTCACTGAAGAGCAAGCAGGGAAAGTGTGCAGTTACTTTTAGCATTTCCTTCATTTTTTTCCTGCATTCCAAAGTGTTACTTACTTAAGTGTGCTCTTACAATTTTAAATAAAAAAGAATGGCAAGTAAACTGCCCCTTCCTGAGGAATCCACAGAGCACAAACTACAAGTGAAACAAGGAAGCAACAACAAGAGCACTTTCTAATCTGAGTGAAAATGCTACTTGTACAATAAATGTGCAGCTTTGTGTGGTGACTGTGTAACAACTAGAATTACCAACACCTGGAAGGATACAATGTTACTGACAATACCAACAGGTTTTTGAACACCTGATAATATATCAAAGATCATCAGCTTCACTGTTGTTCTGATAAAGATAACTGCTCTATAGCTATGGATGATATTACTAACAGAGGAAAAGCTGAATAAAAAAAGCAAAACTATGCAAAAAAGTAAGAGAAGTTACTTGCACTAACAAATTACTTGGTGTTAAAACACACATTATACTAAGGTTGTCTTCAGATCAAAGTGTTTTGTTAGGTTCAGTTGAAAAACCACAGACAGTAATTCAGTATTTCATGGAATCACAGAATCACAGACTGGTTTGGCTTGGAAGAACCTTAAAGACCATCCAGTGCCAGCCCCTTGTCGTGGACAGGGACATCTTCCACCAGACCAGGTTATTCCAAGCCCCGTCCAACCTGGCCGTGAACACTTACAGTGCTCAGTTGAAAATGTCATTTCCTTTAATTTTTTTTAAATATTTCTTTTAAGAAGTATTAGGTCAGAGCAGAAGCAAGAATTCCCAACCCTTAATTCTAGGACTCAAGGTTTTTTTCCCCAGCTTTGTGCAGGATTTAATCTGCTTTTCATTACGTGTAACTTGGACATTAAACACTTAGTAAGTCCTTTGCAATGTCTGGGAAAGGAGGTTGCAGAAGGATGATGACGTATTCACGAAGTCTTGGATTTTTTCAGTCTGGATTCTTACTTTGTCAAATTTAGCAAGGTTGCTCTTTGTACGTGGATCTCCCTCCTCAGAGCCTGTCATTGCCAGCTGCTGCAGAAGTCTCCCAACCTGAAATTAAAAAGAAGTACAAAGAATAAGCCTTTCAAACCAACATGATGGACCTGATTATAAAAAATACTCAAAAAAACCTCCTCCATTATAAATCCTTTTTCATTTAATACTCCAAGGAATACTTCTGATTGAGTGGACAGAGACTTGTGCTTGCTTTCAGGGCAGAAAAAATGCAAGAAGCTTAGAAAAAAAGCAGTCATTGCCTTTAACAAGAAAATGTGCACACACAGTAGGCTGTGAGCATCCATACTTCCCCCTCCCAGGAACAAAGCATGTTTTGTTTTTACAACACGTCAGAATTGAGAGTTGAATCTAGGTCATCTAAACCTAGAGATTTTCAAAGGCTGCATATATTTTACCAAGGAAAAATAGCAAGAGGGCTAACCCTTATTTCAGAGCACATATTCCTTATTCATCTCCAACTGCAAAACAACCCTCAATTTAAAGAGTCACCAACTGCTCTGCCACAGCACGTGAGCAGTGACACAGGAGAGGATTGCTGCTGGATTTTAGAAAAACACTGAGCAAAACTCACCAGCGTGACTGCACTGTGAGAATCACTCCCTGCCCACTTTATAGCCAACAGTAAAAAGCAGGTTTTGTTCCTCACACAGAGGAACATCCTCAGTCAGACGAGTGTTGCTCAACACCTCCAGATGACTCCTGTATGTAATATCTTTAAATTGTCCAAGTATTTGCATAATGACAAAAATTGGTCATGGGTGCTGGGGAATGCTCCAAGTAGAGCACTGGGCATTACTGCCAGACAACAAGGGGTTTTCAGCAAAGTATTTCATTATTTTTTGCAATACCTGGTACAATATGTAACATTAGCAAGAACAGAACAACATCCATTTACACACATTCCAGAATTCATCTTATAGGCACTTTCATGCCTTAGTTTCCATCCCTTATAACAGCTTTCATAAAGGATATTTGCAGCTCTTCTAAGGGATACAGGAATACATGCTGCCAGTTTTTTCAAGTCAGTATTTTAAGCAAACAGATAAACTTTGGAGCCTGCCTTTTCAGGAACAATTAACACAAATATTTCATTAGCATTCACTTTATAAGCAGGAGAGAGAGTACCTTCGCTTTTACTGTAGTAACATCAGTTCTAGTGGGAAGAAAAAGGCCATTTATATATTTTTAAGACTGCCTTACTGTGAATCATACCTGCATCAGATTAAATCTTGCCACCTCATTTATAGGAGCGTCAGAAATGATCCCGTACTGCTCTGGGTTGACGATGGCAGGGCAGATGAAACAGGCCAGAAGGAGATCCGTGCACATGGCTCTGACCTCCCCAACCTCCAGCCTGTCCACGCACGACAGCGTTTTGTACATCTGCGACACAATCCACCTCAAGCTGTGAGGAAAACAGTAAGTGTTTTGTTTGAGATAGCCAATGAATTTGTTAACCAAGGTCACCAGCTTGGCCTCGTTGGAGTCAACCATTTCTTGGACTCTCTGCTTGAACTTTTCTGTGCCTTTCTCTCCAAATAACTTTTCCTGCTGTACTGGGGAGAATCTCTCAATTAACTTGTTTGCATCAGTTTCCAGGTGGTCTTCATCTTCAACCAGAAGCTGCATGATTGGCTCGTGTAAGGTTGCGGTAAGAAAAAGTTTTGCAGAAAAGAGTCCTTCAGAGAAAAGCTTGAACAAGATGCTGAAGGCACAGGTGCCTCGTCTCAGCAGCCGCCTGGGGTTGTCGCTTTCCTTGAGTTCAAACTCGATCAGGTAACGGAGGACCTGCAGGAGGTAACTCTCATCCTCCTGCATGATGCAGTTGCCATAAATGGAGGTAAAGACTGTGTGAATGACACTCTGCGTGTTGTCCTGGCTGAGCTTCTCTCCAGCAAC
Organism: Gymnorhina tibicen; assembly: GCA_013399875.1. Lineage (NCBI taxonomy): Eukaryota > Metazoa > Chordata > Aves > Passeriformes > Artamidae > Gymnorhina > Gymnorhina tibicen. The sequence continues at coordinate 227,090 of VXAZ01002271.1, read as the reverse complement.
CAGGCAGGACGCAATAAGCCTGGGGTTCTCTCTCAGCCTGTTTAGGAATTCTCCGTAAGCACTCTCCTGAAATCCCAGCTGCTTGTATCCATCCACAAACTGTGTGTCCTCCAAGATTTTTGCGTGCTGGCAACATTCAGCAGGAGAAGCTTCAGCACTTTAAAGAAAAACATTGAAACAGTTTAAGTAACTCTTAAGTAAACAAACTTGCTAAGAGATGCCACGTGGCCAACCTATTAACCAGGCTGCCACAGAGCAAAGAAAGTCTTTCCAGATAGTTTCTACAAATTATTTGCAAATTCAGGACAGTTTGTTCTTATGAACAGAAGCAAAACAAACACAGGTATTAAAAACCAGTTGCCCAAATGGCCAGGTGTGTAAGATTCCCTAGCTGAGGTTTGCTTTACAACCTCACAATTTTTATGATTAGTACGGCAAAGGCCTCCAGGTTGTGAGGATTATCTGTGGCTGACAGAAGCGAGGGGCTGGCTCCCCCGGTACCTGGTTATGATGAGCCTGTCGAGGTTGATGCGCTGCTGTTTGGAGATCCAGGCCGTGCGGTACAGCCGCTCCGCCGTCTTCAGCACGTCGGCGTTGAGCCGCTGGATCAGCTGCTTCTCCGAGGTCACGTACAGCCGCTCCTGCTTCAGGTGATGGGCCAGCGTGTGGATGTCCAGCTTCACCATGGTGGGCAGCGAGCGGGCGGCGAGCAGCCCTGCGCACACGGAGCGGAGCGGTCAGTCCCGCAGAGAGGGGACGAGCCCTGCCGGCCCCGCGCGGTGACCAGCGGGGCACAGGCCCGCACCGGGCAGGGAACGCTGCCGGGCCCCTTCCCTCAAATCCTCCACTCAACCACTGAGTCACTCTCTCTTCATGCAAGGTTTCCCAAGTGCCCGTTCCATTGTTCTGGCACGCATCAGGGACACTGGCAGAGAAGCAAGAGGTATTTTCAGCTCGCCCTGGCGAGCGGGAACAGGAGCACAGCACCGCACAGCCCCTGACCACACCTCGGGTACACGAGGTGGGAACCCGGCCTTTACCTGGGGACACGCGGCCCTTGCTGCAGCCCAGGTGACACAAGTTCAGGGAGATGAAGACCAGCCCCATTCCCACTCACTGTCTGGGGAACAGGCACTTACTCCTTCATCCTAAAGCCCACCCACATAACCCAGCACTACCCAAGGACTCGGGTGCTGGAATCTCTGGCCTGTTAACCTCTCTCACCTATGCACCAGAAGCACCAAGCTCCCAATGCTGCTCTTTTCTGCTAAAAGAAGTAAATAATAACAATATTACTGATTATGAAAAAAAGCCACCGAACCACAAACCAAGGAGTATCAATACCCAGATAAGGCAGAAGTTGGAAATAAATCTGGAGACTTTGCTCAACAGTAGAATTCATTCAGAAAAAATTCCTTAAATATTTCAATTCAGAAGAATATTTCTTTGGGCCATGATCCAAAAATGTTGTTTTATAGAGAGAAAAACTGAAACAACCATAGGCTTTCATAGCACATCAGGGGCTAAAATCTACACAAACTACTGTTCTGTATGAACGGAACATCAGCTCCAACTTCACAACTACAAAACATCTCAGCAGAATACTGCACCGGACAAGACACATTCCAGGAGCAAATCCATCTAAAAAATTAACTCTTTGGGAGGGAAAAAAAGCATCAGCTGCATTAATACTGACAAAGGAAGGGGTACAAGCATGCAGATCATGGAATTGATGGTTAACTGCTTTATGTCTTCCCCACCAGAACTAACAGCCTCACCAGCTAATTTGGAAAGGACAAGGGTTTGATGGAGATAAGATCTGTAACAGATCATAATACACCTGTTGTGTGTATCAGTAATGGAGATATGTCAGAGGGCTCTACTGAGGAACTCTTCAAAGCCATACTACAGCCAAAATAAAAACTTACTTCCCACAATCTGCAGTGACTCTGGACAAGCCTTGCTTCACAAGCCCATTTAGATCATGCTTGAGAAACTACAAATAATGTGCCAGAATACCATGTGCTGGCCCAGTGCTCTTCCCTGCCAGTGTTTTAAAGATCTGTGTTTCACTGTTCAGCAGAGCAGGAGGTGATCCTCACTGAGGAATACAGATTAGCTCCCTAATTAGGCACAGGTTTCCCATTTGTTGGGTTTTTGCAGCCTGACAACCAGGTGCACTGACAACCATCACTGCTCCTTGTGTAATTAAGTCCTTTCATCTGTAGTTTTAACCTCACAACCAGAAGCCAGGCAGACACGAACAGAGAGGCTGTCACAAGTCTTTATGCATAAAAAAACTCGCAATTTTATTACACCTCATGGTTTAAAGGCCATTCCTAGTAAACACAGACAACTGTGTTACAATAAAGCTCTTTAAAAAAACCCTAAATTCAAGAAGCACATAACCAAATTCAGCAACCCTAACCAGAGGTTAAAGCTGATGCATCCAAAAATGAGATTACGACAGGATCTTGAAGGATGTGCTAATTCAGATGTTTTTAACTAGGACAGTCTCAGAGAAATGATTAGAAGAAGAAACACTGCTGTTACTGCCAAAGTTCTTTGTGAAACAAATAACAACTTCTTGCAACAAATTTATTTTTAGTCTCAGAATTTAAGAGCTTGCAAAAAAAAACAGCAGTAAACTTGCTACTGCCTGCAAACACAGTAGTAACCAGTTTTTAGGCTGTGAGCTACTGCTATCAGCCAGGAAAAAAAAGTTGAATCCATAAAAGCACACAAAAACAAGACCTGCAGAGCTACCTTCTGGCTTTTCAGAGCTTCCCACTGTAGGGCTGTGCTCAAGAGCTGCTCACACTTGATCAAACCTGAACAGTTTTAGTTGGCATTTTCCACTTTCAGGTGTCGACGCACAGTCTCCACTTTCCTGGACAGAAAGTCAGTCCAAGTGGATCTCCTGCTCCTAAGCAAGTTTGGGAAGGAAGGGGGGACCCACATGGAGTACCCCTATGAACAGTCTGTTGCCTCTGCCTACATTCCTATACCTTTGCTTTGTCAAATTTCAAAACAAGGCTCTATTTTTGTGTCACTGGTTACAAACCCATTTAAGAGCAGACAATTAAACAGTTCCTGAGGTGTCTCCTACACTTACAAGTGATTTCTCTCACAGTTTCACTCAGGGTCTTTTTCTGGTTTTTTATTAGAGATGATATTTTCAGCATCAGGGATGGGCAAAGCTCCCTGAGAAGCCTCTGAGGAAGATGCTCCTTCCTCCTCTGCCCACAGGTCAGAGCAAGCTCCAGAAGCCCCATCAGCAAAAGAGACAAAGGTGTCCTGGAAACAAGAGACTTTCTGAGGTAAGGCATGGTCATCAAAACAGCAGTTACATTGCTGGTAACCTCTTCTGGAACTATGGACAATGCCAAAAAAAGAAATATACAAAATTAGTTAATACTCAGGAAGCAAATAAGACTCCCACACATTCCAGAGTCCTGTTACACATGCATTAATCCACCTGACCAGCAAAGAGAGGTCAGATTCCTGCACTGTACCATTTGCGATGCCACCTGAAAAAAAACCTGACAGCATAAACCTCACCCCTACTTGGAAAGTGAAGTGACCACCCAACACAGGAACGACTTAGGCACCTCCTCATGAAGAGCATCTCGGTCCTTCCACAGACACTGAGGCCCTGAGAAGCTGTGGAGTTTGCCAGCTGCTGTGCATTCTGATTTTTCCTTTTAAACTAACTGCCTCTGTGAACTCCAGACCCAAAACAAGGCTCCAAAGAGCACCCTTAGCTGCATCTGTGCTGCTAAATATACTGGTCCTGTGACTACCTGGTAGCATCCCATCAGTTGGCCACTACCCACATGTGTGTCTTATCTGCCTCTGCTGCAGAACACCAGAAATAACGAAAGCAAAGGAGAATTGATTCAGAACTGAGCCACAGCAGGTTACTATGTACCACTGCTTTGTCAAGAACCGTGAAAATCCACAGGATTTTCTTGTCAATCCACAGGAAGACAACTGCATGACAGCAGCTTTCACCCTGTGTACAAGAAAACGGGATCAGCAGCTTTCCCAGCTTGGTAACCTCCAGAAAAATCAAAGTGGCTCGACTGCGAGGATTGTTGCTGAGATGCAGCTCTGTGGAGAGGAATACCTCATCACTGCCTTCCACCAGTTTTTAAATACATTATTCTGAAGCCACACACGCACAGCAAGCAAGAGCACAAACAACTTTGTCTTCACCTGAGGTCTCTGGCAGACACTTGAGAACACCAGAGATGTAAAGCAGCAGCTTAACACACAAGGTACTTCAGCGAGGCTCACTGAAGAAAACCCAAAAAACCCAGTTGAGCAAGATGCATGTGCTATTCCTCTCTTCAGACCCTGGTATTACCAACACAGCTTTTTCTGAAAGAAGAAACTGTTGTACCGCTAACACACCCACCTGACACACACTGCTCCTCCCCAAACCCTCTTCCCTTTACAACAGTACCAAAAGACAGCGGCTGCATCCTCCGACCCGGCTCCACCACGTTCACTCCGGACCAGTACTCGGGGCCAAAGCTTCAGGAGCGCTTGGCCACAGCCAGTGTTTGGTGACATGCCAAAGGACAGCTCTGGAGCAGAGCCTCTGCTGATTCCAGAACCTTGTTTGTCAGATTACCTTCTCAGCTCATAAACAAAAAGGTGCCTGTAATTATCCAGCAACCTGGTTTATGACTACCACGAACCACACTTGGAAGAGCAGATATCTGTACACAGCTGTATGAAGGAGTCAGTTTATGATATTTAGATACCCACAGCCTGCTGTGGCTGAAGGAACAACAGATATTTAAGACTGTGCTATGTGCAGATTACTTTTCAGTCCTGGAATTTCATGTTGATATGAAAACATTTCCATTTTCTGCCAGTTATTTCAAGACTACTCAGGAACCTACAAGTAACTGTGACACAGTAAGAGGCAGCTTAGCCCAACAACTCAAACCATTTCCCTTCATGATGCTCCACATATCAACAACAAAGACTGCATGACCTGACAGCACCCAAGACGCCTTGCCCTGCTGGCAGCACGCATTTGTTCAGAACCCGAGGCAGTCTGTCCTTTGATGAACACAGGACACAGACTGCCTCCTACTCTTAACATCCTGGAAAACGTGACATCGAATCTTCAGGTGCTGAACTCCACCTTACAAAGTCCGTGGGTTTGTCCCGTGGCATACAGGAATGAGCCACATTTCTGTTGAGCATTTCTGTGATTCAGGTGACAGAAAAGAGATTAGGAAAAGTGGTAAATTGTGCTGGTACACCAGATCCTTCTTCCTCCTCCCGTGTTTCCTGCTCAGGGTTAGTTGCTCCTCCTGAGTCTCGCTACGCAAGACTCAACTTCCAGAGCAAGTTTGGGCAGATCTAACATAGGCAGGGCAGGGCAAGGCAAAATCACTCTGTCCTGCTGAAAAATAACTCCTAAGCAAGCCTAAATAGCTTCCAAGCTAATTCAGCCCTGATGAAGTACCTCTTTCCTCATTAGTACTTATAGTAGCATCTCACAAGCCTTATTTCTTTATACAAGCTAACTGCCTGTCTCCCACAGTTGAGCTAAAAGAGCCCTTTTTTCAGTAGGGTGGTTCACCGTGACCTAGGGCTCACTGCTGAACCCTCACATTACAACACCCACCAGCTCAAACACGCGTGTGACACGCAAAATGCAGTTGCACTGTCTAATTGACATTAATAAGAAACTCATCCCTCGCATTTGTTTCTGCCCAGAGGCTGCTCTCAGCTAGCCCTGGACATACTGTCCATCCATGTGCAAGGAGCACCTCGTTTCTCGTGCCCCATAACAGAACTCATCAGTAAAGCACAGGATCAGCTGGCTACTAAATTATCTATTGTGGCATTACCATGTCGAATAAAACCAACAAAAGCACGTAACCAGGCTAAAATCTATTCCAGCCGCTTGTGATGCTAGAAAGTGGAGCTCCATTCAGGTAGGGGTCACACTAATAAACTTTTAGTCATAACAAGTGCAGAACTTGAAGCAGCTCAAACTGACAAAACCAAACTGTTCCCAGCCTGTTCTCCTGAGAGCAGCTCCCTTCCCATCCACTAGGAAGGGCAGCTGCTACTGAGGAGAGTATATTCTCCAGGACCTGACAAATCTCACGTCAAAACCCGTGTGTGGAGCATCTTAAATATTTTGGAACCCTCCTCGGCAGCAGCAGTTAAAAAGTCTGTTTCCTGAAGCCACCATCCTGCTGCTTTTACAGAGTATTTCAGATTTCACATACTGCCCGTGCCATTTCCCCTCCATCCTCTTAAAATTGCAGCTTCTACTTGTGAGTCAACCGCATCGTCCACCAAAATAGCACTTTACCTATCAGTAAGTGTAGTGTCACATGCTCGCTCCGAGAGCTCCATCCCAACAGCTCTCAGGAGCGCGGTATCATGACTTTGCAAGAAAAAAAGCCCGATACTCCCTGGATCGAGTTCTCCAGCGTTAGGGGTCTGTGAGTAACCAAAAAGGGAAGTCACCACACTCGTCAAGTTTCAAGTTTTAAACCTGCACGACACAAAAGCCATGAAGGAGACACGGCAGCGAGCGGCTCCCGGAGCCGCGAGGGCCCCGCTGCCGAGGGCTCCAATTTTGCAAATGCCTCCGCAAAGGGACCGCGGTGCCCAGAGCCCGGCGGGCAGGCGGGGCTGGCCAGGGGGAGAGGGGCACGGACGAACCCCCGAGCGCGATAAACCCACCCGACATACCCTCCTCGGCTCCGTCTCTCCTCGGCTGCCCGCCTTCCCTCTCGCTTCCCTGGAAAAACCAAAGGGTTTTGTCAGGCCCCGGGCCTTCCTCCTCCTCCCACCGCTCCCTCCACCTCCTCCTCCTCCTCCTCGGGGGGAGGAAGCCGAGCGCTGTCGCGGGATACGAGCGTGTCCCTACCCGGCCAGCGCCCCGGCGGCTCCCGCTGCGGCCCGGGCGGGCGCGGCACTGCGCAGGCGGCGACGGCGCTCCTGGGACTTGTAGTCCCGGGGCCGGCACCAGGAGCGGGGCCGGGGCGAGAGCCGGGGACCGGGCGGAGCCGGGGCCGCTCTCGGAACTTCGCTCCGCCGTCAGCCCCCGCTCCGCCCGGCCCCGGCTTGTGCGTGCGGGGCTTGGTGTTGCGACGTGGCCGGGCCTCGCGACCTGCTGGCACCGGCGGGACGGGCAGCGGTTGCCCGGGGACGGGTCCCGGCGTCGCCTCGGGGCGCTGAGCACACACGCGTCACCTCATCCCCGACTGGTGAGGGATGGGGCTCTTCCCGGAGACCCCGCAGGGCCCGGCCATGATGCCGGCCCGGCTCCAACCTCCCCGCACCTCCCTCCCGGCAGTGTCCCGGTACCCCGGTGCTCCCCGGTACCGCCCGTACCCCCGGTACCCCCGGGAGGCAGCGGCACCCCCCTACACCGGCAGGTTATTCCCCCCCCGGCCGGTAACCATGGAAACTTCCAGAAGT
>VXAZ01002271.1:188393-212455 GCA_013399875.1 Gymnorhina tibicen | reverse complement strand
CTCCCTCCCGCAGCGCCTCTGTGACTATGTCTGTGACCTGCTGCTGGAGGAGTCCAACGTCCAGCCCCTCTCCACGCCCGTCACCGTCTGCGGGGACATCCACGGGCAGGTAAGGCCGAGCCAGGCCACTCCCGGTGCAGCCCCGGGCCGGAGTCGGTGCCGATGCCCGGTGCCCCCTCACGCCTCTCTTCCCCCGCAGTTCTATGACCTGTGCGAGCTGTTCCGGACCGGCGGGCAGGTCCCCGACACCAACTACATCTTCATGGTACGTGCGCCGGGTGCGGCCCGGCCCCGCTGGGTTTGACAGGGGCTCAGAGGTGAAATCCCGAGCGGCTCCCGAGTCCCAGGCCCCGCCCGGCGCTGGGGCCGCTGCCGGCTCCTGCCCGCCGGTTGCGTTGCCGGGAGCAGCGGGAGCCCCGCGGGGTGAGGCAGAGCAGAGGCGGGTGTCCCGCGGCCGCGGGGTCACGTCAGGGCAGCAGTGAGGGGAGTGCCCAGCCCACACCTGACACTCCGAGTGCCCAAAGTTCCCGTGCAGCCGAGCAGATCCCGGCTGCCCTCCAGCGCCGGGTTTCTTTGTGACAGTGAGGAGTTGAGAGTGGATGTGTCACTGTGCGCTTTCTCGTGTGACTGTTGCTCCATGTACGACTGTCTCTGACTTCAGGGGGACTTTGTAGACCGAGGGTATTACAGCCTCGAGACGTTCACGTACCTCCTTGCACTAAAAGCCAAGTGGCCTGACCGTATCACGCTGCTGCGAGGCAACCACGAGAGCAGGCAGATCACCCAGGTGTACGGGTTCTACGGTGAGTCCTGGCTTGTGATATTCGAGGGCAGCACCTGTGCCTTGGGAAACCCGCTGGCAATGCCACAGTACCCAGGGCTCTCCGGGGGCTGGGTGGGACATGGGCTCAAATGTTGTCATTTGTTAACATGGTCATTGTGTTTGTGAAATTGAATGTTTAAGGCAGATCTTGCTGCTCTTTTTCTATGGCACATGGGGTTTCTGCTTGTGTCGTGGTGGCACATGCAGTTGCACAGGCAGAGGCAGAGCATGAGGTGCTCGGTCCCTCCTGCTGCTGCTGCTGCTGCTGGTCCTGGCCAGCAGCAGGACCCAGCACAGGGCTCCTGACAGGGCTCGTGTGACACACCGGAGTGTGCAGGTTCTGCTCTCAGTGTTTGTTCTGCCTGTGTTGCCTGTTGTCCAGTGATCCAATGAGGAATAAAATCATTCTCTCCAACAGATGAGTGCCAAACCAAATACGGGAATGCAAACGCCTGGAGATACTGTACCAAAGTCTTCGATATGCTCACAATAGCAGCTGTAAGTGCAAACACCATGTTAACAACACGACCAGATTGTCTAAATGGGAACTGTTGAGGTGGTGTGACCTGTGAAGGTTCCCCTGGCAGCGTCTGGGCTGGGTGAATGCTGAGTGTTCTGTACACGTGTCATTTCCCTGCAGTTAATAGACGAGCAGATTCTGTGTGTGCACGGAGGCCTCTCCCCAGACATCAAGACCCTCGACCAGATCCGGACCATTGAACGTAACCAGGAAATCCCTCACAAAGGCGCCTTCTGCGACCTGGTGTGGTCAGACCCGGAGGACGTGGACACGTGGGCCATCAGCCCTCGCGGGGCAGGCTGGCTCTTCGGGGCCAAGGTCACCAACGAGGTAATGCTGCTGCTCAGGGCCACGCCACCCAAGTGCGGGGCTGGGGGAGCTAAGGGGCTCACCTCTGTGTGGTGTTTGAATGGGCCACGGGCACTGCAAGACAATGAACTCCCCTGTCACGCCTCTGCCAGTAACTCGTGGCGGGGAAGCTTCACTCATGCCAGCTAGAAAAAACAAGCCACTTGAACCTAAAAGCACAAATATAACCGCCAGATGTACTAATACCCATCTTGCTTTTAAAAAGTGTCATGTGGTGAGACTCACTAGTGTCCCTGGGCTTTGTGTGGAATGCTTTCCTAAGGATTTAGGAGAAAAGTACCATTTTTTAAGCAATTCTTGAGTTGATTTTGTTGTGTCTGCGCTGAGCAGACTCCTCAGGGCTCCACACACTGGCCTTGCTGGGCTCTGACCTGACCACATCACGACGGCTGTGCCCAGCCTGCGTTGTCGTGTGGCCCTTGCACAGCATGTTCAGGAAAGGTTGAGCCTGGGGACAGCACAGCCCTGTTGCCTGGGTTTCATGGTGTTCCTCAGTGCTGGGGTTTTGCCCCCTGTATTTCACGGGGGTTTCTCATGCTCAGGTCTCCAAACCCCCCCGTTCTGTTCTCCCTCCCGCCGCGCAGGGCCGTGGCCGGGAGCAGGACGCTGTGTGGGCAGCGGCCGCTCGGGCCTCACTGACCTTCCCCCTTCCCTTGCAGTTTGTTCACATCAACAACCTGAAGCTGATCTGCAGAGCGCACCAGCTCGTCCACGAAGGATACAAATTCATGTTTGATGAGAAGTTGGTAACGGTATGGTCAGCTCCCAACTACTGCTACCGCTGCGGGAACATCGCGTCCATCATGGTCTTTAAAGATGTAAATACAAGAGAACCAAAGTTATTCCGCGCAGTTCCAGACTCAGAGCGTGTCATTCCTCCCAGGACAACCACGCCGTACTTCCTCTGAGCCCTCGCCCGCCTGCTGTCACCTCTCCCTGTCCTGCCCCTTTACAATATACTTTTTATTGAGCACTTTGCTGCTGAAATGCTGCCTCTTGCCTTTTTTATTTTTAAATTATCTAAATTTATTGTGTATTATGGTGTCTGTAGCAAGTTTTTTTTCCCCCCTCCCCTAGATTAATTTCAGAGTATTTGTAATATGTCCTTGAGATTTGTACTACTGCATGTAGTCCTCGCCTAGTCCTGGGTTAGATGAACCGATTCCTTTAACCACCACGCTCCGGGAGCCGCTCGGCCCGTCTCTTGTTCAGCTTTTTGTTTTTGGTAAGTTTCAAGAAATTTCAGCAGCAAAGTCAGTGCCCGGTGTGCGGCGGGGCCGGCGCTGCCCGTGCTGCGTTCACGGCGCAGGACCGAGTCAGCCTTTTCCGAGTGTTACGTGGATCCCAATAAAGCGGTCGAAGGGCTGTTCTCCATTCCCGGTTTGTTCCGTTTTCCTCGGGATCCCGATTAAACCCGCGAACCTGCTGCAGCGACGGGATTTGTACATTAAAGTCATTGTTCGGATTTTTTCCAGGCTCTGTCGCGTTTTTACTGACCCCGTGTGGGTGTGGGTGCGTGAGGCCCCCCCGCGCGGGGCGGGCCGGGCCGGGGCGGGGCGCGGCGGCCGCGCTGGTTCCGGTTCCGCCGGGGCCGGCGCCNCGGTCGCCCGCACGGGGCCGGAGCGCGCCGCTCCCGCGGCCGCCCGTGACCCGCGGTGCGGTTCCACACGCGCCCCTCGCCCCGGGAGCGGCCGCGGGGCCGTCGCGCTGCCCAGGTCGCGGTTTGAGTCCTTGACCCGCCGCCGCACAGGCGAGGCGCTCCGGGCCTTCCACACCGCCATCCGCAGCTCCCCGGGCAACACCAGGAACCAGGCGATGAAGGTACCGGGGGCGGGGGCCGGGCAGGGCGGGGGGGTTGGCACACGCGGTGTTGGGGCGCTGTGGAGTGACAGTGGCGCCCCGGAGATCTGAGCAGCACCGCTGTGGTTAATGAGCGTGTGCTGGCATGGGGGATGCCGTGTGTTCACCCCTTCCTCCTTTAACCCCAAAACTGCTCACCTCGCTTACAGAAATAACCCAGCCTGGAGTGTGGCCACCTCTTGCCAAACACGAGTCTTGGGATCATTCCCAACTGTTCTGGTTCTCACATCTCCCTCTTTTCCTTGTCTTCCCAGGAGCAGGCCCAGGGAACGATGCTTAAAGTCCTCACGTCTTTTAAAAGCAGTGAAATAGAACAAGCAGTGAATTCCTTAGACAGAAACGGTGTTGACTTGTTAATGAAGTACATTTATAAAGGATTTGAAAAGCCAACAGAAAACAGCAGTGCAATATTACTTCAGTGGCATGAAAAGGTACGTGTTGAGGGCACTCTTGGCTCAGCCATGCTCGCAGGGTCCTGGTCGGTGGTTTCAGGACAGCCTCTGAAGAGAAGCAGGTGATGGCAGTGCCTCATCTCTGAGGAGCTCAGTGTTTCCTTTTATCTTTGGTCTCTCTGAGCCTGGATTCACAAAGCCCTTTGCCTGTATTTCAAACCTTACGGTCTGCTGTGGGGAGAGGAGACTTGTGACAGGGAATTCTCTTGCTGGAGGAAGCCTCGTGCTGCCTTTGGCAGCCAATGTGTGCAGGGGCTCCAGCGAGGAGGAGGGGTGGGAGTGGAGAAGTGACTGGATGGACGGGGCAGCTGCAGCTTCTGCTGTGGCCGAGTGTTTAGCCAAGGGGGCTCAGGCTGCCTCAGGTGTGGCCGTTTTCATCAGCTGAGTCACAGGGGTTAGCAAACCTGTTTGGTTTGCCCAGGAGAGGACTTTGAGGTCTCCAAAGATTCCACTGGGGACCAGCGGGGGCCTCTTGTGTTTCTGTGGAATGTGTGTTGTGAAACAGGGAATGTGGGCTGTGTTCAGCAGCTGACTGTGGAACTCTCTTCCCTCTCTGTGATGGGAATGAGGCACATTCTGGGCCGAACATCCCTGAAGCAGCTGCTGGGTGCCACTGCCCCAGGCAGGAACCCAAGTAAAATCTTCCCCCACTGCAGGGGTTTTAGCTGAAGCCCTGGCTGTCAGTGCTCCTAGGAAAACTGATCCTTGGGAATGCTGCAGCTCCCTGTGCAGGGCAGCTGCTGCGAATGCTGGTGTCATTTTCCTAAGGTGCAGAGCTTTTTCCTGTGGTACGTAAAGCCAGAGCTGGTGTCGTGTGACTCCAGCTATTGGCTGCTGTCACCAGCTTTGCCGAGCCTTGACAAGGGAGGAGGGAATTTCTCAGGATAGTAAAGAACATGTTTCTGCTTGTTTTTTTGTTTTTTATTTTTTCCTTTTTTCCTGTTGTTTCCAGTGAGGTGCTTTCAGGTAAGCGTGGGTGGGTGCTCCCAGCGTGGGAGGTGACACACCACCACCCTGACTGGTACTCAGAGCGTGTAGGGACAGGCAAGGCATCTCGTCCTCTGTGTTGTGAAAGGAACAAGGCAGGTCTGAGTAGGCTGGGCAGGGTTTAAAGCCTAGTGTTCTGCTTTGTGGCAGTACTGGTAGGACATGTGGCTTGCTCAGAGCGGAGTCAGCTCCGTGGTAGTACCAGTCTGTCCTCTGAAAAGGCCTGTGGCAGGCAGGTCTGGTAGCTCAGGACCTTTGCCTGCCTGAAGCACCTGCAGGTCCTGCTCCAAGTGGGTGCTTTGCATTCATCCAGTCGTGTTCCCCAGCACCGTGTCTTGCACTGCTCTGATACCCCTGGGCTCCGTTGGAATCGTGGCTGCAAAGTAAATGCCCCATTTTCAGCAGTCAGTTAAAGATGTTCTTTTTCATAATCGCCTCCATCTTCTAGACTTCAGAAGGAAACACTGTTTACATTGGGGGACACAAATGAAACTGAAGCGTGCCCTTCCTCCTCCTCGTCCTCTCCTGCTCAGGCATACAGGAGGTGAGACAGTCTGCTCTGTCAATGACATGCAACACTGGAGTCCTCCAGATCCGAAAGATGGTTAAATTGTGAAGAATGACAGTTTCTAATTTTGGAGAAGAGCCATAGTCCCTTCTGTGGCTAAACTCTTCAGTGTTTGCTCTGTGTGGGATGTGGTGACTGTAACCTCTCTCCTTTCCCACAGGCACTGGCAGTAGGAGGCCTGGGCTCCATAGTAAGAGTTCTTACAGCAAGAAAGACTGTGTAAAGACTGTTAACTTGGACAGAGGTGACGGTCAGGTTTGGACTCAGAAGAAGGAATGAGCTGAAATTACACTGGTCCATCTTTATTAGAGATTGCAATCTACTGAAATCCTACAGTAACCTCCTCTTGGAATGCTTTTAACCTTAAAGGTGGGGGAAGAGTAAAGGTATTCCTGCATATTCCGACTATCACAAACAGGAGCCAAGACATTCTCCTGCTCCCTTCTTTAACAGGCAGAGAGAAGGCACACTCCTGCTTCCTATTACTGTAAGTGAACAGGTATTTCAGATGCTGCTTTAGCCAGGTGTGGTGATACAAGCTCCATGTGTCCTGCTTAGTCCCAAGGTAGCTGTGTCCGGGCCGAGATCCTGCAGCTGATGGTGGGAGAAGGGCTGGTAGAACAGCAGCTTTGAACGTGTGCTCGAAGGCCTGTTGGACTCTGGGGTTGGGTTAATGTAAAGTGAAGTGCCTGCTGCATCAATAAAGTTCTTGGATCACATGAGTTAAATTTATTTTCAGCTAAATTGTAAGTCTGACGCTTATTCCAAAGCAGGCCAGCAGTAACCCAGTCCAACCCCGTGTCCACCTTTGTATGACTGCTCCTAACTCCCAGCTACTTAGAGAACTTGTCAAATGCAGCTGTGTCCTGTGCTTTGCCCAGGCAGGACACAACCCCTGGATCCATGGCTGTCCCCAGGTCAGTGGCAGCTCCCCCTGTCCCTCTGGCTCGGGCAGGGCTCCCTGCCCTTTGGCACCAAGGAGCAGCTGCTTGGGGAGGCCCAGCTCCACCCAGTCCTGGCTTCCATCAGCTGCTCAAAGTGCAGCAGCAGCTGTTCCTGGTGGGAGGAGATTTTGGAAGCAGCAGTGCCACCTCATTGTGGCACAACTCCCTGTGAGAGGCCTTGGTGGCACAGCTGGCACACCCATCCTCACCCTGGGCAAAGGTGGGGTTCGGGTCATGCTTTAAAAGTCAATTTTAAATAGCTATAGCATCCCAGGGGAGATAACCAGAACTATAAAAAGAAAGAAATCAAGATAAGGGGTTTGATCCAAAATGTATTGCACCACAAATTTCATAGTGTTTCATCATACAATCCATTTTTACAGCATAGAAGGAAAGAAATCCAATGGTGATAGAAAGGATTATGTATAACCACTGTTCTGAGACAAGGGAAAGTGCATTAGCTTTTTAATACATGTATACACACCAGTCTTGCTCTGATATCTAACGAAAATTCAACACTTAAGAACTAGTTTATGGTAAGTTGATCTTGTATGAGCTTTGGGATCTGAAACTGAAGTTGTTAGTGAATATATAACCTAAGATTTTACTTTGCCACTCCATTCCAGGCTGCCTGTCCTGCTTTCCTTGTTCAGCAGCAACCTTTGAAGCCAGGATCAGCATAAACCCAACAGTCATTCAGCAGGGATCAGTGGGGGTGAGGAAGTCCTGACCCCTGCTCCCACAGAAACAGGGCAGGGCAAAGGGACAATAGAAAGGAAAAGATCTCAGAGAATAAAATCTTCCCAGAACCAACAGGGTTATTCCACCCCACAGTATCTCAGTAGAGAAACAATTGAAACAAATGTACTTTTTGATTGTCTATTTTCACAGTAGAGCAGGGCTGAACCCTTCCATACTCTAATCTGTCTGGAAGTGCCATGAATCCGGTTATAAAGGACTGTTTGGACAAGCTTTAGTGTACCAAAAAAAATCTGCTGGTTTTCTTAACTTCAGACAAATCTAACCTGGCTCTAAGCTGAGGAGTATCTGTGTTACCTGTGCCCAGTAACAGCTCCTGGGAGTACCTGTGTCTGGGCTGGGGCTGTCTGGGAGACCCGCGGGGTCTGGATCCTCTGCATCAGCACATTCACCTCCTGTTGACTGACCTCACCTGAGGGAGGTTTCACCTTGGGTGCAGCACAGGTGTGCATGGGAGCAGGAGCAGCTCCCCTGCTGCACCTCCAGCCACTCCAAGGTCAGTCAGAGCCCTGTCAACCAAGATAAACACCTCAACAGTGACTGGATCTCCACTGGAGAAAGTTTGAATTAGCCTGAATACACTTAACAGAAGTATGAACTTGTAAGAGAATTCCCAGAACTGCAGCCTGTTCACTGAATTCCATACATGCATAGATTTTTGGAAATAGGTCTCATTTTTAAGAAGTCAGACTTACTGCTGCTTCCCATTTGGATCCAGATTTTGCAGTGGTGTTAATAACTGTGGGCAAGAAAAATTGTGCTTCCAGGGAGGGAAGTGCCGCCTTGGTCCCCTTTCCTTACTGTATTAGGAAAACAAGCTCCTGGAACCACGACTTGTTCACTAAGAGTTGAATTTTGCCCTCAAACCCCTCAGGAGCAGCATTTCTTTTACCATAATAGTCAGGACACAGTTAACATATTCGTAACAGTTTTTAAGCATCAGTATTTGAAGTACAGAAAACCACAACCAAAGAGGCAGATCCTGGTTATGAGGATTTGTTGCTAGCAGACTTGGAAGAAAAAAAATAAAGTGTTTAGTACCAGTATTCTTCATCCTTTGTCACTAGATTTTTATTTTATTTTTTTAAAATAAAAGGTATTTTTCAGTGTGGATTTACAATACCTGGAACTCAGCTTTAAAAATTTAAAACAGTTTCCTACCCCTTTTCCCACTGCTAACAACCCATGGAACAGGCTAATAGATTAGTTTTAAAGGCGACTGAGGATTAGGTACTATAATTAAGACCATTTTAAATATTATTTTTCTTTAAGAAAAGTAAAATCAGACAACTCTAAAGTTGTGCTCTCAAATTAAATAATCATCAGCATGCAGCCTTGAGGACTGCAGGCCAGGATAAATGCACCTTAAATTACACAGTGATATGAAAAAAATGCCAACCATTAGTTATGTCAGTATTAGAAGGCAAGGCAGAGTTCTTTTTTTGGTTAAAGCTCCTGCTCCTGTCCTGTGAAAGGCTTTGCAAACCATCCCACTCTCAACACAGTTCTGCCAACACATTTTTCATTGCTGGCTTCCCACAGCCAGACAAGCAGCTTTTCTGTGCCCGGAGTCACTGGACTCCAGCACCCTGGAACAGCAGCAGGAATCACCATCCCAAGAGACTGAACTGGCAGCACTGCTGTCAGGAAGGTCCTCAGAACCCTCTGGTGCCAAGAACCCAGGAGTGATGAGCACAAGGAGCTGCTCCCATCACAGACACTGAGGTGGTCCCCGAATCCAGCCCAGAGCTGTCGCAGTCTGTAGTGAAAACGTCTCCTTGCACAGTATTAGTTTTGTAAACAGAGCCAGAAGTTCTTGTACAAAATACTGCAATGACAGTGATTAAGACACACCTGGAGCAGTGTGTTCAGCATTCTTTTCACAGAAAGAAGTGCCTGGATACTGCCTGCCACCTTCAGGGTCCCTTAAGGCCACAGAGTCCTTGGGCTCGAGATAGACGGCCGGATGCTGCCTTTGGGAGATGGCTTTGACCCAAACCAGGACATCTAGGACACAACAGCACAAGACACATCACACAAGGTTCACACTTCTAATATGTGAAGAAGAAATAATACCGTACACAGCCATGTTCTCATCATTTGACGGAAAGACCTATTTATAAATCAGAATGCTGCAGACTCCAGACTGAAGAAGTGGAGGCAGCTTCACACAAATCTGGAAGGAACAACACCCACTTCCCGCAGGTGAAAATGACTGAAGATTATACTTACATACAGTCCTTTAAAATAATTTCAAATTAGAGCTTCACAGTCACTTAAACACGGCGCCTTTAGTCAGTGTAGCATTACAGTGTTCCCTGAACCAGATGGTGAGGAAATCTCTTCATCTGCAGACTGAACATCCCAACTCCCTGGGTGGGCAGGGATGATGCAGGACCTGGAGCTGAGGTAGCACTCAACTGCTCAACATTCCCTAACCACCACACAGCTGGGCCCATGCAGATCTCATTTTAGCCCATGGAAAGGAGACATAGATCTTGGTGTCTGAGCTCAGTGTCAAAAGGACAAATCCAGAATTAGGCTCCTGCTGTTAAACACTGACTGTGTAGGGGCAAGGAGCTTCCAGCTTCTCCCCACAGATCAAGTCCACTGGGAAAGCTGTGCTCTAACTCCTCTGAGTACCAGAAAGCTGCTATTTCCCTCACTGAAATGGACAATTCCTGGCACCTATGCGTGTGATCAGCTACCATTTTAATAATAAATGACATTTATTATTGTAGCTAACATTTGGAAAAAAGACTCTTTTCCTAATCTCCCGGCATCTAGGAATTTTCATTGTCTCCTGGGAGTCCCATTAGGGACTACATATGGCACAGAACCCTTACCTTGTATTCCAAAGTTTCTTTGAGCATGTTTTCTTCCTCTTGTGAAAAATTCAGTAACACAGACACAGCTTTAATGAGATGGAATGCCTGAAAGAAACCACAGAGTTGTGTTGCTTATGATGCTTTTGGGCTCTGCACTCAGGACTACGGTGCAGCACAGAGTTCTGCAGCTCTGTCACAGACTTCAGCAGACCAGCAGCCTCCCATTATTCCCAGTTTCAATGGACTAGGATGGCCTGTACCTTACTTCTGTGTTTCCCGGCTTTCTGTCCTTTAAAAATTGTTTTGGAGGAAGAAGACAAGCAGGAGCCTGGTCAGTCAGAGTAGAGAAGCAGCCTGGCTGCTGCTTTGGAAAGCGGCTCAAACCAGCACGAGGCAGGAGAGATTCCTGTCATTTCAGACACACTCTGAGGCACATTAACTCCACAGTGCTCTCACACTAACTGGGGCACACAGAGTCACGCACTCGGGGTACCGTGGAGTTGTACAGGTATTTTCTGACCTTACCCACTGACTTGCAATTAAGTGTGTTTGTTGGCATGACTTTTTAACTTTAACACAACCTGTGGAGAACAGGAAGGAGCTCCAAATGCACAAGGAATTACCTCTTACAGACCAACAGCAAGTGATTTATGTCTTATTCTTGGTTTTTTTCTCTTTCTTAAATGTACAGCCATTCTAATTACATACTCCATATGCTCTTCAGAGCAGTGCAGAGGGAATCTCTTGTAGATGCAGATCTTTAACACCCAGATGTAACTACCTCCTAAAAACTCCCATTTCCCTTTCATGTAGTTCATAGTAGCCTGTACTTCCAAACATGTTGCTGTTAGCTATTTTGTTTCATTGTCCCCCACTGTACACTTCTCAAGTGTAAAATTATGGAATTGGCATAAAGTGTCCTTAGCAGGTGACAGGTGGCAATTTCCAGAGAAAGACAGATGTAAGAAAGAGAAGGTAAGTGACACCTTTACCTCGGATTCCCTGCAGGACATGAACTTTAGTACAACATGTTTAAGGTACTCAAAGTTTATCTCCCTCGAGTCGTTCAAATCAGAGTTGTTGGTGACAGTCACAGAAGCATTAGGCACTTCAGAATTTGCACGTAGCTCAGGTACCTCACTGTCAGGCCTTATTTTCTACAAAAAAAAACCCACAGAGGAAAACAGAGAAGTACATTGAAGACTCTGTCAGCTTGACACTGGGAGGGGTCTGGGTTCAGGATATCTAAACAGGGTTGTATCCACAACTGGGTACAAACTGGGCATCAACAGCTTCTCATCCTTCATGGGGTCACAGCAGAGAAGTGTCTCCAGCTCTCCCTACACTCCAGGACAGGAGCTGGTTGATGTCAGTGTTCTGTGTACGTTACCCAAACCAGCATGGAACTGGCTCCATGGTGGAAACTATCCCTTGGTAGTTTTCTCCTATCACTAACCTGCTCTGAGCCTTTCAAATGTGGGCTTTCTTCAGAACAATTTTCAACATCAGAGCAAAAGTAACAATTTTAAAACCTCTGTTAATTTTTTTTTAAATAGATTTTTTTCCTTGGAGAGATAAACCATTGTAGAGGGATGAAAGGGGAGTTAGCAGTCAAGCTTTTGGAATGACAGTGCAAGTACCTGCCAGCAAGTGCCATCTGAAGAGACTGAGAGCACACAACCCTTACCAGCTCTTTCTGGAGAGTTTTCTTGAGTTCTGTCATTCTTTGCTGAAGCTGCTTTATCATCTGTAAGCACAGCAAAGGAGAGTTTAACACAGTATCCCTTGTCAGGACCCCCAGATATCTGGAAAAACCCATGATAAACAAGTACTGAATGAAATAATAATTAACCAACGCTGACAGCTGTGAAGAAGTAACCTGAAAGCCTTGCCTTGCCAGCTGCACACAGCAGCAGGCATGTGACAGGACACTTGGGCTTTCATGTGACAGCGCCGTGGAACTGAAATGAATTTGCACAAAAGGGCTCTGCAGGAAAGCTGTAAATAGTATCATTTGGTGCATCTTTCTGCCAAAATACATCAGGATTCATGCAGCTCTTGCTGCAGTTTTTATTCATTGTTGGTAGATTCTTGTACAATCCAGAGAAAAGCATTTACCCACAGCGTACTGGATTCAAATTGGTCAGGCCTGTCCTTTTAAGGCTGCAGCATGGGCAGCACCAATTACTTGGCTTCCTAATTAAAAGGGGAAAGACTACCAGCTGTTTCTGTTCACCTTGTTTTTCTCAGCAATTTGCTGTTCCAGCTCTCTGTTATCCTTCTGAAGTTGAATGACATCTGCAGCTGCCACCTCTCCGTTCTGTTCCACCACAGAGTTTTCTGGAGAAGGGAAATGCTCATTGTTCAAGGCCCTCGATGACTCCTCCAGTTCTAAAACCTATAAAAATAAGCAGTGAAGTGGAGAGATATCATGACACTTGCAGCCCAAGAACACTCCCCAGGGAGAAAACCAGACTTCTTTTTGGTTGTCCAGGCAGGACAGAACTGAGGGTCTCCTGCACACCTCTCTCTTTTTCTGGGAAGTCTGACAGAACGGATTTGCAACTGCACTCACAGGTTTCTCATGCTCTCTGGCCAACAGGCACTCCTGTACCTGCAGCTTCAGCTCATCAATTTCCTTTCTTGCTGTTTCCTCTTTCTCCACTGCTTGGCTCTGACTTGCTTCTATGTCCAGCTGTAACTGATGCACTTGCAGCAAGGCAGCTTCATGGTCTGGGAAAGGAGAGACCTGCTTAGTATCAGTGTTCCACATCAGATGAGAGTTTCTAATCCATTTTGTCTGTCATGAACACAGAAAGCCAGGAGAGAGACAGAAAGACACAAGACAGACTGTCCAATTGTTAGTGAACAATAAACCATTTTGAAAACTCTAAGAGATGAAATACAGAAGAGAAATCTAGAAAAATTACAATCTACCAGGCAAGGCCAGAACTAGAGACCATACTTAAAGCTGTCTGGGATACAGTAGGCTCATTTGGTCTAACCTTGACTGAGTTGGTTCAGTTCTTCCTTCTGTTTTAGCAGCAGATCACATTTTTCATCTATCAGCTGGTCTTTCTCCTTTATTAGGGCATTCAGATGTGAAACCTTCAAAGCAGACAAACAATGAACAGAAGTCGTTAAAGATATAAAACAGGAAGATTCCAACATCCTTCAGAGGCTCAGCAGGCATCACCTCTACAATGCTGCCCCCAACTAACAAGCACTGAAGTTAATGCTGGGAGAGCTAAACCCCACTCGGCTTCTGTGCGACCATCAGATTGTCACAGACAGCACGTGGCAGCTGCAAAAGCCCCTGAGCAAAACAGGAGATGGCCTTAAACCCCTTCTACACAGAGCTGGCCCAGCAAGCACAGATCTACAGCAGTCCCAGAAGAATAAAGAACCCAAAAGATGGGACTAACTCCAGTCAAACTTGCTCAGTTGGCAGTTCCTACTTTAAGCAAACACAAGCTCACATTATCCACCATTTTTTATACAGGAAGAGCAAAACAAGACTACCTAGAACTGACATTTGGTGCTGGATACAAGCTCCTCCCTATGAGGAAATGTACAATTTTACAACTGCTGTGCTCCAGAGGAACCCAGATGTGAGACAGGCACTGAAAGGAACAACCCAGCACAAACAGGTTTCTTTAAAAGAAGCTGCCAGGTGTCAGAGGCCCCTGAAGGCCGGCACACTGGGACAGTAACACCTCACAGATTACAGGACTCTGAAACAGTCTCCAGTTTATTGAGGCAACCACTGCTGTCTCACATGCTGTGGATATGATTCTGATCAATCGTCTTGAGTGCTAGCATAAATAAATCCAAACCTAGTCTGCTCTTTGAAAGGTCAGGACGTCTCAAATACATTTTAAACCAGTCATTATTAACCAACCTGCTGTTGTAATTCCTCTCTCTGTTTCCGTGTTTCTTCCAACGCTTTGGCAATTTCCACGCTTACAGTTTCTCTGCTGCTCATCTCATTCTGCAAACCAGAAGTAATTGAGAGGTTATGTGAGGCAACTAAATGAAGTCAGTCTCTCATCTTTAACCCCAAATCTATTAGGACTACATTTATGAGTGTTCTGACACACAACAATTTCCAAATGAGTTATGTCTGTTTTACTGACTGCTGCTCTCTGCATATGCAAGAGCAACACAGAACTGATCTAAGAACCCAAACAAACCCAATGCTTACAAGATCTTT
Source organism: Gymnorhina tibicen (assembly GCA_013399875.1). Taxonomy (NCBI): domain Eukaryota; kingdom Metazoa; phylum Chordata; class Aves; order Passeriformes; family Artamidae; genus Gymnorhina; species Gymnorhina tibicen. The sequence continues at coordinate 198,132 of VXAZ01002271.1, read as the reverse complement.
CAGCTTGAAGTCTCTATTACAAAGAAGTAGCTCCTTGCTACAACAGATCTTTATTCCAATTGTGCATCCAGGAGTAGCTATGGAAAAAATTTCAACCACCTAAAATTACAGTCAAAACTGGATAAACTGTAAACACCCAACTAACTTAAGTTCTTAATGTTTTGGTTTGAACACTGTGAGTGGAATTTGACGTTGAACCATTCTGTATTCACCACTGCTAGCAGGATTTCCACACTCTTCACATGGCTGACAATATGGGAATGTATTATTTCTGCCTGATTCAGGCAGACCCAAGCGTTCTGGTTCAGAAAAGGATCAGCCCTTTGTAATGCTTCTCAAACACATTTCTGCTGAGTACCAGAGATGATTCACAGCTCCAGGTACCTGCAGCCTGAACATAACAGGCCTCCAAGCACTGAATGTGACCCACTGTGCAGTTTACTGTTCCCCAGCCTCAGCTCTGTCCCAAGACAGTGCCAGCACCCAGTTCAGCCCTTACCTTTAGCTTGTTCAGTTCAGACTCTTGTTGTTTTAAAGAACTCTCATACCCTTCTTTACTTCCCTTGAGGCTTTCATTTTCTTTTTCCAATTGGCTCTGTAAAATAAAGAGTGTTTAAATACGCAGTACAATTACTCTAATGCTTTGTTTAAACAATTAAACACATCTAATGCTTTGCTTATATTTAGTTCCTCAAAGTACGAGATCTTCTATTATAATGCCAGGAGCACTGAATAAGAACAACAAGCAAGGTCCATGAGCTGTGCTAAAATCATGTTGTGAAGACTCTCACAACCCACCAGACAGTTTCTGTACTTACAATCCTGTGCTGAGTTGTTGTTTTATCCAATTCCCAAGCTTTTTCAAGAGCAGCAATCTGAGACTCCAGCCCAGTAACTTTCTGATCATACTGATGTTTCGCACTTAAAAGCTGTTGCTGCAGTTGATTTCTTTCATCCTCTAGATCAGTTTGCTTAAGAGAAATAAAGAAGACCACATTAATAAAATGGTATTTTGACACTCTGAGAAGATCAGACACCATTCCATGAGACATTCTCAAACTGAGGAACATTATTCCTTTGGCAGCAGTGTCATGTACTCACAGACAGGAGTTCAGGAGACAAACAGCAAGAAAACACTTGAGTAACAAAACAGAGAACTGATTGTCTCTGGGGATGCTGAAGACTGATCTGTTAATGGTCAGTGAAACATGCAGGATACTCACCAGCTTCTGGATCTTCAGATCCTGCTCAGCAGCTGCTTCTTTGCTCTTTTTCAATGTTTCTGTTGCAATCCGTACTTTCTGTTCCAGTTCTTTATTCTAAAATAACACCATGAATTAAATTCCTTATCCACTGGCATCTATGTTACTAGAAAAAAATGTGCATAATACAGAGTGGCCCAGGAGAGGAAGGTAAATGTTAAATCCCTGAAGCCACAGAGATCAGAGCAGCTGCCTATCTGACACATGGTTTTAGAGGCTCTTCACCACAGCACTACCCCAGCAATGCTTGCACTTGAGTTGTTTCTTAGTACAGGGAGGATCTGCACAAAACCTCTACCTTCACCTCTAGGTCCTCCTTCCCCCACGAAGGTGGGGAGATGCCCAGAGACACTGATCAACTATTCTCCCTTCAAGACTAAACATGACTAACCGTGAAGTCTTACCTTTGGCTGGGAGTGCAGTGAGGGGAGGAGGAATAGGGAGCAGAGGATGAAAACAGTGGGGATCTGTAGTGAAATTAAAAACTACTCACTTGTGTTTCCAGCCAGTTCACGGCCTCGCCGTGCCGCGTCCTGTCTGTCAGTACCTGCTGCCTGCTCTCCTCCAGCCTCTGCTCCAGAGCAGCTTTCTGAACATTACATTGAGGCGAAGGACAGGAGGAAGGATGGACAAAGACATAAGTTGGGGGGGGCACAGTTAAAATTTTCCTTTTTATTTCATTAAAAAGGTCAAACTAAAATGGGACAGAATGTTTTAGTGTCTCTAGATGGACTTTAAACTGGCTTGAGTTTACTAAACCAGGTTCTTTTGTCACAGCAACACTGAGGTGATGTGACTGTAGGCACCCTGACCAGGGAAGAACAAACATTCCCTTGTTTCCCCAAGACCCAGCTGGGGAAACATTGCTCCAGGCGGATTCTGAGCAGGAACATCAGTGCTTGAGAAAGAGATCAAGAAGCAATGAGAGAAAGGGGATTAACCACAGCTAAGTTTCTGTTTTCAGCTGTTGTTTAGCACTTCTGAGGCTGAGGTTTTCAGCATACAACATTCTGTTTGCACACCTATGTGCAAACAGTTCCCCTCCCTGCCCCACTGCCTTGCCAAAGAACAAGGGAAAACATTCACTGTTCTTGTAAGGATTAATCAAAAAACCTCCCAAATTGTTCCACCTCCTGCAGGGATGCTAAAAAGCTGCTCTTTTCCTTCTAAGCAGTCAGATGCAGTGGCCAAACAGACAATGCAGAAAGGCCAACACAGGCATCTGTGCAGGATCCACACAAACAGGCTCAGTGTAGCCAGCCACGTGTTCTGCCCAGCTCAGACAGTGTGCCAACACACACTGACAGGACAAATGTGCCTGTATGACATCAGCAGCCATTCTTTCCACGGCTGAGAAGTAATGTATGACCTAAAAAACCCCAAAACAAACAATTCACTAATATTGTACTTCTAAGCGGCCTATAACTGTGTAATTACCTCTTTGAGCAGCTCCTGTACATGTTCATCTCCTGAGAGATTTCTTTCTAGCTTTTTTTCCAGGGAAGACACCTTTTCCTGCAGCTGTTCAGTAAGTTTATCTCTCTCAGCAAGTTCAAAAGTCATCTATGAGAATGAGAAATCACAGAATCTTTTTTGTAATGAAACTTTCAGCTAATCTGTTGTGGTTTGACGTTCGGAAATGCCATTAGAAAGGAAAGCCCTGTTTGAAAAAACAGTATGATCCTAGAACACTTTCTAGATGCCAAACTTGTAGCTCCACAAAGGTGTACATTACCCAGATGTGCACCTTTACACCAGCAACAGCACATGCATCTGAAAACACTTCACCTTTTGCTTCTGTTGCTCATATTCCACCTTCAGAGATTCATGCTCCACTTGTAACACTTCCAGTCTCTTCTCACAACCAGAACCAGCTGCTCGAGCCTAAACATTTTGAGAAATTACTTACTTTGAAACTTAAATTTCCAACACCACATAACTGATATCTAATCTAACTTCTGCAGACATGGAGCTCTTTGAATCAAATCTCACTTGGCTCAAACTTACATTTTGCAAGTCTACAGAAAGCTGCTGAATGACAGTTTGTAGCTCCTGTTCTCTTAACTCCAGAGCAGTGATCTTATTTTCTGCATTTGTCTCAGCTGTCATTAGTTCATCTCTTCACAGAAAGAGAATAAAAACAAGTGACATACCGTTCCAGAAAAATAATCTTTAGCAGATAATTCTGCTGCTTATGAAAATGGACTAAGCACCAACAAAATTTTCTTGTCCTAAAACCAGCCACCATCAATCACTGCTTGATTATACATTTTCCAAAAAAAGTGACAGTTAAGCATCCAAACTATGAAAAAAGGAAATAATTTACAAAAAAAGTATTACTATCATTGGCTTGGCATATACATCCCCATGGCCATAGCAGAGGCAAAAATTCAGTCAACTCACTACACGTATAAACTCTTCCAAAAAGACAGAACTGAGCATGAAGTAAAAATACAGGAGAAACACATCCACTGCTCCTCTGAAACACCAGCTCCATACCTGCGAGCCTCCAGCTCCGAGAACTGCTGCTGCAAGTCCTGGAGATCCTTCCTCAGGCCTGAGGACTCGCTCCTCGCCTCCTGCAGCTCTGCCCTAGCGTGGGTCAGCTCTTGAGCACGCGCCTCGAGCTCCTGCTCTGTTCTGCTCAGAGATTCTTCCTTTTTCAAAAGCTGAATATTAGAAGATTATCTTTGACATTACAGATGACCAGTAACACTGATAAACCTTTTCATTGAAACTTGCCTGTTTTACTAAGTTAGGGGCTGAATTAAGTGAGATAATAAACTACGTAATATTGTATTCAGTACCTACTTTAGGATTTTGACACTAACCAAATCTGTGTGCAAGCATAAAGGCTAAAAAAATGAATGCAGGGCTACCACTAATTTAATATCCTAGCAAAAATGTTAGGAAATAAGAAGTTTAAAATATTCTTACCATGTGTTTAACTTTGGCAATTTCCTGCTGCTGAAAGCCCTCCAGTTCATCGATTTCATCTCGTTTTTGGAAAAGGTTCAAACTCTGCTCCCTCATTTCTTGTAACTGTGTTTGAAGTATTTTTTTTTCCTGATAAATGAACAGAACCGAAAGAAATCAAAGAATATCTGTATGCTCACGTCAAGTCAATGTGAGTTTAGGTAAACTCTCTGGGGAAGAAATATTGTCTTGCAGCCATACAGCTCCTGATGGTGCTCCATACAGAGCTAGAAATCCTTTCAGGTCCATGTTACAGGGCAAATTGCCAAACTTCAAAAAAATATAAAAAGAAATCTGAATTCATTACAATGCCACCAATGACCATCTGAACTGAACTCTTAAAAACGGACAATGTTCCACCTTACAGAAGGACAACTTGCCCATCACAACCCATCATTCTTTACTTCCCCACTGAAAAATAATTCTAGAAAGACCTCCCCAAGCATTTGGGCTGGTAACAAAAGCAAATGATTTGCCTCTCCCACCGAAAAGGATCAAATAATAAAAAGGCTGAACAGAGTCAAGTTCTGATAGAGTTGGAAGCGTGCAGGATGGTATTTGCAAAACACACACAGAGACACACTACACCCCCTGAGAAAAACATACAAGGTTAATTACCTTTTCAACTTGACCAAGTTTTTCCATCCACTCCTGAACAAGAAAGAAAGAAAGAAAGGAGAAAACAGTTATCAAAATCCATCTGTAGACTTTCAAGGACAACAATTATGGTTAAAAAAAATAAAACGCATTTTTATTGTTAGCAGATACTAAGCTTTGGTAATGATTAAAATAATAATCAGCAGCAGTACAGTAACAGCCAGTGCTTGAATAGATAAAGACTGAGGAATCATTCATGCTACCTGAACACGTAAGTTTTATGCAAGTAAAATAAATGTGACAACAGGTCTACTGCCGTTGAATCTTAATCAAAACATAAGCTTAACCTTTCATTAGGAATTTTTGAGGGCTCTCATTAAAACCAGTCGGAACAGTCCGAGCAGTGACAAGTCCTGCACCATTCCTGGCACTGAGCTCAGCACTCCCTCCTTCCCTTGGCGCTGGCACACTCACACACAGTGCTGAGCAATTATTTTAATTAATAGCAACACCTGCTTAAATCATCAGGGTCATGAGAGTCGAAAGTCCTGCTCAAGCTCTGTTACCTTGTCCTTTTTTTCCAAGGCCAAAGCCATTCCTTCAGCCATCTTGGCTCGACTGGCCTGGTGAGCTTCATTCTGCTCCTGAAACTTCCTCATGGAGGCTATCAACAGAGAACCACCAGCTATATTAAAAACTCATCTTTTAAAATTGCTTCTCACTTTTCTGTAAGTTATTTATAACTTTAAAGAGCTTCTTCTGCAAGTAATTAGCCCCATCTTGACTGCAGCACTAACGCTGTGCCGCTCATTCCCTCACGCTGCTTGCACGCTGGCCAGGAGCCAAAGCTAACAGCAGACAGCAATACTGCTCCTTGCTGGATTAGAACAAAGCTGTGGGTTTCTAAAAGGTCTTTCCTGCGTGTTAGCCCCAAATTTTGGCACAGGGAGTATAACAACAACTTTTTTCAACACACTGCTGCTGCTTTTTATGCTGTAAATAAGGTAACAACTCGTGTTCTAATTCCTCACAGTACAGAGGTTCACAGTTTGAAAGGAAACCATTAGCACACCTGTACACCAAACCCCTTTCCTTCCAACCACAGCAATTTTCAACTTAACCACGCAAAAAGGAAAAAAAGAAAAATACGTACAATCCTGATGCTTTTCTAATGCATTTTCAAGCTTCTCTTTTATCTTCTGCAGATTTCGGATCTGATCAGCATAATCTTGTGTGAGGAGGGAGAACAGACCAGGGATGGACAGACATTGGGGAAGGACATTTTTAGGGTAAAAAAAAAAAAAAAAAAGAAAAGAAAAGAAAAGAAAAAAGGATGAGTGGCAAATGACAATGATTTTCTCAATCAGAAAATCATTCCTGCTGAGGAAAACTTGGGTGACCACAACAATGAACACAAGCAAATAGTTCTGTACTGTCCACAGGGTTGGCACAAACAGAAGGGCCTGTCCTAGGGGTGTCAGCTACACAGACAAGGGCAGAACCAGAGAATGAACAACTGTCCCTCCCTTTTTACTTCATCCCAGAACAGTGATAAATTGAAGTCTGTTCAGGAAAGGGGTCTGGCACTGGAGGGTGCAAGGAAGGGTTTATTCATGGCCACTGCATCCATTTACTTGTTCCAGTCCTACAGCACTGCCCTCACCCTCACTCAGCAGAACTGACACGGGAGGCAGCGAATAAAAACCAAAACAAAGTATACACACACCCTGGAGAAGTTCCTGTACGATGGAAAAGAGGAGTTACTCACTGGGTGGTTGCCTGCACGAGATTCCTGACGCTCAAGAGCCTCCCTCTCGTGTTAAGCCCCAGACAGCACTTTTAAGTTTACCTTGTGCAAGCAGATGAGCACTTGGGCCTTTCAAACTCAATGTGAAATAACTTTTGAACCCTACATTTTCTTGAACTGAACAGAAGCCTGATAAGTCTCCAGAATAAATTAAAATAATCCTGATCTGGCTGTAACCTTTCCTTATTTTCCAAGGCCTCCCATGAGCTTTGGGAAGCAGCAGTGTAACACAGTTCAGCCCGGTCTCTGCTCCCCTCCATGCAACAGGGATGAAGAGCAGTGACAGCTTTCACTACAGCTTTACAAGGAATTAGAAAGAAAAAAGCCTCAGGACTGTTTTACATTGAATTCTTTGCTTTTTCTTCATTTCCAAGCTGAGTTCTTTAAGGATGGCACTGTGTTACATCAGAAAGCTCAGAGCCTATGAGAAACAAACCATTACACACAAGTGGGGAGAGAGGCTGTTTGAAGCATGGGACAGAAAGCTATCCCAGCTGTTCCAAGGAATCACGTAAATGTATTGTTGAAATCAGTGAAGAGCCAGTTGCCTTTATAAAAAATTCATGCTACTGGATGCTCCCTCCCTTGTTGTCAATCAACACGTCAATTGCTACACATCAATTTTCAAAAGACCCTAACCCCATGTATTTTTAATACCTCAAACCATGCAAATTTAAAGGAAAACATTTCCTAAAGTAACAAGTTTTATATGTATCAGGGAACATACCAGACAGCTTCACCTCCAGTTTTCTTATTTGTTCATTTCTTCTGAACAACTGGGATGAAAGATCCTCTCTGGAGCTGCTTCCATCAGAAGCCTTGGGAGAAAAGCAACACTCTGTAACTTACAAAATTTAGAAAAAGCAATCCTGCCATACATTAAGTCTGGGATAATAACCACTCTCCTGCCTAGGAATAGCACTTGTTTTTCACATAAAGGGGAAAACTGCACTAGCACAGCAGAACGTGTAAAAAGTGCTGAAGGACAAAACCAGCAAGGGCTCAATAGTGCCAGGCTGCCTGCTCCCCAGAGCACAACGCTTGGGAAGGAGCTGGGGCTGGGAACTGTTTGTCCAAGCTGTCACTGAGGAGATGGGGGAATGGAATGACTGAGGGGGAGGAAATCAGGTTCTACAGCACAGGCACCAGGAAAGGTCAAAGCGAAAGTCGTGAAAATCAAAGTAACTAGAAAAGAAGCAGTAATGCTTTTCAGGTGGGATAGGCTCGCTGAAGCCCTGATGCAGTAATCTGTCCATGCAAAATGTGCTGCATAACTGACTTACGAGTCCTCTGGTTGTTTTTGCTCCATAAAAATCAATAGCAAGAGCAGTTACATGAATATTGATAAAACAACTAATTCTTAGAGGTTTTCTGAAAACCACTCAAGACTTCAGTGACTGCCATTACACGTCAACTGTTCTCCAAACTTTTGCAACTTTTGCAAGATGGTAAACAGGATTTCTACACGAGAATTCCCTAAGTGCTAAAAAAACCCTCGAGAAACACAAGACTAATATATTTCTACTACAAAATGTATTTAAACATTAGGAGCTCCAACTTTCTGCTTAACAGAACTGAAATTTCAGCTGAGCTTCAGAAAAAATTATTTAAAACTCAACTGTGCAAATAACTTCTTCACGCTGCAGACAGCAAACAGAGACTTGCTGCTGGCTCTGCAGTGGGTCCTGCTGGCTCCAGCAGTGGGGTGACACTGCCTTAATCCAGGCTTTCAAAAATGTGACAGCCAGCCATCCAGGGCAGAGGTGCCAGAGCATTCCAGGGTTTCATTTAACCCATACGCTCCTGGAACTTTACCACTTGTTTAAACAATGTTTTATAATGAAAGAGAGGAACTACAATAGTTTTGAGCCCAACAACACTGCACAGATGTTTTTGGCAGAGACGTATACGATGTCTCAGGTAGGAAGAGTACCAGGAAGCCAAGAGGTAAAATGAAAACTGGCCAGCATCTAGCTGGCTTTTCTAATGACAGAGAAGCTGTGCCTGTCCCATCCCTGGACGTGTTCCAGGCCAGGTGGGACAGGACTTGGAGCAACCCGGTCTAGTGGAAGGTGTCCCTGCCCATGGCAGGGGGTGGACAAGCTTTAAGGTCACCTCTAACCCAAACCTAGGACTCTGTGCGTCAGTAATTAATTTTACTAACAGATATCTTACATGTAACTACAGCTTTATTCAATATTTTATGTCTATTTATCAATGTTTTGTATTGAAACAGCTTTGAAAGTCATATTTACATGGGAGTGGAAGCCTCCTGGCAACTACTATGTTTAACAAACGTTTTCTCTTCAATATTTAAGTTCACTCAAGCTAATGATGTATTTATGCATTAAGAGATACACTTACAAAGACACCACAGCACGTATTCAAATCACACGCTATACTTAAAATGGTTATCTGCAAAACCGTAATAAAAATGCTGTCAGAGAAATCAGATTTCAAAACAAGGCGTAACTCACAAAGTCGTCTCCGGAGTCTGCTCCCACAGACGTGATCGATTCCTTACTGACAGACCTGGGGATGCGGGAGGCTCCTCCGGGCCTGGGAGCAACCGCTGCCTCCTCTGCGATCTTCTTCTTCAATTTGGCAAACATTTTACTGCTCTACAGCCCTGAAATATCCAAGTCCTTTGGAAAGCCACGACCTCCAACGTTTAATACACTGACACTCTGTCTACAGCTTCCAAATGCTGAGACTTAATTCTGAGCCTCATCCACTGGTTTACTGCATTTCTAGTGCCATTAAAGCCCTCAAGGCCTGGCAGTACCTGCAAATAAAACAGAAACGGGTTCCACACTAAAAAATCCCACCCGCATGAATCATTTAAAGGTAACAGAAATCCTTTTAACATCGCATCTGTTACAACGCGTTAAAAATCGGGTCTCCCGGAGCAGAATCCGTTAAAGTCCCAAACCAACGGCCCCAAACGGCGGCGGGGTCGGGGCCGGGGGAGCGGGCGGGTCCCCTCAGCCCGGCCCCCACCCACACACGAGGGAGGCCCGGCCCGGCCCGGCCCGCGGCGGCTGCTCTGCCCCGAGGCTCCGAGGGCCCGTCACCGCCGCTCCCCCGCGGCCCCGGC
>VXAZ01002271.1:150197-188098 GCA_013399875.1 Gymnorhina tibicen | reverse complement strand
GAACACCGGGCGGGCGCGGCCCCGGCGCGGCGGGGACAAAAGCGAACGGAAATCTGCTCCAAAGTCTCTGGAAAGGCTGGAAAGGCGGTGACGAGCAGGACGCGGGGCTGGCGCTCGGTCTGCGGTACCCGCCCGGAGCGGGGGTGTCCGCTCCGGCGGGGACGAACGGCAGGGCCCAGTTCCATCGCGGCCTTGGCTTCTCCCCGCAGCGTCCAGCAGTAACACAAACACGCTTCTTCCCTCCCCGAACAGCGGCAGAGTCGCTTCTGGCATCACACTGCTTTGGCGATTACAGATCCCTTGCAAAAAAGTCCATTTGCTCCAAAAAAATTTATTTATATATCTCTATATATTTTAAGGAAAATATCCGTTTTTACCAAAATACGATATACAGGCACACAGCTGTAAAATAACTTTAAACCAATTCACTATAAAATTACTTTTGGTAATAAATAATTTGATTCTCAGAGAGGAAAAACGCTCCCTGTACCTCTGCAGCTGGGCTGCCCGAGGCACGGTCCCTCTGCATTCCCAGAACGCTCCCAAACACTCCCACCTGCACTCCCCTCGTCCTTCTTGCTGGGCCTTGCCCAGAGCAGAAGCAACTTGTGCTTTTCAGCCTGCATGAGGCAGAATCCTGCTCCCAACAAACCAGTTCAATGGCAGAATGATAATAAACACGTGCCAAAAGCAATCTGTGAAGACAAGGGGGCAGATCCTCCCAGCAGGGTTTATTCTGGAAGGAGCGGCTGCTGGGATGGGGCTGGTGAGATCTGCTCTGCTCTGGGGCTCCTGCAGGCCCGCGAGCTGTGCTGGGGTCTGCTCCCAGCGGGAATGAAACCTGGAACAAAACATCTATGCGTGCATCTAGGCAGAATTCAGAGACAGTCCTTAACCCCAACAAGATCTGTCAGATTCAAAAATCCCAAACTAACTCTCCTCAGTCTTGGTATAGTAATGGTTTAGATGGGAAAACAAAAAGTGGCTGTCATTCCTAAATCTAAAGCAGTTTCGTGTGTCCTCTGCTCTATTAGTGGACACCCAGATCTTCAAAGCACCTGAATACATTTGGTCACAGAACAGTATTGCTCGAAAAGTCTGGTGTTACAAATGTAAGAGAGCCCCTTCGGGAGTGTATAATCTGCTCTGGAGAGCTCTGCCCTGGCTGCTGTGCCCAGTGCGACCTTACGAGGCACACAGAGCAGTTTTCAGCTCTCTGTATTAGATTTTTTTCCCTTTGTTCATACAACTGGTCCTGCCTGCAGAGCTCCCTCGGCCCCAGGAGCAGCCACAGCTACCACATTCCAGCCACCAACACCACCAGGCCCGAGTGAGGCTCGGCCGCTGCTGCACCACTGAGCTGCACTCAGACAGTTACTGAGGAATTGAACACAGGTAAAGCTTTTACAAAAGAAACCTCAAGACAAAACAGTTGTTCAGACAGATTCCAAGATTTTAGCTTTCAGGAAGGAGCAGACTTGCAGCACAGCATGGTTACAGGACACGGGAGGCAGTGAGGCAGGGGAGGTGCTTCCTAACTCATGCCAGGGATGGGCTATGGAACAGCACTTCCATCCCATCCTTAGGGGAGAAGCCTGACCAGAGCTACTGAAATTGTAGCTTTTGAAGATGATTAATTGAAGCCAAATTTCCTGTTGCCCCCATCTATTTCCTATGATCCTTTAAATACATCTCTGCACATCTCCCTGGGGAACGGTCTTGAGGGGTTTAGTCAGTCATGACTTGACAGACATTATTTTGATGAACTACTCAAAGAAACGTCCGGAAACTTCTCAAGAAAGCACTCCAGGGAGCAAGTCCTGTTTGCACAGCTCATGGAAGTTAGTGCTCCATTTAGCTTGTGCACAAAGCAAAATAACACGTCACATCCCAAGAGGAATTAAAAACCAGAGCATTAAAGACTCATAACCCTGCATTGCCCTATCACTGTTATTTTAAGAAGTCAAAGGGGGAAAAAAGGCAACAGCAGTAACTTTGGCAAGATGTTCCAAAGCCAGTTTGAGCAGGAGCACAAACCTACTGTGGGAGCAGGATTCATCTGAGCACACCACATGCAGGGAGTAGGGAGCCAGGCAGGAGCAGTCCTGTAAGGACACAGCTGGTCCAGTTCACCTTGTCCTCTCAATGTATTACATGCAGAATTTACCCCTTTAATTTGGCGTTGCCTGGTGCTGGCAAGTCTTCTCCGCTAATATAAGCAATAAAGATACATGGAGAAAGGGAGAGCGAGACAAGAGGGAAGGCATCAGGCCTGAGAAGAAAAGGCTTTGTTCTCTTCTCACTTAAAAACGGTTCAGTCTTTGCTTCGCTCCCACACTGAGGAGTGCGATATACAGAAACCAGATTTTCTTCAGTACACACAAGCATACACCGAGAGGTACCTACGACCATAGCACAGAGCACACAGTAGCACAAGTTTAGAATGACTTAGTTCAAACAAGACAAGCTTTTACTTGGAGGGGAAAACATCAACATTTTCATCTTGAATGCAGTTCTTTGGGTGGCAAGGGAGGGGCTGGCTCAAAATCCAAGACCAGACACTCATCCTAGCTATAGCTAGAGCAGACAGAGGGTATGAGCCCTCTGCTTCCACAGTATAATTCCATACTCCTCCCAACATAACAGGAGTGAAATCTTTATCTTTGAACGCCCCAGAACTGGACCTTCTAACAAAGATCAGCAGGTAAGAGGAGAATTAGGAACCTCAAGAATTAATTTTTGACTTGGATAGTCATTGCTGCTAAGTTCAACTTCTGAACTAATTTTCAAGGCCTGTATTCTCCTCCTACATTCCAGCTTCTTCAGGGCGTTTTGTATTTGAAAAAGTGCATTCTTCTCTGATGAGATCTACCTTGGCAAAAAGCAAAGAGAACTTCCTCAAAGGGCTGCAAATGGTAGAAGCCTCTCAGGTCACAAGCAAGGACTCCCCACTTCAGGACCACCAAGGCTTTCCCAGTCAGTTCACAAGCAATGTCCCAGAGGTTCACCAGCCCACACGAGTGGAATCATCATCATCACCACTCCTATGCTTGGAAACAGCAATACTCTTTTCTTTTCCACAGAGATGGAACTAAAATGAGAATAGCTTCATCAAAGCAAAAGCTAAAGCAAAGCAAAAGCATTTGGTTGGAAGGCAGTGAGCTGAGGAAAACTCAATTCCCTTTTTCCATGCAAGCTGAACACTGCTGGTAGAGGAACAGCAGGCAGGGCAACAGATAACCTGCCTCTCACTTGCTGCTGCCCTAAAAGCTTCCTGCATCTTTAGCCTCCACATACAATCCCACGTTTTAGCAACTGGGGACGTCCTACCAGGCAGAAACGCAGGGATCAGCTTCACAGTAAATACATGGATCTTACCACTGTAATACATACAGGGGTACCCATTCCCCTGGCTAACTAAGGGCTCCTGTACCTGGAATCAGTTATGAATTACTTCAAGGCCCAAGGGTAAGTCCCTGGAAACAGCAAATTACAGTGGCAGAAGAGCCATAACCTTTACTACAACCACAAATGATCTGCAGCACCTTGTGGAATCCGCCCAACGTGGCGTACGTGTGTACATATAAATTTTGTATATAGACATTGTAGTGGTTCATTCTTTTAATACATATACAAGTACCTATACATATATACATATTTACAATTTACACCAGCCAGTAGATGTATGTGTAGTGTACATACACACACAAACACCGAGCACACACATGCACACACACAAACACACACTCGTTAGAACAGACTCCACAGCCCGGGAAATTAAGTCCTGCCAGAGTCCAAAGAGCAGCACCAAGGGGGGGTCTCAATGCACCAGCTTCAAGACTGCTTAGGACAAACACGAGCATTCACAGGATTTTGTACACTTGGGAAATAAAGAATGGATGGTGCAAGCTTCAGCCCAGCTACAAAGAACCTCCATGCAAACTCCCCAGCTACACTGCAGCCATTCCTGCTGTTCTACACTGTGCTCCCTCAGCAGAATGGATCCACCAGTGCTGTTCTGGATGACCAGATCACAACCCCGGGTGATGCTCTGCACCCAGGACTGCCACGACACTATGGCAGTCACCAAGTTCTGCAGTGTTTCCACCTAAGCACAGAGGCACGGCTGGGGTTCAGCGAACAGCACTGATCGGACTCGTCCTCTCACTTCTTTTCTGGCAGCCCATGGAACAGTGACAATTGACTTTTTCATTTAATAGTTTAAAGTATCTGCATTCCCTCGTCCTTGCTCACCCCGCACTGCCAGGAGCTGCCCGAGCTCCTGTAGCTCTGCAGGGCAGGCAGTGCAGTCCCAAATGAGCCAGCCAGCACTCTTTCCAGCAGCCACAACAGCCTTCTCCAGGCAGCCCCTTCCCAAAGGCCACTGTCCTCCTGCAGACACCCACACTGAGCTCACGGGCTGGGGAGCCGATGGTGCTGACACAGTTACAGCCCCTCGGTGCTCCTGGTTCCAGGGCAGGACTGAGCCATGGGGGGGACATGCAAAACATCCAGGGGGTTATGGCAGCTCCCACTTGGTTTCACCTGCAAGGGGAACATCAGCACCTCTCCCGGGGCACGGGGCTGGGGCACACGAGTGACAGGAGGGGCTCGTACAGCACTGTACAGGACGTCCTCTCAGCTCCTGTCAGGGAGTGGTCATGCTGTGGGAGCCACACATTCCATCCACCCATGGAAAGGAGGGGTAACACCTGCTGGAAATGCTGGAATTTCTAAATAGTACCTCAAACTGAAGAATGCCCCCTCCTCCTGTGGCAGCAGCACAAACGGCAGGATGCCCCACATGACGGTGAGAGGTGGGGGCCGACTTTCAGGGTTTGCAGTTTGTTCACCTGTTGACCACCTGCCCAACCAGGTCCTTGGCCAGCAGTACACAGTTCATACAGAAAACTGCTGCCTCAAACTCACAGGGAGCATTAAGGATCTTTACAAATTCACTTCAAAGCACTGCTCCAAATGCAACTTAATTGTCCACAGTTTTGTCTCCTCACTTGCCTAAGACTGAAAAAATATATTTGTTATGAAGGAATCTGTGTTATTGCTATTGTTGGTTTGCACTGTGTGGTTCCATCTTTACCATTTCAAATCCAAACTCTTTGGGGATAAAATATTGGTTTTTCTGTTGATTTTTTTCTTTCCAATTTCTTAAAATTGTATAAAAATAAAGGATTTCCACAAATGTGGGCTAAAGGTAACCAATAATACTTCTATGCTTAGGATCAGCTGTTGGAAATGTGGTTCACAGCCACAAGACCAGAAATAAACCTCTAGTGATTCTTTAGTTTAACATTTAAAAGACATGAAAACTTCTGCTTATAAAATTGACCCCATACAGAATGGAACAGCTCAACTAGCAGCTGTTTATTATTACTTTTTAAAATAATGGTCCTAAATTTAAAAATAAAATCAAGTACTTCCTTTTATGATTTTCACATTATAAAACTGCACCATTCAAAATCTGTGGCCAGGGAATCCCCTTTGCAGTAAGACAGTTTCTTTTAATAGTCATCGAGCGTGTTTTCCAGGAAAACATTCCTAACATCCAGTATGGAAGCCAGCTCCAAAATGTGCTTTTGGAGGTGAGGGTTCTCCACCGTTTCATCTCTTGGCAGCTGAGGATAAGATTCGGGATAATTTCGAGTCTCCTGCTAGATGACAGTGAAAACAAAGAGAATCAGACACTCATTTCTTTCACACCCTCTAGGAAGAAGACTGCAAAAGGCCAATGTCACCCTAATCTGTTCAGTATGGCCCAGAGAGAGAAAATATTCTAGACTTTTCAGTTTTCTCTTTCCATTGACTCAGAGATGGTCACAGTGGCAATACAAATACCTGTTCATCTGAGATAGTTATTGGTATGTTCACTGAGGCTTTGCAGGGAAAAAAAGGAAACCACTAAAAAAGACAAAAAAATATTCACCTACTTACCTGCTAGGCTGGAGTTCATTTCTTGAAATTACAGACATGTAAGCATCTCCAGTGGGAGATTCATCTCATCCTAAAACAAATATCTAAGACACTGGGGGCAAATCTCTCCCCACTAACACAGACCTACTTCTTTTCCCTGATATCAGAGCAGCCCAGGTAGCTGGCTTAGGCTTGGAGAGCTGCTGGATGCCTGCAGTTCCACAACTGAATACTGCACCTTTCAGTGCTCCACTCCCATTTTTCCCTGCAGTGTTTAAAATGGAGCAGGCAGTTAATATGCCAACACTCACATAAAATGGTGTAAATCCAGAAGCAGACTTCTCTGTTGGCACAGCTTTAACCAACAGGAAGGCAAAATACCATCTTCCTATTTAGTGTATTCACTTACACTTCAAAGACCTTTCAAAACCCATTCACATGAACACATTCCAGAAAAAACGACCCACTCCTCCCCACTTCCTCTTATATTCTATACCTTTTTGCTTGTGTAGAAATAATAATCTTAAGTTATTAAAAGGAATTTTTCTAGCAGACAGGGCTGTCCAGAGTGACATAACTGAACTGGAGTGTGCCTGCTGCGCTACGTGCAGGACCGAGGCTCCTGCGAGTCAGAGGCTTCGTGCCTTTGGAGAGACACAAAGGCACAGCCTCAGTGCAAGCTGCAGGAACAGCATGTGAGCATCAGTCACCTTTCTGAGGTCACAGGGACCTGCTCAGCCCTTGGACCCTCCCACCCGAGCCAGGGCAGTTCTCCAGCCTTGGCCTGGAGTTCCCACAAAGGCACACACATCCCTGCATACCCGGAAGATTTTGTGCATCCTCATAGTAGCTGAACAGAAGATAAATCTTGTGAGAAGCAAGCGAAGAAATTCATCCCCAAAAAACTGAAGAAAGGACTGATCTGTACAGAAGGCAAAGAAAGCTGGGTTTATAAAGGCCCCAAACTCCCCGCAAGGCCCAGCTGTGCCTGGCCAGGCCGTACCTATGGATCGGGAGTGGGTCAGCAGCTGGGCAATGTCCCGGTTGATTTTTCTGAGATAATCCTGACACTTCTCCCACAATCCTCGGCGCATGCTTGATAATCCAGAGACAAACAGGAATGCCATTAACGGATTGTTCAGAAAGAGTGTGAAGAGGCTACCCCGCTGAGACTGATCTAAAAGGAAAAATAAATCAATAGACAAAGGGATACATTTGGCACATGAAACAGAAACGCTGTCCCTGCCACAGAACAAAGTCGCTCACCTGCTAAACTCCGTCACAGAGGAGCTACTCCTGTGTGTTACTTACACCTTCTCTCGTGCAGACCTGATCAGTGACTGGCAATAAAGGCTTGCTGGAGACGTGCATTAACACCAAGACACCTTAACTGACTGTGCTCCCTTTCTGGGAGCAATAAAGCTGCCCAGAGTTGTAATAACCACCCTCACCCCACGCTGGGCTGGCCACTTCCTCCGTCTCTGTGGAGGAGAGCCTTTGCTCCTAGCACTTGTTGGAGCCATCTGTAGAAATATCATCAGTGCTGGAACAAATTATTTACCACGTACAGTAACTAAACTTCATCACACTACTTCGGGGACTGTTAACCTGATTCAGGGGTAAGACAGCAGTGAAAAGCTGTCTTTGCCTGAGGAATCTAAGTTCTGGTGGGGACAGATACATGATGCAACTGCAGCTTGTTGGGAAATGCAATACTGCACATACCTTGTAATGCTTTTGGATAGGCTGTTGGAGAAAGCAAGCACACCAATGGTTGTCCAAATAAGTTTGTGAAATTCTGTAACAGATAAGAATTTTGGAGTATTGATGGTCACTTTGCTTGCCTTGAATATTCAGCAAGTCATGGGTACAAATCATATTAATGACAGCAGACACTAATGCCCCTCACACAGCTCAGCATTGGCAATGCGCCTGACAAGGTCACTTACTCAGAGATCACAGCACAGAAGGAATATAACCAACTACATTTTAAAGGAATGACAACTCTCTCATTTCATTGCTACTGATGGCAGACACTAATTTCATGGAAATATGGCTTTCAGTAGTAACACATTACTTGAAAAAAAAAATCATGTTCTGCAGTAAAAGCGAAAGCAATTGGGTTTAGCATCTTCCCTCAACACCAACTGAGCTGCCCAGTCAAAACCATTTCTTTCCCCTTTTCTTTCTAGCAGGAGGAACTATGTCTGATGAAACAGGAGGGCCCAGAAGAGAGAAGTTTTAAAGTAAGTTTCCTTTAAAGCAAGTATGTCACAACCTTAACGTCTGCTGTACTGAACCCTCATTTTACAACATTCATTTCATGCCCCTTTCACCAGCACCTTAACCAAAGTGTCCAATTGCACAAGAATTTCTCCAGAACCTGAAACACCATTTTCCAGTTTCACCAATATTTACCTGATAACAGTCCTACACTGTGTATCTGTCTGCTGGTAAACAATTATCACAAGGGGAAAAAAGCCAAAAATCATGCACACAACTTCATTAGCTGTCATCAGGACAGCCTTCCTGAAACTGAAGGCTTGCAAAGCTATAGAAAATGTAAGCGATTGTGTCTGCATCCTCCCAGAGCACAGACTCAAACCACGCCTCCAGAGCACATGAAATGTGTGTGCCACACACACATCTGCAGGTTAGATTCTTAAAACTGCAGTTTACAAGTGTAAGCCATACAACACCAGAAGTATTTGCTTGTGTAGAATCCTCAAAAAGTTAATTTTTTAATTCTTTTTTGGCCTCTGCATAATTCAAATGAACTTTGCCTTCCAGGCAGTATATTTCAGTTATATTAGTTTTACAGAATTTATTTGACCTAAATCTGCTGAATACTAACTAGAGACAGAAATCTAGTCTAATCAAAATAAAACATTTCCCATCTCTGACAGAGTGCTGAGTACTGCTAAAAACCCTTCTAGTTCATTAGGAGCCCAGGGAAGACTGATAACGCTGGATACTAAGGTTTGGTCTCCAAGGAAGGAACAAAGACAGTAACTCCAGGCCAGCCCAGGAATTGGTAAAAGAACCATTTCAAACTCCAGGAGTCACCGCAGACACTGCTGGTTTGAACTGCACACACACTGGCAAGGTTTTACCATCTCCAGTAACCTGTATGCTCGATACCACGAGCAGATTGACATGTTTAATTAATTCCATCCCGTGTCCCTCAGTTACAGACGAAAGCTGACGTGCCACCAGTGAGAACAACCCTGCAGTCCCACAGCCAAGAGCACCCCTGGGTCACTTGCGGGTCTCAGGCACTGTCTGAGAGCACTCTGGACTCTGTCCCAGCAGCGCCTAAGCCAGGAAAACCTGCCCTGCAGTCCAGATGCTGACAGCAGGTCTGGATAAGGAATGCCCTGCCCTTCAGTGCATGGACAACTCCAAAAAGGATAAATCCCATTTTATTTCAAAATTGACTGGATTTTTACTTCAGTGTTCAAGTTTTCCAACAGAAGTGTTCGTGACTTTTACAATGCATGTCATGTACATCTCCTTCCAAGAAAGAACTGCCCATCATCTCCAAAAGAAATCACATTTAAGCTTTGCTAAGCTAAGTATTTATACCACATCCCTGACAAAGGCCTTGCATTCTCACTGGCTGGAGGTTTTGGTTTGGTTTGGTTTGAAGACTGCATTTGACCATGATCCATGATCCTAGACAACCACAGCTACAGGAAGATATTGATTTAAAAATATTATTTCATCCACATATGCAGTGGTAACCTTCAAGAACACACAGCCATCTATATTTAAATGGAAGTGTTAAAAAAAAATTCACGGCTTTCAGTAGATATGCTCGATTTGCAGTTATCTTCCACTTTCAGCTAAATATACAAGGGAGGAAGCTGTTCAAGTGCCGCTGATTTGACAAACTGGCAAGTCACTTCCTGGCAGGACTTACATTCAGTCATCACCATTTAAGTCCTCCAGAGAGAGGGAGAGGACGGGGATGCGTGCAGGAGAGCAGGAACGGGCTGCAGAAAAAGATGTGTGAGCAGTTGCTGTTCCTGCCGGTACTGCTGGCAGTGACATTTAAATGTCAGGATAGCTCCTGTCCTAGCAGGAAAGATCAGAGCAGCCACGTGGAAAAAAGTCAGTATTGACTTCAGTTCCTCACACGGTGGCACAGAACCTCTTTGTTCGTGCCAGCACTTGAGCCTCAAGTCGCCTCCCAGCCCACCCGGGGACGGTCACAGGACAGCCCCGTCAGGGCACTCTGGGGACAAGGACCCCAGCACAACGACAGGCAGGAGTGTACAAGGGCTGGAGAACACTGACCTCGAGAGCTCTGCCACGTACCTTCAGTGGAAAACAAAACAAGACACCTAAACCAGTCCCCTCACACGTATGCCTATGTTCGGTGGCAAGAGATGAGGAAGGTGAATGTCACTTCCGAAATGCTGCACTTACTTCTTTTTAGGCTCCTTCTAATTGTGCCCACACTGTTGTGATCTGGGTCAGTGCCCCTAGCAGCCACTCCTACAATCCTGTTCTGAAATGCTTCCAAAGCTCACGCTGCTGTGCTCCTTCCACACAGGCAGAGCTGGATGCTCTCCACCAGCTGTGCTGAACAGACTGGTGGCTTTTACACCCCTGTCAACTGCAGAACAAGGAAAAGAAACTCAACGGAGGTTACAGGGTTGCTTACTGTCAAACAAAATCTGAAGAAACTTTAATTATCAAATTTAAATGTAATACAAAAAGCGAATTCTGCTGTAAACACTTGACATTATTCTCACAAGACCTAAACATCTACATGTGGAAATCCACTGCCCCAAACAGGTCCTCTGCTCTAAACTTTCCACAGAACCCCAGTCAGTCCAGAGCTGGAATCCCTTGCTCTCTTACAGAGCTGATCCACTTGACATTTTTTAACAATTCTATTAGAGAGGAAGGAGTTAAAAAAACCAAAACCAAACCAAAAACCGAACACAAGCCATACTTCTTCCCCTGAAACAACACCAATCCCCCTGATGTTATACTGGAATGCATGTCAGGAAAGAGCAGAGGGAAATAAATCCCTTCCAAATGCTCACTTTCTCAGAAAAACAAGTAAATCATTCCCATTGTGTTTCCCTCCATGTAAATGGGGAATTCAAGAAAAAACAGATTTGCTCTGAAACCCAGTGTAGTTAACTTAAATAAAGTGGTGTTTAAAAAGCCCTCTGAGATACATTACACTACAACAAACCAAAGACCCAACAGAGAGACCAGATCATTATCTGGCTGTCAGGCAGAGGTTCCCTGGCTCAATACAGAACTATCCTGAATCATACTGACCACTGATTTAGTACCTCTCCTTGGCCAACACATGCCTTCAAAACAAACAGCACAGCCTGTGGACACTGAACAAGGCACGAGTTCCTCTGGCCACTAGACGTCCCTGTTCCTCCTCCAAAACACAGCTGTGGATGTTCCTTTCCCTCACTGCACATAATGGAGCTATAAAAAGGAACACAGAAGAAGTGGCACTTTCCCCAGATATAGCACATTCTTATTATCCCATTCATGAATGAAATAAATGTGTAATGCTCTCCAGATTCAACTGGCCACCACGAGTGCAATGCCTGCTTCTGTATTACCCGAATTGCAGATTCCCAGAGGTGATTTGGCATGGAGCAATTCTACTGTAAGTCCAGAGCACCCTAGGAAGGAGGCTCAGTGTCCAAGCAAACACCACTCTACAGTAACACTGGATGCTAATTTGAGGCTTGTTACTTCCTTGGTTCAGACACTTTTCAGACACAGACACCCCGTGTTTTATAAGATCAGGCTCAATGCTTTGACTCCTTTCTGTTGCTTAAAAGCAACTGAATGTTGGATGACTGGAAAAAAGAAAAGCACATTAGTTATCTCCCTCCCCCACGCACACACACCGAGATTTGTCTTTGGTATAAAACAAAAATAAACCTCCCACCAGAGACCTTGGAAATCTTGAACCTTTTTTCCCTCCAGGAGGATTTATTACTTTCCAATGAGCGGCTGTTCATGTGCTTCTCCTTCTTGTTCCTATTCATAGGGTCAGATCCTGACTAGCATGCACAACCTCAAAAGAAAAGAAAGACTGAATACAAACTGTTTAAAAAAATAGCCTGTTAAAAGTGTAAGCTAACTAGGGGTTGGCACTGCATCCTACCACACCAGGAGCTGCCTCCAGGGGCCTTACCTTGTAGGCGACACTGTTGGAAGAGTCCACGATGATGAACAGGGGCTTTCTGGTGAAAGGGTAGAGATCTCCAGGGTGCAGGCTGCAAAGAGAAAGGGACAGCTCAGAGCAGCGCAACTGCTGCACAGCTCTGACACTGTACGTGTCTCACACACACAGCTGCCCACAGCCAGATAAAAAGCAGACAGGTTCCCCGTGCCCCAGTCCCCAGATTCACCCTCAGAGAGCAACAGCACAACTATTGTCTTTATTTGTCTATAATATGGGCTGTCTATAATACGGGACTTCTTATTAGTTCAGGAGATGTTTAACTTCTTGAGAAGTCATCCCTCACTGATCTGAAGTTTGACAGTAATTAAGAACTTATGTCACGTAAGTGAAGTTGACGTGTTTAAACAATCTTTTAAAGTTGCACAAGTCGCACATTCATTTCTAAGTGTTCAAGCCAATCTCCATTATGATGCCCTGCACTGAGGAGTTTGAATTCCAGAGGCGTTGATGCATTTTCCTCTGTCAAAGACAAACTCCAGTGAATCTGCAGGTGTGCAGCACGACACTCACCAGTGCATCTCCTTGTAGGACTGGTTGCGCTTGTGGATCGCGTCCCCGTTGATAATGTCCCGGTTGCTGTTGGTCAGCACACCCCCAAAATCGTATGGACCTTCACGTGGGAAAAGGACGCCACAGTCAGCAGGGGCACCTCACCTCTGCTAGACACTGAATGGTTACATGGAAGGGAGGAAGCAACAACAAATCCCAGAAAACTAAGGGAATCTGAACTACTGCAGTTGTGAGGAGGGGAGAGAGGAATGTGGAGACCTCACTAACTAGATACTCCTTTTTACGCTTCTTTGGCAATTTCAGCATCTATCAAATAGAAGCAGGGAACGCAACTTCGTAACTTCTAGTTTAATTACTCACTATTTATCCACAAACATAATGCAAAAGATCCAAATACTGGCTTTTGTTACACTACAGAGAAAAAAGATTAAAACCCACTACACGCCTGATACAGGAAAATCAATACCTTTGTAAAATTACTGTATGAGTTTGCATATTCCAGATTCAGAATCTGGTAAAAAAGTAAGGCTAAATGAATCAAAAAGACTAGAAATACTACTGTCATTTGCAGTTCTAACACTGCAAAGGGGAGCAGAGAGAACTTAGAGAATGACAAAAGGACAAAACAGCTTTAACCAGATTTAAAATCTGTAGCAAAGGTCTGTATTTCAAGATTTTAAAGTGAGAATTCACAATTTTCACATGCATATGCCCTGGACATGTGTTCCCACATGTAAGCTGAATATTCTGCTAAATTTGCAAAACTGAGCTACCCCCTAAATGTCTGATGGAGAGCAAAGATGAAGGCAATGGCTATAAAAAATATCAAATCCTGCAACATACCAAGAAATATTTCTGCCATTGATATGGGTATGAAATGCCACTAACATTAGTAAAATAAAGTATTAGGGTTTCCTCATTCTGTCATACATTTGCAGACTTGGCTGACCCATATTTGGCCACCAAATGCAATTTTTTCACGTTTGGATACAAGACGCCTTTCCATTTAAGGGAAGCTTTGGGGATACAAAATCAGGAACAGAACAAACATTAATTTAGCACTGTTACAAACACCTCACGTGGTCTGCCAAACACACAGCTTGCAGGCGATGCACAGTGCAACTTGCAGCTGCTCTCCCTTTTAATAAGGCAGAACTGTGTGCAGGCCACACCACCTTATTAAAAGAACGCAGTTGAGATGGGTTCACTGAGTGAAAGCTGCACTCTGGCTGGGCAGCTCCTCAGGTGACCGAGCCTGGATGCCTCTGCCACAAGGTCTTAAGCTGAAACAACACATGCAGAGAGGGGGACATACCACAGGCTTTAGAGAACACACTTCAGTTAGGACCTATCACCACGCTGCAGCAAGAAATAAAATGTTAAAAGCGTTTTAAAAAATCACTGCCACCATCCAAAGCTGACAGGGATTTTTTTTTCTTTTAACATTTTGAGAGCTCTATAAATCATGCACTGGGGAGGACAAAGCATGCATCTTATAAAGGAATGCAAGTCTCAAACAGATGAGGTTTTTACAATATTTAGGATGTTAAAAAGTTATTTTGATTTTTTTCTTGAATTATATAACCAGATCTTTGGACTGTATTTGCTTCAGCCAACCAGTTTTCAGCTTTTACATTGCAGCTGCATCCAAATATTCTGCTAGATTGCAAAGAACAGGAGGGTGAGGTGAGGGGAATTGTCAAAAATCATGAGAAGGGCTTGAATTGTCAGGTTAATGAGCGTGCAAATAGACCAGTCCCTGCAGCTGCTCGAGTCCTTTCACCACCCATCTCCTGGCCACACGTTCTCCTGGTGCCGGGGATTGGAAAGAATCACAGAGTGCCACTGAGCCATTTTATGAACTTTGTGCTGATGCATCAACTGAGCCACGTGGTCTTCAAAATTGGGACGCTTTTAATACTTCAGATGCATCAAAAACTGGATGTGTCCTTTGAAAAGTTCTCAGGTTAATGCACACTAATTAAAACACAAAGATTTAATTATTGTTTATGGAAAATAGAGGCTATCTTACTAAGCAGACAGGAGAATCGAATTGACTTGTCTTTTAAAAGGAGCTTTGTGACATCTTTCTTGGTCACTTGTCCTGGAACATAAAGAGAATTCAAGCCCTGTTCATGACAGGGAGCATTCCTTTATTGTACCTTCACTATCCGAACGACCTGATGGGAACACGCCCGTGGCAGACAGGTAAATCAGCAGCACACTGTTGGCAGGCAGCTCCTGGAACGCCGACAAGGGCACGAGCGGCAAGGGAAGAAAGGCACAAGTTTATTTTAATACGGAATCATCACCTTCATAAATACATTGTCATTGTAATTGTGCTACTCCTGCTTCTGGCTCCCCTCCACTCTGCTCTTGGTACAAGGATTTGCCCTGCCCCACCACATGCACCCCTTCCAACAGACCAAAAGTGCCACCTGATGAAATGTCTGTAACTTTTCCCCACACAAACCTCTAGGCTGGTATCAGAGCTCCAAGCAGCACTGAGAAAGCATCTGCTTCCACACAGACTCTTTTACTATCTATCCAGATCTGAGGCTTTCCAAGATATGGAACCCAAAAGCTGCCAAGATCCACGCAGACCCCAACTCCCAAACAATTCACAAAGGAAGCTTTGTTTCCAGTTCAAATGGGATACAGGACTGGAGATTCAGCAGCTATACAGTGCTCGAGAGCAACAATTTCCTGATGTACTTCCCTGATTTTGGATTGTGCTTGGCATGATGTAAAACGATAGAGTACTCTTTCAGATTTTTCTGTTCTCCAGATCAGTGGAGATCCACATTTCAGTCTCACATACAGTCCTGGATATTTTTTTATTACAAATAAATTCACCAATTTCACAAACCTTAAATGATGCTGCTAAAAATGTATATAGCTGGCTAAAAGTTGGTTTATAAAGTAGGTATTTATGGGGGTTTTCCCGCCTGGCTGGCTTCTCTGTTGACTCCTGTTAAAAGAAAGAAACAAAATACTACTCAAAAAACCCCAGCAACCAGATATTATCAAAGCAGTTTCATAACCCTCTAAATTTCTGTTTATTAGAATTATGTTCATCTCCAACACGCTTCCCACACAAATGGTCTGCCCATTCTTCATTTCCTACTACACAGTAAAGCAAGATGCACAGTATTCAAACCAGAACTTTATATTATCCCTCACTGAAACTTGTTAACTAAATCTTCCTTACTCTCTAAAGTATCACCCAAGATCTGAGTGACAAAATTCACACTTCACCTCCATCAAATAAATTTTAAATCTTCGTATTTTCTTTTGGCCCCAGATAAAACACTTTATGCTTTCTCTGAAGGGGAAGTTAACTTTCAGATGACTCAGTAATCTGATGAGTCCATGGGTTTGAGCTACTCTTCACTAATTTCTAGTAAAAGTTACACCACCTTTACTAACCTGTTCTGCACAGTGACAATACTGAAGGAGTACGCTACTTACAACCAATCAGTCGAACAAAAAACCCAGTTAAGGTGCGTTGCCAGGCTTGTTACTGAAGTGGAACTGACCTGCATTCCAGGTTTGTTCATTTGTGACGCCAAGTTCATTGGTTCCCTCTCCAGGGCTTGCAGCATTCGGAACATGTCGATTGTTAATTCACTGAACTTGACCTGCAAGAGAGTCAAGCAGTTTATTCTGCCAGATACACACTGAACACAATTTCTCTGGAATTATCCAGCTAAGAGACTCCACTGCACACCCGAGAGACCATTCTCTCTCAGGGATCTGTCAGAGTCATCTTTGAATCTCTAAAGAGCTGCGAATGGCTTTAGAAGAGCTCACAGAGGACAAAGTCTATTTGTTACTGATCTACAAGGCCAAGTCACTGCACTGCAGACCCCTGCTTCCAAATTACAGGCTTCTCTGGCATGTGTACAAATCAGGTGCTGAAAGGGCTATGTACTATGAATTCAGACAAAATCTGACAAAGACACACAAAGTGTAGTTTAAATACAACTCCCTTGCTTACCTGAAAAGAGCTCAGAGAGAAGTAATGAAATTTGTACAACTTGACTATCATTATCATCTAAAAAACAGGACCTAGAATGTCTTTTGAAATCCTCTTCCTGTTGCCACTGAAGTTGCAACAAGCTGGAGTGAGTCACATGAAAGCTTAAGTCAAGCTTTTTCTAGATATATCTTAGAGGCCTCCCATGCTTGAATGTTGTTACAAACAACCCAGTATATGAAAATCAATTGTATCTACTTAATTGACATGTTGAATATAAGTAAGAGGTCAGTACTACGGGTCTAATATCCAACATTTTTCATTTTTAGCTCTTATTTCTGAGAACCCTCTTTCTCTTGCTGCCATTGCAACTATCACAATAAAAGTATTTCAGTGCTCTCCTTTGTTGGAATCTCTGTTGTAGAATCAGAAAGGATGTCATGGGGGGGACTCCAAAGATGCAAACCAGGTGCCCAG
Organism: Gymnorhina tibicen; assembly: GCA_013399875.1. Lineage (NCBI taxonomy): Eukaryota > Metazoa > Chordata > Aves > Passeriformes > Artamidae > Gymnorhina > Gymnorhina tibicen. The sequence goes on along the minus strand of VXAZ01002271.1, from coordinate 170,966 downwards.
AATTTCCTTTACCTGGTTGTTGCAGTTCCCGATAATGAGCGCATCTGCAAGAGCAAGCTGTCCCACTATCATGCCCTGCTCCAGCAACGGAGCTCCCGTCTCAGAAAGCCTGTTAGAGGTGATTACAATGGTGTTGTCATCATTTAAAACCATGACAGGGTCTGCCTAAAAAAAGCAACCAGAATAAATCAAGAATTCAGGAAAGCATACAGATTTGCAGTCAGAGAGAAGTCCACAGGTCTCGGCACTTACAATAAACATTTCACAACGGAGGCAGATTTTTTTAATTACTTTGGCATACATGTATTAATGTATTTGTATGCAGGCTACAGGGTAATGCCTTCCCACCTAGAAAAGCAAAGTACTTAGGGACTACAAGAAATGCACGGTACAAGCACATGAAGGTACAAGAAAGAGAAAAGCATACTGCCTCCAATGACATGGACTCTGCTTCAGCTTCTCTATACCTGAGGAGTCAAATGTCATCAACAACCTTACAAATTCATGCAGAATAAACTAAATATTCCTACTTTCATAATAATTTCAGTTTGCCTATTTCAGCTTGCCTTCCCTTTGTAGAAATTAATAGCAAAGGAAGTGAGTGAATGATAATGCTGCCACCCATTCTGGCAGTATTTAAACACTCCTGTGAACACGAGTCAGTGATTAATGGGACACGCACGCTGTCCCTGCACTGGCACACCTGCTTCCCTCACAGACGTGGTGATACAGGAACACTTCCATCAACAAGACAGAAAACTCTGAAACAACTACAGGGAATGGTATTCTCACCTCAATAAATGCTGCCACTTCCTGAAGAACCAGGTTCCACTCCACCTGATCTTCAGTATTGAAACGATGAGTGTAGTCTTCAATTTCATCTGACAGCTCCTGATGTAAACAGTTCAGAGACAGACGCAGTCACTCCTAAAACCAGACTTTAACAGGCAGTCAGTAACCTTACATTTGGTTAGCTGTGCTGGCCTTTAAGAATACTAAATAAATAAATAAATTCCTTGAGAACATATGCAGCACACTCCTGACTAACATGCCAGCCAAAACGCGCTCTTTCAGCAGACAAAATGCCAATGTTACACCGAGTTCTGGCAATGCAAATTGTCTTTTACGTAGGTCCAAATGCAAAGAATATCTGGAGTTAAGTATAATTATCCCACTCACAGCTATGTCACTGGTTATTACCATAAGCTATGGAAACCAAGGACTCAAATTTCAGCTTGCAAGTAACTTTAAATACATTGAGAAAGGGGATGGTGTGGCTGGTTCAGCTGTGCTAAGCTAAGCCTGCAGTTCAAGGGAGCTGTGACACAGACAGCAATGCAACCTACACAAAGCTGTCAAGCCCAGGAGCTGCTTGAAGCGAGGTTGTCAGAGGGGCTGGGAAGCATATGCTGTGGGGAGCAGCTTGCTGTTCCTCTGCTGCACTTCCAGGGCACCTCCCTGTCTGGGCTGCAGCTATTGGAATATTTTTACTTGCTGTTCAAGCAATGCTACCAAATCATTTGATCTTAAAGTGTCATTATTAAATGTCTGAACCACAGAAGATATTCCCTGTGTTGGATGTCAGATAGACTAGAAAAGCAAGGATCAGCAACCTCCTACCCCTCAGCACCTTTATCCTGATTTTAACGTACCTTTACAAGGTCCTTCACGACATCCATTTTGTTGAGCAGGAGACAAACCACGATAAACCTTGCATAGTAACGCAGCTTCTTAACCACTAATTCGGGCCTAGACACAACAAAAACAGCACAGCCAAATTTGAGACTAGAATAGAACAGAGGTAGGTAGCAGGAGTAAGGGAGAGGAGGAGTTTAAGATCAGAGCAGGACCGAACACTTGCAGATTAAGAGTTCTGACTGAACTCATGTGGTGATGAATAGCTACCTGGCTGCTTGGAGGTTTAGTTAAAGTTGAGTACAGGGACATAAAAAATAATTTAAGAAAGCCACAGCCTCCTTATGTGTCAGGGGCATGGGATCAGGTATCACGGCTGGCTCTTCAAACCTTGTAGTACTGCAGCACGAGCTGATGTTCCCCTGAAAGGCCTGATCAGAATCAAATAGATTCCTCTGCTTCAGCCCAACTGATCCACAGCATTCTGGGTCCCAGCACCGATACTCTCAAGATTCAAAATGACAAAACTTTGGGGCTAATGGCTTTCAGGTAACAGAATATTCTTCCAGTCATACAGAAAAGCTCTTCTTTACCCTGAATTTTTCAATCGTAGCAGAAGGATTAAAAGAGACTTCCATCAACAACACAGATTTTATCCCAGCTATGCTCCTACATTTTATAGCTCTTTGCTGCCTCCATACACCTTCCCAGTCTTGAAAAAATGAGGGCCTCCATTCAGACATACCTGTCTTCTTTGTTGACTTGGGAGTAGTACGACCTCTGCCTAATTGCTGAGTAGAAGGAGAAAGCCTCATTGAGATAGCTGGTTTCGGAGGTGCGCAAGCTGCAGGGGAACAAGGCAATCAGCTCACTGCCTCACAGGGAAAGCCGTGCCAAACCCTCCCTTCCTGCCCCTCAGCCATCCTGTGCATCCATGGCAAAACTCCCTCCTCAAGCACCATCGTATGAAAGCCAGACTCTCGTTCTGGGAAGGCAGATGTCAGAGCTTGGGTCCCATTTCAGATAACAATCAAAGCTGCCCATCTTGCACCCACACGCACAGATGATGGGTTCACTCAATAGTTTAAAGGGACATTAAGCTCCCAAACTTGTAAATCACACTTTTGCACAACAGTCCAATGCAGCACGCTTGGAAGACACTTCGGAGGCAGGAGTGAAGTCCTTGGGCAGTACCAGTGTGACCAGCAACGTGGCACCAGGCTCACAGCGGCCTTTCCCTGCAGCACCCCATGCAGTCCCCAGGGCCTTCATTCACAAACAGGCATCGTGACTCAGCCCAATCACTGATTCCTCCTGACTGAGCATCCAGACATTTGGCATGCAGCTGCCACTAACCCTGCATTGCCCAACTGAATCCTCTTCTGTGCTTACTTACTAATAATGGTAATAGAGCTGCCCAATCTTGGAAGCAATTTCCCCAATTTGCCACCTCTTCAACCCATACCGATTGTCCAATACTTGTCTATGTCGCAAGAGAGAAAAGAAAGATTAAAAGGATTCCAAAATTTCCCAGAACATCCCACCAGACAAGACAAAGAGCCATTGCAGGGCCAAATTCAGCTTTCATTACTGGTGCAGCATTGCCAGAAGCAGCCCCTCGCAGAGCCAACAGCACACACACTCCACAACAAGGACCATTTATCTTGCATAAACTTGCAAGAACCAGACATAAGTGTGTTGCACAAAATACACACAACAAAAGGTCACAGCTTCCCAGGAGAACACTCAGACTATGCAGCCAGAGGAAGGTGTGAAGGATCAGAGCCCACGCAGCAGCAAGAGACTTCACACCATTCCAGATTCTGCTCTGCAGAATCCATCACCTCCTTGGTAAGAAATTAAAGCACCACACACTCAGGTAGAGCAAAAGGGTTTGTTAAAGAAGTCACACTGAAAACTCTGCAACATTTTAATTCAATAGACTGTGAGCACTGCAGGAAGCTGCTGTTCCCTCCCTTCATTCTTGAACAACAGAGTGAAATCTCAATCTTAGCTGGGGCCCTGGGCATACCAGAGATTAAAGCTGCACTTAAACCGACACAACGCATCTGCCTACAACACTCCCTTACCGGTGCTGCTGTTGGAACTTCCAGAGCTTGGTGTAAACATCAAACGTTCGCCCAAAATAGGATTGCCACTGCTTCTGCCCATACTGAGGTAAATCCCTGCAAGAGACAGTGACAAAAGCAGAATTAGGAAGCAGAATCCAGTCAGCCCAACGTGACATGAGCATGTCTGTGTCAAAGTCAGAACAGCTTCGTTCAGGATTCATTTGACACACTTTAGAATTCTGCCTGCACCCAGAACTACAAGAACCATGATTCCCAGAGTTTCTCAAAACATGCTGTTATTGGATCTCTCCAAATAGGAAATGACCATGTTCCTACATGCAACAGGTGTTTGAAAACATCTTACAATCTTGCTAAAAGAGAAGTAATTTTATGGTTATATGCACGGAAAGACAAACTGGACTCTTGAAATATCATAATAAAGAAAAACCCTACCCAAGAGCAAGAAGAATAATCCAATGGAAATCAGTTAATTTGGACTGATAATATTTATTGTTACTCATTAAGGAAATAATCTTTTTCAAACAGATAAGGCAGTTTCAGAAACAGAGCCTATGACAGCACAAACAAAACTGCTGCCCCAATGTCACCAGGTCAGGCCAGCATATGGATGCTCACAGTTAACATTCACTGGGTTCTGTTACACCATCACCACATTTGTCACCCTCTAACTCACAGTTAGCGACATGACACAACCTGACAACTTCTGGGTTTTTTCCTGTCAGTGCTATAAGGTGAGTCAGTCAACACAGTTCAGTTCTGCTCTCCTATCTTCCCTCGATTTCCATGCTGTGGTATATTTCTACCCCACAACTAGGATTCATTCCTAAGGATTTTGGCTTTAAAGGTTTGTGCTCTCAACCCTCACTCCTCCCATCTCCAGGGAGTGACCTGAATCTTGAAACAAATGCAACAGAGGAGACCAAATCCCTGAGTCCCACTGAGCACATCTTCCCTACACATCTACACCAAGGCTCATTCAAAGAAGGTGCACAACTCTACAAGTGGAAGTAGAACAGCTCTTCCAAGACAGCATCCTCTTTCATTTCTCCGCAGGGAATGCTCTCTCAAATCACTGTGCTGGCTCATGTACCCTCAGGAGACAGAAGAGCAGCACATTCCACTGCCAAGCCTGGAGGGTAGAGACCAAGGGAAGCACCCCCTTTAGGAAACCCTGCCATGTCCTCTTTCAGAGTCAGAGAAGCAGAGCAGTACACACCATTTCAGAGCAGCATTCTGGCCTGTTTCTGCTCACTGTAATTGCTTTAACAGCACCCGAGGTAGGAAAGGAAATTAATATTCCTCTGCTCGTCAGCCAACTGTACTTCCCACACAGCTTGAAGGGATCTAGCTCAGCTACTACAAGTAAAATGAATCCCTTACCAGCCTGGAAAAGCATTCCAGTACTTGGTGCTGATATTCCATGAAGATGCCAAGGAATCTGGGCAGGATTTTACCAAATTAAAAAACAAAAAAATCCCTTCAAACTTGCAATTGGCTGCTCAAAATCTTGCAACATATGTTGGTGTAGCAAGGGGTAAACAGGAATATAAATACGTGCTTCAGGGTACCAATGTCTTCATTCAAATGCGGCTTGATACAAACATATGGAGATTTAAAGCATTTTCTGCAAGGAACGATTCACCACCTTCTCTTGTTGCAATAGATGTAAACATTTTAGCTACACAAAAGAAGCTAAGGCACTGTCCAAACACACACAGCCAAGATACAGCGCAGACTTCCATATAGCAAGAGGTAGCTTTAATTTAATTAGCACATCCACAAGATTCAATGTTTAATTATTAAAAAAAGTGAATACAAATACAAAACAACACTAAAATGGATAATTTAAAAAAATTATACAAATCAAAGTTCCCTGGCACAAACTCATAGAATGACTGAATGAACAAGTTGACTTGAAGAACCCCACCCTGTAGTAAAATGGCTTTCTAGGCCAAGTTGCTCAGGATATTTGAGCAAAGGCCTAACATATGGCAAAAAGAAAACAGCCTTCTCTCAAACACCGAGAAGCAGGTATGTGCACAAACTAAGAAATAAGCAGGTAACTCTGGGCTGATGGTGCTCATGCATCTATCCCTCATCAGTGAGCTAATTAATATGCTCTCTAAACCTCACCTGTCACCTCCCCATTTCACACCTTCCTCTGCACAAGCCTAAACATTCTAACATAACTTAAACATAAAATCCAGCTCAACTCACTGCACTGCACTGCATTAGATTGGAGTATCTGAAAATTAGTGGTGTTTTAAGAAGCCTCTGTTAGTAGAGTGTCCATGTGTTTGGCCACTGCTGTCCGCAGCCGCTGCTGGGTGTCCACACGGATATTCCTCAAGCAGCGTGCTCGCCTAATTGCAGCTGGCATAGCTGCACAATACCATGGATTCCTCGGCTCCCCAGGGAACGGGAAAGATCTCCATGGAAACAGACAGTAGCACTTGTTCTTTTGATAGTATTCTGACATGGCTGTAATAAAACTTCATTTATGACAATACATTACTGTGGTTTCACTACAGCTTTTCGCAGACAGGAGCTGCTCTTGCTGCCATCCCTTGACTGCTCTGTGCTGAACATCACGCATGTTGCTCCCAGGTACCAATAAATTTTGCCATGAGAAAACGGATGCATAAGCAGAAGAGGACATTTAGTGCAGTTTTTTTAAAAGGACATGGGGATGTGCATTATTTGGTGAGAAATAGCCCAAAAGAATCGCAAAGCCTCGGCTGATTGCAGAGTGGGCTTCCAACACCGCTCCTCCCACCAAAGGAGACAGGGAATACATGATCCAGAGGCAATTATACACCCAGCTTGAGAACTAAAGACCTATGTTATAGCAAGACATTTTGCTACTTCCTGGTCTACAGAAGGCCACCAGAGAGTAGTGAGGAGAGACAAAGGCAGCAGGTTTTCCTGTGGGGTGTGCCCAGCCAGCCAGGCTGCTGGCTCAGAACCGGCGGTGGGGGGGCACCTGCACTGACTGGACACCACTACAGGAGGGGTAAAGGGGCAACCAAATGAATCCAAATGCAGAGAGGGACTGGAGATTTGATTTAGGACAGTACAATACCCTGCAACAACAAGTGGAAACCATTTCCAATGTCTTGGCTTTTAAAACATTCCAAACAGGACGTGAAGACACAAACTGATGTTCTAGAACGATGAGTTTCTCACGCTGGGCACAAGACACTGGTTCTCTTGCTGCACTAGAGTGGCTGGTGGAAAAAATTTAACAGACAGCCCAGAATTTCATCCAATTCTTGCTGTACTCCTTGTCTCCACAAAGACCAGCACTACTTACGTGCTCATAATTAATCCTCTGTCAGGAGTTCATTTCCACCATGCTGCCAGATAATACTGGCTGAAACCCAGTTAAAGGTGCTGAGGTGTGCTTGGCCAGTGCCACAATGGAAGCAGTCACACAGGGACATTAAAGATGCTGAGAAAGTCCTAGAGACTCAGCAGTACGCTTCAAAGAGGAAGGCTACAATAGCTGTAAGTTTAATATTCAAAGCTTTAAACACATTCACAGTTTTGACAGGTGATAAAAAGAGACAATTTCCTTTTATGTTCATGGGCTTGTAGTAGTTACAGGCTCCTGTTCCCACATAACAGTGCTGTGGTGCAGACCCAGAAGGTCCCTGCCTGAGCCTCCTCTCATCCAGGCTGGGCCCCCCCAGCTCCCTCTGCTGCTCCTGGTGTTGCAGACCTTCCCCCACCTTTGTTCCTGTCCCTGGACACGCTCCAGCCCCTCAGTGTCTCTCTTGCCATGAGGGGCCCAGAACAGGATGAGGAGCCTCACCAGTGCCCAGTACAAAGGGACAATCACTTCCCCAAAATATAGTTGCAGAAAGTCTTAATTCCTTGAAGTTTCAGGCTTCTTTGTGATACTGAACACATTTAAGCACTTTTTAACATTTAAAAGGAAATAATACCAGTGACAGTACACCATGACAAACTGCTTCCTTACACTCTCCCTCTTCCCAGCCTTTTTCAAAAAAAAACCAAGTGGGAGTGGGGAAAGGGGAGAAGAGAGCCATTGGAACATACTTCATTAACAGTTTATTCTAACTTAGGGTGCAAGGCACAGACACTGGAAAGACAACCCCCCCATGTTATCCTAGCGGGCACGGCCACAGGAGATGCTATCACTGGGAGCACGAGCACAAAGTACACTTTCGAGCAGCAACCTTGGCAGACCATCATATGTTTTCCTCAAATGCTGTATTTGGCATCTGTATTGGGAAGAGAGGAAGGAAATGCTACTGAAACAAAGACGTGGCAGGCTGAGCCCTTGCAATTTTTGGCAGCAGCAACAGCTAAACAGCTGCCAACACAGCTATAGGCTCAGCTCCCTGTAGCTGAAGTGCCCAGAGGAGGTTTTGGGAAGGAAATCATTGCTCTCCTCTCCCTCCCCCATCACTTCTTTTCCATGAAACATGGTAGGGGCAAGAGAATGGCATAAAACACAGCAGCAAAGGCCATCATCATCTTCACAACAGAAGGTGTCAGGCGTGCATCAAATGCATTTATTACGCTGGAGGGAAAAGCAAGCAACTGGACTAAGAATTGGGATTCTTGCCAAGACATTTCCAGGTGAACTCCCCAGAGAACAAGCACTAACAGAGGAGATGCCTGAGAATTATAACGTTGCTTCACCTTGCCATTGTGCCCATGAGAATCACGGGTCTTAGAGGTGAAATGGTGGTCAAGTGTAAGAAGTAACTGTGCCACGTTACAGTAAGGACAGAGGCAGGTTCCTGTTCTGGAATGTTCCTATTTCCACACAGCAGAACTGGCTGCTTAAGCCCATCTCTCTATTTTTATTTGCCATACTTCATCCAAAGGTATTTCCATTTTCTTTTCATTTAGCTGGACAAGAAGGTTTCTTTCTGGAAAAGTACCATGGATATACTGAGAAACTCCATCTCTCATCTCAAAAATCTGATACAAGCACTACCTCCCTCCATGGCCAAAGGAGGGACAGAATGGCTGGAGGTTCTCTGCCACCTCTCTGATCTGAAATGGAGCAGCATGCCGCCACACGTGAACTGTGTTCATTTGTGCTCTTCAGTGACTCAGGCCAAAATTTCAAGCAAAATCTTTCCGAAAGCCAGTGTAATGTCATATACAGTCCTGGAAAGCCTGGCCTCAAGATCTCAGTCCTTTTGCTTTAGACTGTCTTTCATGGGGGGTCACATGCAATCACCACGAACTCCTTGTCTCTACTGCCCATTTGCCATTCAGATTTTGGAGCACAAACTGTTTGTTTTGGATTTAGTAATCAACTTCTAAAGCACATGAAAGGATTATCAATAGCGGGGGGCGGAGGAATTAAAAGCATCTTTGCTAACCATCTGTGTTTGACTAACAGCAAGCTATAAGGGCCCAAACATACAGCATTACTCAGAGACCAGCAAGAGGCTGAACTGCCAACCAGATATGAGCTCAAACCCCTGTTACTTAAGGGACTCTACAGCAAAGCTTAGAAATAAAGCAGCTTTGGATACATGCTGTTTAACTCAGCATATATTGACATAAATAGGATATCCATATTACTGTCCAAATGTGGATTCCCCTGCAGACAAACCAGCCAGACTTTATAGCTGTTGTTGCAGCTGCTTTGTAGATAAATGTAGATTTTACCTTTCTCCACCGTTCAGATTAAGCATTTGTTTCCGATACACATACAGGGTATGGTTTGGATGTTCCTGTTTATCGCTTCCTAAATTTCTTCTCCAAAAATATTCCCGCTCCTCCTTTCCTGCCACCTAGAGCAATCCTTCTCATTCCTTTCTTTTTCCACGGAGACGGTGGTGTTTTGGATTTGCATGCTGTTGACTGTACACAGTTACACCTAATCCTTAACTGTACCCTTCAAACACACCATTTCAGCAATAATCACATCAATTTCATGGAATTTCCGACTTCTAGTTTACTATTAATTGGAACCTCTGCTCCTACAGACATTCTTACACACATGGTCCAGGAGTACCAATACAGAGGTGCATTGTTCTCTCCTAAACAAACTTACTGGGTTTGGGTTTGAAATGTTCACTGTACCACTGACTTCAGCATCACATACTGCAGTGTGTGTTCCAAGGCTTTTCTGAAGGAATACTGTCAAAAATCCACTAACCTTAAGCCATTGAAGAGCTGCTTAGATTTATCCAATAAGTAGCAAAAGTCTGTCACCGTTTTTCTCTCTGCTTGAGGAATATCATCTTCAGCTCCCCCTGATGACATGATTTCTTTCAGGGCAAGCTCAGTCCTATGAAGAAGAAAATAGCCATATTACTCAAAAATCAAGGGCTGCTGTGAACTCATCCAGACTGAGATGCATGTTCAGTTCCATGGGGATGTAACACAGAGCATGCAGTTCTCCACAGGTTACTCTTCTCGAGACTCATTAAAAAAAACAGCTGAGAATCAAGGCATGGGACTAATTATTGCACAATGCACTAGTTAACAGAGCAAAATTAAAAGTAACAGTGGTACAATAGCCACAAAATAAAATAACTCTGAGGACTGTCTTCACAAACACAAAACTGCCAATGAAAGGATTGTAGCACAAACAGCACTTGGGTTTCACACTTGGACAAAGAAATCCTCTCCAAATTTGCCTTCTGCAGAGGTGTTTATCCTGCAGCTGTATTTAGAGAGACCAGCCTCAGTTCTCTTTCCATTTCATTTTCTTCTGTAACTGCTGAAAACTGTAGCTCAATAGTTCCTATTGCTAAAACAAGGCAAATTTAGCCAGGATGCTAAAAAGTACCCTACCAGCCCTCCTCTCTGCATCCTCATGACTATTTAATTCCATGGCTTGCATTGCCCAAAATCACACCTGCAGATCCATTTTTATTCTTCTTTTATATGAGTAAAATGTTATATTGTACAATAATCACCTGAACAAAAAACTAAGATATAACGTAGATAATTGTAGTATTGACTACGTAAGGGAATATGACAGCTTACAGAGGCAGAGTGGCTTTTAAAAATATTACTCCAAAGATACACATCAAATTATCCTTTTGAGCATACAAAGATGAGCTACAGCAGCAGCAGCAACAATCAAACATCTCCTCTGGAAATGGCTGCTAGGTCTTCAGCTCTACCATGCTCAGGATTTTTGTGCAAGATAAACACACTTCTAACTGGGCAAATGCAGAGCTATTACTTCCAGCAGCTTCTCTACCAGTTTTGGTACGTGTTTCTGTTAAGCAACAAGTTTCCATTTGTGCAGCAGCTCTGTTTGGATGCTATTTGCACAAATAATTACCTACACGTCCCAATCCAAGCCAGGAAATGGCAAAGCTAACTCTTTCCAGCCATTGGGAAGCACCCAGAAGTATCTTTCAGCAACTGTCACCAAAAAATCCTTCACAATAACTAAAGAGGCTTCAGAAATGCTTCCCTGAACAAATACTTCATGCCTAACAAACGCAGGAGAAACTGGCAGTTTCCACCCAGCTTTTGGGGTAAGTTAGAGGGCCAGCCTGCCAACCAAGCAGTCTCATGATTTCCCAGTTTAGAGAAGATGTAGCCCACATAGACTTGTTTTTACACATCCACGTGACAGCACACCAGGGCACCAGTGCAAGGCCGTGGGGGCACTGCACAAAGCACTTGTTGAAGAGCTCCAGAAAAAGGTAAAAAGTGTCTCTGTATTGTCAGGTAATCGCAATATGGGTGCCAGAGTCCAAATGCCAGATGTCATGAGCTTTGGCACGAGCCTGGCAAGAAGGATGTGAACATTGTGAAGCACCAGGCTGTGTCTGAAACCTCCGAACATTCACATTTACACAGCACAGAACAAACAACACCAAGTATTTAAAGCACTGACATATGAGATTGACGTGAACAGTGAGACCTAAAAGACAGATGTCAGAAGCAGCCAGGAGGTGATTCAGGAATTTCAGGAAGAGGGACAATACCCCAGGTCCTGTGTGCTCCGCAGCAAGGGTGACCTAAATCCTGCAGTGAGGCCGTGGGTTCTGCGCTCCGCCGTGGTAGTCCAGGCACTCCGGAGCAGCTTCAGACACATTGGCAAAAAACTGAGGAGCTCGCTTAAATTGCAAAGTATGTTTCATACAGTCTAGATATCAGTCCTTTAATTTCATGGCAGTGAATTTTATTTTACACTCATCCTTAAGTTATACTACCCAACAACCCCAACCGCTGCCAACATAACCTGCGTTAGCCCTGGCACAGGCAAGTAAAACCAACTAGGCTTTGGATTGTTTTCTTAAAACCAAGTAGTTCTCACGTGGAAGGAGCTCACCAGACCCACTGTGAAGAGGCCATTTCTGAAATCAATAAATTGCACTACACTAGAAAATCCATAGCCTGCCAATGTGAAAGAAAGGCAGGAAAAATATGTGAAGCTGGCTTTTCCAGCTGACAGAGAAGGAAAATAAAATTAGTTATCTCATGCACTGGTTTTGGCTTATCATGCTCTGGAGGGGGTGGTATTTGGTGCTGTACAAAGGAAGAGCTACTATCAGGAGCAGCTCGGGAGAGGAGGAGGTGCTCCTGCACGAAGGACTGTGTTGTAATGCAGCAGCAGTACAGACAGGAGGGAGAATTATTATTAGAACAGCAAGTGGGCACAGTAAAGGGAGGAATACAGCTCCTGACATTGCCCTTTCCTAAGGGACTGCTCAGCTCCAAATGAACAATATAAATAAAATGCAACCAGGAGCACATCCACAACAGGGACCTCTCCTTCCCTTTGATACTAGAAGTTATCACATGGATCTATACTCGTCTGCAGACAGACAGTTCCCCCAGTTTTGACAGCCCAGCTATATCCAGGAATATCACCTGCTTAATTTTTTGTTCTGTGTTTCATGCTTTTTGCTTTCTTTCAAGCAAAAGAAACTGTTGGGCTGTTTTGCATGACAATTTTTCTTAAGTAACACATGTTAAAAAAATGCTCTCCAGAGTCTGCAAAAGGAGACACTGAAACATTGGTTTGAAAGACCGTTAGAACAAGTCAGAAAATGGTGGCTTCCAGCAGAACTCATTATTCTCTCAAAGATTTTGCCAACTCCTCAGGCCATACAAGGCAGAAAACCCGTGCTAGCCAAGCCCCACACTTGGTGTGCCAGGTTCTTCCCTACACACTCCCATAACACATAATTCCAGGTTTGCTCAGTGTAATACACTAATGGATTTTACAAATTCATCCCATTGCAGCAGAGCTTCACAGACATCCCAGAGGATGGCAGGTAAAGTTGGAGCTGAAGGGCAGCGGGAGGAGGGATAGGGACAGGGATGGAGGTTTCATGGTGCTGGCCAGTATTTTTCAAGTCAGATGTCACTTACATCACACACGTCTCCACTTCCCTGTGGTTTGCTGTCTTTTGGCTAAGGTTTTCCAGGCTTAGCTGGAAGGGAAAAAGAGTGCTGAAGTTAATGGTATGCACTCCCCACCGGCCCTACCCTGGGACTCAGGCCTGCAAAGCAAGGCAGGCTTTGCGAGCGGCGAGGGAACGCTCCGGGTCAGGGAAATCAAGCTGACAATGCAAGTCCAGCATGGGTATGTTCAATAAGTGCATTACATCCTCTTAGATTTGCTACGTAGCCAGGATCACTGTAAGCTGCCATTCAGCTGCCTGCTGGAAGAGGGGGGGAAGGTCATAACTTCACACCCGACGCGTACGAGCACGTAAAACCTCACACAGCGAAGGTGCAGCGATGGTGTAACCAGAGGGCACAGTGGACAGGAGGATGTGGGGGTCTGTAAGCTCATATATCAGTGAGGACAGGTACAATCAGGAACAGTTTCCTGGAGCTGCACAGTGGAGTTGGCTGGACATTGACAACTGGTCAGCTGGCACCTTGACCTCCTGACAGAGCACTTGTATAACCCATCTGCCTTTTTCTAAGCCATCACTTCTTCTCAGTTATGGAATCTTGACTGGTTTTCAAATGCTTCTCAGTCACTGCTTAGAGGTGCAAGTGGTAACCAAAAACCAAAAGCAAACACACTTTGTTCATCTATCTTGTTGATACAGGATTTTCCCCAAACTAAAATGTTCCTAGAACTGCTCTCTACAGAAACCAACGGTGGAAAACACATTCCAGTCTATCGGGATTTTAAAGCTGTCAAACCTTGAGTCAGAGACCAGCTCTCTTTCCACTTTTCATCCTGACACATCTCCCACAGTATCGCTGCCAGAAGGGGATGTGACACAAAGCCAGGTGCCCAGCTGGTATCTATTTCTTATCTGCAAATTAACAACACAGATAAAACTAAGCTTCTGATCATTGATACACAAAGCCTGGAACCATCATGTCTCAAATCTCTACCAAAAAACCAGCCAGCCGATCTTAGCTTCATCAAGCAGGAGGCCTACCTTGGCTCTCTATTTGCCTCTCCTTTTCTTCTGCAGACTGGCACACTCATGTCTCATGTTTTCTTTCAACGCTATACTGCACGTTTTGGGAAAACCATCTGTGTGTTTCCATGTGATCTGCTCAGAGTGCTAGTCCTGACAGAGCCTTAGACAACACAAAATGCATCAGAACCCAAATTCATTCCTCTCGCCAGAATACCTAACTCTCCATCAAGAGCCACTGCCCTGAAGTTCCCAAGGCACCACTCGGTTCCGCCCAAGAAATACTGAAATAAATAAATAGCAATTCCCCCAGACAGGCACTGAAAACCTCACAGCCTACTGGAATCAGGAATTCAGAGGGAATGGCAATGAGCAGTTATACATCAAACCATTTCTTTATAAAATGTAGGTGAGGGGAAAGGATTTCTTTATTATTCCAAGGTTTTTAGTAAAATTTGGAACCAATCACAGACATTCCTCACCCCAACCACTGTTCACCTCAGGGCACGTCTGCACTGCAGTGGCTGCAGCTCTTCCAGATATATCCAGCTCCTTTTCCAGCAGCTCGCTGGATGCTGCAGGAGGCATCTGGGAGCAGGCTGAGCCCACACCTGAGCTCCTGGCAAGGCTCAGTCCTGGGGGACGGCAATGCCCAGGGCGAGCTCAGAGAACAACCGGAGCGCTCGTGTCCCAGCTCTGCTCAGTGCTCTGTGGATGTGCACGTGGACTGCACAAGGAAGAGGACACAGCCCGGGCTTTGGGGACACTTTTGTCTGAACGCCACAATGATAAGCAACTTTAACTTAAGAAACAGAAACAAGTAGCTGTTTTATTTAACTGATAACACTGGTCAAATCATTTTCTCTCTGCCTGGATGTTTGCTTACTTCAAAGGGCACTAAGGAGAAATGAATTATGAAAAGTGAAAGCCTGATTTCATATACAAATTATAGTGTGGCTGACAAAATCACCTGCAAATGCAACTAGTTCCAGCAACTACCTCCTACTGGGAATTCTCCAAGAAACTGGTTTTCCTACAAAAGTACACCATTTTTACAGCTAACTTGCAAAAATACTGCTACCTCTAAAGATTAAGCAAGAGGGAAGTCACTTGAAAAAAAACCCAAAACATACAAACCCAGCGAGCACGAACACACCCACAACTCCTGTGCACGAACAGTCAGGGCCAGCAGTCACTCCTACAGGGACAGGGAGTCTGGTCCCACATCAACCTGGATTGATCCTTCCCTTCACACCCCAATAAACCCCGCTCTCCCCAGCCCAGGGAAAAGCTTCCACTGCCCTGGGGCCCAACATATCTGAGGGGCTGGCCAGATGCTTCCTACAATGTAACAACTTTCTTCTGTCTGTCCTTCCCTTTAATAGATGCACTAAACATCACTCTACTTCATCTTCTTCTGAATTTTGTGAAAATTACTCACTAGATAATCTTCAGGACCTCTCTCCCTAGAGCAACAACAGTTACATCAGACAAGGGATTTAAAAGCTGCTCGGAGAAGAAGAAAAAAGAGGAAGGCTGATCGCGCAATTGCATTCCTAAAAAAGGGAAAGGAGAGGGCAGGGGATAAATAAGAAAACAAGATAAACCCACGCACGCACATTCCCCAGCTGCACGCTGCTGTGGCCAGTGGAAGTGGCAGAGAGCAGGCACTCAGTTACACAAGTTGCACAAATTTTATTACTGCAAACTGAAAGTTTACTACTCTCACATGAATGCATAATTCCCTCCTCAGCGCATCAGAAGACGAGATCTGCAAACAGCCTCGCAGTAAGACCTCAGAGCTAAGGGGAGCTGCCACCTCTGCATTACCTGTGACATCTCAGCAGGAACAGTCTCATGACTTCCTGTAGGGAAATAGGCAACACCACAAATTCAACTCCATTCTGAGTCAAATGAGTTGAAAAATACAACAAGCAGTGTCAACTCCGTTATTTTAACTTCAAGTAAGTGCTTCGTCTGCAGAATCAGGCTTTTCATATGTTTCAGGTGTCTTTAAAAATCCTTTTATTGCTTAAAAGCACACCTGTCTGTATCCAGAACTGCAGCTTTGGCATCTTTTCTCTCAGAAAAATGCGGAGGTGCTCATTAACATCATGCCATGGAAACCGTGTAGTCCCTTCCTGCCTCCTACGCTGAGATCATGGAAGCCACACCTCACCAGCAGACTCCTCTGAATTCACTCTGGGCGGACTCACTTTGAACACAAGAGACATGATCTCACCATGGGATGCACGTGGCCTTCAATCGCCTTCAGAACACAAAACTTTCGCTTCTCTTCTTTATGTTTCTGCCACTGACAATTTGTTCCACCTTTGTCTGTTCTGCGCCCTCCATGATCCCGCTTTCACTGCAGTTCATGACCTTTTGTGTATAGAATGAACAAAGGGCACAGGCTAAAAATGTCATCACAGCTGGGCCTCTGCTCTTCTACTGACTTCACTAGCTTGCTATTAAAAATAGGTTCAAGCTCAAAGTCAGACCAAAGAAGAATTTCTGGGTCATCAGGGTCCAGGAATCTCCAGAAGATGGTGCAGAAGCAATGTGGAAGAGGACACAAGTGTTTCTTTTCATCCAAATTCAAATCATGAATCTGTCGTGGTGCTTGCATACCACCTACATGGTACTTAGCAGTCATTTGCTTTGTATGTAAGAGCAAGAGAAAAAAGAACATCAGGCTGGCCCACTCTTGGCAGGGGTGGGAGGGTAGAAGGGAGACAGAAAAACACCATCAGCTGTGGCAGTGAGCTGTGTGTATTTACATTTCACAGGCTGAACTATTTAGTGGTTTATTTACACACAATGTTCTTGGAGCAGCTAAAATGCCAGTTGTGTTTTATCTCGATTTTGTGGCAATGTGCATAAGCCACAGAATCATAGGAAGAGTCTGCAAATGAGAGATGAACCTCCTAGATCTGGAAAAGCACGTAAGCCAGCGTGAGAAAGGAGAGAGATTTCGGGAGCACAGGCACAGCAAGGGCTGAAATGCATTAGTTATGACAAGACACCAAAATACAACCCAGGGACTCGAAAGCAACGACCCAGTCACAATGCAACAGCTTGTGCTGCAGGGACTGCACATCCCAGGGTAACCCTCACAGCCGAGCCAACCTACGGCACAGCACAGCAGCCTCGGGTCCCTCCAGCTGCCCCTCCATGTTAGACTGAGGAGGGAATTGCAGTCAGCTCCATTTTATGCACATTTGATGGCAAGATGCCAACACAACTGTTGACTGAGCCAAATCTGGGCCCCCTTGAACTAAGCCATCACCTAAAACAGGGCGGAAAAGCACAAGCCTCTTGCCTTCCCAGCAGCCAAGTTCCTGAAAAGCATCCCAGTTACAAGAAAGATTTTTTCCTTCTTTCCTCTGACAACAACTGATATTTAACTCTTTTATATACACTCATTAATTTGAAATGGAACAGCTAACATCAAGCTGCATTGTACAGCAATGGGATGGAGAGGCTTCTTTCCAGCGAGCCAAATGATTTACTGGCTGGCCCAAATGGCAGCTGAGGCCAGCACCCGATCTGGAGGGCCGCTATCGTCACACTCTGCAGCCTGTTCCCATCCTCGGCCAAGGTGCCAATGGCTGCCTTCCAACTGGAACTGTACTCCGACAAAAGGGAATGCAGGACAAGCTTGGGAAAGCTTTCTGATCCCTTCAGTTCACTTCTTCCCTCCAAACCGGTGTTTGCTGGGAGCTGCCTGCAAGCTTGGGAATTGCACTGAGAGCATCATCACTCTGGGAATTCACCTTCCTGAGCAGGTACTGCTCCTGAACCGTGCTTCTGCCTCACAGCAGAGAAATCCCTCTGCTGACTTCTGCTTTAATTATATTTTAAAAACTCAGCTTCTAGTCTGTATTCCATTATATTAATAACAATAACTAAAAATACTTCAAACAACAAGTCCTCTAAACCTGCAGTTCCATCCAGGCTTTCTGGCATCGCACACTTCCTTTCCTGACTGACATCCTCAGGGAACCAGATTGATGGTTACTCTGTTCCATCCCTGCTGCAGGGCCGTGCTGCGTTCTCTCAGCACATGTAAGCTGCAAGGTAATATTTGTGTTGGCAACTTCCTCACATACTTTACAAAACCAGACCTCCATTTGACCCTCAGTGCAGCTCCCACACACAACTTGGTCCACTCCTTTGAACTGTCTCCTCCTGCTGCAACACATACTCGGTACCATACCTCTGTTTCCAGCCTCTTCAAAAACTACACATCTTGAACAGAGCTTTTGTGCTTCAACCGTGCAACTTAGCCACAAAAGCCAAGCCTGCAGAATGTTCTTATGCAAGAATACCAAACAAAATTATTATAAAATCTGCATGTACAGGTCCTGGTTGTCCTTCTACAAAGATTGCTCCAACGAAAGCAATTGTTTTTACGAAAAGATGAGAGCTGTGTAAAGTTATGTGTAAAAAGACATCAACATCCAGGTTTTTATGGTCAGAATCCAATAGCTGTACTGTGCTTTAGGGGGCTAGTGGGGGCATTGGGGGTTTTTATTTAGTATCAGTTCCATTTCAGCTCTTTAGGCTGTAACACTACCTCAGAACAGACTTTCACACCAGAGATCTTCCTTCCTTACCCAAAGCACACCAAGCAGAATAAGAGATAAGCCAACAAAGTAACGTGTCCAGATGATCCAATGAATTCCCATTATCCATCTGTGCCGCAGCAGATCATCAACAACTCCATTTAACGCCAACAGAGCTAAACCAAAATAAAAGTGATGCAAGAAGAGGGGAGATGCGAGTGGCACACGGCAGCGAGGCAGCTGCAGTGCGAGCAGGGGACTGTGCAGAGCATCATGTGACAGGAGCAGCAGCCACGGGAGAGCTGCAGCCCCCAGCTCCCACCTCCCCAAATCTGTGCCCTCTGTGCAAGGCCACGGACACCACCATCTGATTTCAGTGCAGAACTGACTAGGGGTAGAAGCTTCTCGATGTCTTGAATCGTTATACTCCATTTTTATTACTTCCCTCCACAAAATAAAACAGGGACACAGAAATGATTTAACAATGAGCTTCATGTTCCTCCTGCTGGAATGCACTTTCAGCATCTTTATCACTTGTAGATCGAGTTTCTCAAAAGAGCACAATGAGCACAGAACGCAGTATCATTCTCACATGTAGAGCAAAGCCCAACTAGACATAGCTGTGATAAAATCTTCCCATGTTTGCAAGGGACATGGATTGCCAGTTGAATTTTGATACTGTATTGCAGCTACATTTCAAGACAAAACAATGATCACATTCTCCTTTGTAGCACAACAAAATATTTCCTCTCTCCATACAGTTTCTGTGAATGGTTTTTCTATTTCCTGCAGTAAAGGACCTGGCCATCATGTTCGTGACTGTCTGTATTGCTTTGGCAGCCCAGAATGACTAGAGAATAATGCTCTCTACTCCTAGTGAAGTGACTCACTCTTTCTTTCATTTAACTTAAATCGTGGTCCAATTTAGCCAAACATCTTAGAAGAGACTGTATTAATCTGATTTGAAAATGAAGCCTCTTTTTTCTACACACATGATCCCCAGCAGGGCACCAGGCTCCCGAAGTGCTCCCTCCACCGTGCCAGGGACAGCACAACCACCACACCACGGGTTCAGGCGGGGTGAGGAGACCCCAGGCAGCAAATCCCACAGCAAGACCCATACCAGGATGATTTTCCACGATTTGCAAAGACTGCTTACCACCACAGCAGTCCTGCTGCCCGCAGGAGCGGTGGGAAGCACACGCATGCTGGGAGACTCATTCACATTTTAGTCTTCATATGGTCCCACAGCGCTGCTTTGCATTAGCTTGGACAAGATGCCCTGAATTACAGGTTGCATTTGGATAGCTCATGCAAAATCTAGGTATTTTT
Source organism: Gymnorhina tibicen (assembly GCA_013399875.1). Lineage (NCBI taxonomy): Eukaryota > Metazoa > Chordata > Aves > Passeriformes > Artamidae > Gymnorhina > Gymnorhina tibicen. The sequence continues at coordinate 150,983 of VXAZ01002271.1, read as the reverse complement.
TATATGAAGGGGTCCATTTTGCAGGTTGAAGGACTAGAAGCGCTTGGCCCAGACACGGCTAAAGAATGGAAGCTTGAAGTCTGGTTATTAAATGAGAAACATGCAACTCAGACATTGATGAAAACAGGTCCTATTCTGTGGTGGGAGATTAGATCTAGAGCTGAAAACCTGCAGTCTTAATCCTGGATGTTTTACCAGGTTATGGACATTTTTATAGGGCAAGAAATTTGAGCGGGTGACACAACACAACAACCATCCAGCTACTGTCCCCAAGGGCATCTCGTGTCACCTATTGTCCAAGACACTTATCTGTACAAAAAAAATAAAATTTGGTGACAAGGGAACTGCTGCCATAGAAGTTGAAAATCAGAACAAACCCACGACGATTCCATCAAACCCGCAGTTTAGATGCCCAGCACTGCACAGACTGCTCCCGTAAAATCCTGCAACATTCCATCCCAACGGGCTCGCCTGCCGATGCCGGATGCCGCTACCTGTCACCGGCGTGCTCAGCACCCACAGCCTCGCCCGCGGCGAGCGGGAAGGGAGCGCGAGGAATGGAGAAGTTCATAAAGAGGGGGCCGTTTGGGTAATTATTTCAGCTACGCTGCCAACCCAGGCCTAAGCGTTAGACGTGTCACATCGCGTTCCTCCTCTCCGTTAGCAGCAGAGACGGCGGCGAGCACGGCCCCGTGCAGCCGCCGGGCCTCGGCAGCTCCCGCCCCCGCCGCCCCTCGCCGCGGCACCGGGCACGGACCCGCCACGCCGCCGGGGGATGCTCTGCTG
>VXAZ01002271.1:134402-149555 GCA_013399875.1 Gymnorhina tibicen | reverse complement strand
CGCCCTCCCTGTCAGCGCCCCGGCCGGGACCACCGTGCCTCCCGCGGGGGGCGCGCGGCGCGCAGGCTCCTCCCCCCGTCCAGCGCGCGTTGGTACGGTCCGGCCGCGGCACCGCCCCTGTCGCTGCGCGGCTTCCGTCCTTCCGCCCCACGCCGCGCGCCGCCCGCCATGGTGAGAGCGCCGGGCCGCGGGTCGGGAATCCGCCGGCATCCCCCGGGAACGGCCGCCCGGGGATCCGCCGGCATCCCACCGGGCACCGGGACCGGCAACGCGGGAATTCCCCCCAGTGCCACCGGGACCGGGAATCCCGGCAATCCACCCACACCCCACCGGGCCCCGGGCCCGCATATTCGCGCTGCGGGGGCTGAGGGCGGGCGGGATGCGGGCCCGGGGGTCGGGCGGGGGTGCTGACGGCCTGTCCGCCGCCCGCAGGCCAAGATCAAGGCCCGAGACCTGCGCGGGAAGAAGAAGGAGGAGCTGCTGAAGCAGTTGGACGATCTGAAGGTGGAGCTGTCGCAGCTGCGCGTGGCCAAAGTGACCGGCGGGGCCGCCTCCAAGCTGTCCAAGATGTGAGTGGGGCCGGGGGGACGAGGGGAGCTGGGCGGGGGCCGCGGAGTCCCCGGGTGCGCCGTGTCTGAGAGCTGCTCTCACAGGCTGTGGTTGTTGTGTGCTGTAAAAAAACCCTAAAAAACCGGCGTGGAAGAGGAACGCGTCTCACGAGGCCTGAGGGTCGGTCTGTGTGTCTGTGCTCAGAGGTGCTGAGCGGAGATGAGCTGGGTGCTGTCGGTGTTTGCTGTGATGTGGCGCAGTGTAAGCGGCCCGGAGCGCGCACAGTTTCTGCACCGCGGGTTTGATCCGTGGAGCTGGTCCCGCGGGGTGTCCTGAGATCCCTCTGTTTCCCACCTGCAGCCGTGTGGTGCGCAAATCCATCGCCAGAGTGTTGACTGTCATCAACCAGACCCAGAAGGAGAACTTGAGGAAGTTCTACAAGGTAAGGACAAGCGTCTTCCGTAAGTGGCCTTTCAGCTCTTGCTGTTCGCAATTACAGAGTTTGTGGAAAGGAACTGAATTTGTCAGTTGCTACTTAAAAGCTTAAAACTCGGTGAAAAACACTCATTTATGTTCAGTTTTAAAGTTTCTCTGGTCATGGTTGCTTTCTAAATATTACTGCGAGAATTCTGTAAGCTTGGTGTGAGTCTGCTTTTGCAGGAGAGTCTTCTGGCAGCATCCCTTCTGTGGGGTGGGGTGAACTTGCTGCAAGATGCAGTTTGCAGAAATGCAGATACTCTTTTATTTTAAATTCAATCACCTTTTGTGTGACCAAGAAATCCTTTAATTCAATAGGGTTCTGTGATTTTTAGAATATTACTTCCTGGAGTTTGAGTTAGATCGTATTGGGGGGAAAAAAAAGAAACTTTTCAAGAGGTGTTGGATAACTAGGGCTTGTAAGATTAGGCGTTACTTAAAACTGAGTCAAAGCTGCTGCAAAAGTTACAATCCACTCGTGTTTCCCAGCGGAGAGGAGTTTTCTAAACTTCCAGGCTGTAACGATAGTCGCAAGGAAAAGAGGCTTGAACAGGGGTGCTGGTGCTGTGGCCGGAGCTCAGCTCGGAGCAGGGTCTGAACTCGGCTGCTGTGTGTCTTTGCAAACAGGGCAAGAAGTACAAACCCCTGGATCTGCGGCCCAAGAAGACTCGGGCCATGCGGCGCAGGCTGAACAAGCACGAGGAGAACCTGAAGACCAAGAAGCAGCAGCGAAAGGAACGTTTGTACCCGGCCCGGAAATTCGCCATCAAGGCATAGCCCTGAGCGAGCTGCAGCTCCGGGCTGGGTGGCTGAGGATGGCTCATTAAATGGAGTTTGGTTTGGAAGTGTCACTGGTGGTTTCTTTGGTAGCGGTGGGTAAAGAGGCCCTAAAGGAGTCATCAGCTTAATGGGGGGAAATGGGAGAATTCACAGAAGGTGTTTAAACTGTGACTGCTAATGAAAATACAGACCTGGTGGTTTTATTTTCCTCTGAGGAACAGGCAGTGAATGGGTACAGATCTGTGAGGCTGGTTCAACCAAACACGTAAGAAGTACTTAACCTGAGATTGATGTAAAATGGAAAGTTTTCACAAATACTGGCAGTCAGTTGATATTTATCTCTTCAGTTTAAGGTTTTGTCTTGGGCCGGTGTTTAAGTGTTAACAGAAATAAATGAATTAGCTGGGGGCTTTAAGAGACTTGGTGGAAACCGAAGGATTTTGTCAGCATTTGGTTCAGATCTCTGGGCAGCTCATAGCTTCCAGGAACCCCCTGGGGGGGGATAGTTTCAGACCAGGTGTTCTCTGTGTGGGTGTGGATGCTGATCAGGGCATGTGAGCTCGGGGTGTGAAAAAAATCTGAGCTCCCAGGCCATCTGTGGCCTCGCAGTTCCACACTCCTACCTGCAAAGCACAGCATGAGTTAAATAGTTTGTCCCCCGTGGAGTTCTTCAGGACTTGGAGATGGAGTTGCGATTCCAAAAGCCTTTTTTGGTCCTGATTTTGAGGAGGAGTTCCACAGTGCTGCTGGAGCGTGAGGGCTGCAGCACTCATGGTTTGTGTTAGTGCAGCCAATGCATTCGAACATGAAAAATGCCCTATCCATTAGAGACTTCCTAGATTGGATCCAGATTCTGTTTAGGGAAAATATCTTAATTCTGCTCCCTCAATTAAGGCTTTTTAAGCCTCAAGCTAGTTTTATCCAGCGAGGCCTAATCACATGTGGTGCAGGGAATTTCCCCTACATGGTGGCGTTGCGAGGGGTGGCTGCGCTGTGATGTCACCCGGGCTGTGCCATGGCTTTGTTTGGAGCCCGGGGTGGCTGGGACGTGTCTGGCAGCGAGAGGGCCCGGCCTGGCACAGCGCTGGGCCAGGCTGCCAGAGCGTGCCGTGGGATGGCGGGCTGCGTGTGGGAACCGGCTCCTTGGCTCGCGCTCGTACTCCCGGGAAGGCAGGCAGGGTTACAGATGGCTGTGTTTCCGTGTCTGAGTGTCCTGCCGCGGCCGGCAGAGCTGCTCCGGGGGGAGCACGAGCTTCTTGGCCAGCACACGTGGCCCCCCGGGAGCAGGAGCACCCCGCGTGAGGATCCCAGATCCGCACGCTCCCGCCCCGGGAGCCTGGTGCCTGGGGGAGACAGGCGAGGGGCTGATCCCCTGTGCTGGGCATGGGGCAGGCTGGGGCAGGTGGCTGCTGCCAGATCGTGCCTGGCTGCATTTGGGCTTCCCTTTGGAGAGGTGCGTGCCCTGTGCTGCTCCAGCAGCGCGGCTGAGGGGAGCCCGACGGCTCTGCCAGCATTGCTGACAACACGGCAAAGCAAACATGGTGTGAAACTGCGCTGCAGGGACTGGTGACAGCGTCAGGGTGTGCTCCAGGTGTCGCCTTCCACCCCAGCCACAGGAGCAGCTGCGCTGGTGAGAGAGGATCTGCTGTCTCAAGGATCTGATCGGTACAGATCCTTGGTGTGCCAATCAGTAATAAGAGGGGGGGAAAACACAAAAATGGGGGAAAACCCCAACTAAGCAGGCACTGAACATCCAGGAGCCATCCCCATGCTGAAGTGGGAGGCAGTACTGGAGAACAGCTCGGGCTTCGTTTTGTGCACAGCCCAGAGCAGCCATTTGAGGAGGTGAACGTGTTTCTGGCACTGCGCTAAATCCTGGGGCTGAATTGCTCCATCCACCCGTAGCTGCGTGACAAAACCAGCCAGTCTGGCCCTTCCATCAGAACTGCCCTGTCCTGTTACAGGAGACATGCTGCAGACAAGCAGCCCTTTAAGTGACCAGGAACAACAGACTGAGAGGACACACAGGTGAAGTGATGAGCTTCCTCCAGGGCACAGGTGAAGACACTTGTTCCTGCTGTGAGAGCAAGGCAAAGCGTGTTCTGGCTGGGATCTCCAGTGTCTGTGCTGGTTCCCACTTTATCAGCCAGCCCCAGAGGGTGCCCATGCTGTCCCAGCTCCCGGCAGAAGCCACTGCTGTTGGGGCTGAGTGAGCACTCTCCAGCCTTTCTGGTCCCCAGAGGGAGGGAGGGCCAGTGGCAGTAACCCCCAGCAAAGGGCCACACACTCTCAGAGCATCCCCGTGTTGCACTGCCTCTGTGGGGACCACACAGCATCTCCCCTGTGCCCCTCGGGCACGGCACTGCCCGGGTGTGGGATCGGTTGCCTGGGACCCCGCTGCGCCCCAGCACTGACCCCGCACAGCCACCCACACCGGCCCTGGGTTTAGCACCGGTGTTTGCAGAGCGGCAGAACCTCGGAGGCTCAAACTGTTTATTTTGCTCCTTGTAACTGAAGATGTCCCTCAGCACTGGAGAGGCTTCCCGGGAAAAGATGTTCTTCAACAAATAAATAATTTCCCGGGCGGGGATGAGGACAGAGGAGCAGCTGCTGACTGGCTGCAGGGCACGGCCCAGGGCTGGTGCTGCCGCGGAGGGAGCCCTGGCCCTGTGCCCTGGAACACATCCAACAGGAGCAGATGTTTCTGCCCAGCACAGCGGGACCGGCCCGGAGCGCGTGGTGTCTGTGGGAGCTGGCAGCACCCACTCCTGGACCCGATTCTGCAGCTGGGGCAGGGCCTGGGGGGCTGGCGAGGAGGGGCTGCAGAGGGGGCAGAGGCAGACGTGAGCCGTATAATCAGAGTCTTTTAGGATGGAAAAGACCTTCAAGATTGAGTCCAACTGTAAACCAAATACTGCCGAGGAAAGCGTAGGACCCGCCTCCCTTGGCTGGTGTTTGCTGCAATGGACACAAACCCCAGGTCTCCTAACGCTCCTGACATGGCTCCTGTCACCTTCCTCCTTGAGGATGGTCCTTGGCTGCTGCACTGAGCGCTGCCACAGGGCTGACCCTGGTTCCTGCACACAGTGGAATGTGTGGGCAGCGGGACATGGAGGGACATGCCAGGGGCTTTGGGGGGCAGGGAGCTTGGGAGCGGCCACCTGGGCACGTCCCAGTGCCCTCGGCCATGCCATGCCCAGCACACACATGCTGGGAAGAGCTGGCCCTGCACGGCTGCGTGCAAGCAGCGTGTCTGGTGCATCTGGTGACCACAAGCCCCACGCTGTGAGGCCTGGCAGGGAAATGCCACGTCCTGCCGGCCTCGCAGATGGCCCAGGTCTGCCCGGGGCAGCCGCCCTCTCCCGGCCCTGAATGCCCGTTTTGTTGGCCAGTCTGGGGGAGGACTTGCCCCCACACTGCCCTGGTCCTGCTGCTCCATGAATACGGGCAGTGTCTGGATGCAGGCGCTGCGCCGCAGGGCTCTGCTCCCGCCGTCCTTGGGGGCTCCCGGCCAAAGGTGGCCCTGGGGCTCCTGGGGCTGGGGGCTGCTGCGTGCTGGGGCTCCTGGCTCCCAGCCAGCCTGGCTGTACATCCGCAGGGAGATGGAGAAAGCCCCTGCATCAGGCTGGGGAGAGCCCGGCCATGAGAGCCCCCTCCTCCCTGCCGTGCTGTGCCACGGGTGCTGCCAGGGAAGGGGTGCTTGCAGGTGCACCCTGCCAACCTGAGGGGCTGCCATGCCGAGGCCGGGGTGGTGTGGAGCTGGTGGTGCAAGCCTGGGAAAGATTTCTGTTTCCACTGGTGAGTGAGTCAGCGGCGGCACCGCCAAGGCCCGTGGCTCCCCTCCCTTCCCTCCGGCCACTGCCACCGCCCACCACCCGCTGCCCAGCGCTTTCCCACAGCTGCTCGGGGTCATCAGCCTTGGCACCTGTGTCCCCACACCACACCATGTCCCTGCACCTCCCTGCAGCTCCTGGAGACTGACCAGAGGCCCTGGTGGCACCAACGTTCTCCCACCAAACATGTCCCAGCGGGGGCAGCAAATGGGCAGGGGCACAGCATGAGGGCTGTGGCACTGGCACTGAGCCTTCTGCTCCCCGAGGGGGACCTGGGGGCTGCTGGCGTGGCTGGGCACCACATCCCAAGCACAGATGGGATGCCAAGGCCCTGGTCCTGGAGCCTGGCTGTGCCCAGACAGCTGAGCTGCGGGGGATCCAAGTGGAGGCAGCTCCTGGGGTGGAGTTAGGACCAAGGTTTTGGTGCCAACCATTGGTGCCAGTGGGTGCCAACAGACTGCAACCATGGGCAGGCTCTGGGCAGGATGTCACCTGGTGCCATCCTCTGCCCATTGTACATCCTGCCCACCCAAAGACTCGCCACCCCTGGCTCACCCCAGCCCAGAGACAGCTCAGCACTGGGCCGGCACCATGGGGAGGGCAAGACGCCAGCCTGGGCAGCGGGGCCAGGAAGGAGGCAAAACCACCACAAACAAACCAGCCCGGCCAGTAACTGAGAAGGAGGCGGGGGGGGATCAGGGCTCACTGCCCAGCTGCACCGAGGACAGGAGGGGATTTGGGGATCGAGGGCTGTGGCACCAGAGCCACCTGCCCAGATGGCCTCGACTGCCCTTCCCCAGGCGCCACATCGCTGTCACGGGGGCTTCAGGCACCACAGCCCCCCAACATCCCTGTCTCAAGCTTCATTTGCTGCTTGCTGCTGAACTGAGAGATTTTAATCTTTTAATCACGTTATGAGCCGAGGTGGTGCCGGCCACGCACAGGAGGAATGTCTGGAAGTCAGCAGCGCCCGTCACAGCGGGAGCCCATCCTGCCCCCACCCACATGTCCCCACTCTGTCCCACTCGGGGACCCCTGTCCTCCCCAGCCTGCCTTGTCCTGTCACTGAACCTGGGACCAGGAGCAGAGTGGGGGACCAGAGACCAGGACCAGCCATCGGGGACCCGTGCCAGAACAAGGATCAGCTCACAAAGGGCTGCTGGCGCTGAAGCTCCCCACCACGGCCCAAAGGACCCAACACAACGTAGTCCTCTGACCACGTGGGTTTCATTCCTCCCTTCCCATGTTTTCTGACCGAGGGGAGCGGAGGGGTGTCCGTAGCCCAGCCCAGCACAGCGCGGAGCCACGGCAGCCCCTGCGGAAGAACAACAAAGCCCTGGAATTAGAGATGTGCTGGGAGTTTACTTTACCACAAAAAAATGTCAGAAATCTGCATTGTTTGTACAGGGATTTGCTGGGGATCGCTAGATAAAAGCCTGGCAGGGACCCAGTCGAGGGGAAAAGTCGGCCGGCTCCTTTCTGGTGGCGAGGACCCGCGGCCAAGCGAGGGGTGCAGTGCGCGGCCAGCGCGGGGGTCGGGGCAGGGGCAGGGGCAGGGGCGGCCGGTGCTGCCGCGAGCCGGAGAAGGACCTGGGAGCGGCGTGGGGCCGGGAGAGGGGCTGCCGGGCTGCCCCGCGCTTGGCACCGGCTTCAGGTCCTCGCAGTGGGAAACCTTTCCGCGTCCAGGGGCACGGTCGGTGCCAGCTCCGCAGCACGAGGCGCCCGTGGCCACCGGCCGGTGCGTGCGGGGCCCGGCGGGGCCCGGGGGACGCTGCCCTCGCACACGGACAGGAACGGGAGGGCGCTGGGCGCGGGGGCTGCTCTCAGCCGGGCCCCCGGCAGCTCCGCGCTTGCCAAGTTCTGCAGCAGCGCCCGGGCAGCTGCTCGGCCGTGCCCACGCTCAGCTGCTCCCGGCACGGCGCCTCGGCTCCCGGCGGCTCTCGGGCTGCGGCTCGGGCTGGACAATGCCAGAGCTCCTTTTCCCCAGGACCCGGCCGGGGCTGCTGTGCCGGGTCTGCGCCGGGACCCTCCTGCCTCTGCACTGCCGTGGCACCGTGCTGGTGCTGCTGGGGGAACGTGGGGTGCCCGCCCTGGGCTGGGTGCGGGCAGATGTGCCCGCAAGGTGTGCAGTCAAGAGCAGCCACATGTGACAGCAAGCCCCGGGCACTCCTGGCCACGGAAAGTCGGGTCAGGGGACAAGGATGGCGAGGGACAGGGATAGTGAGGGATGGGGACAGCAAGCGCCCACCCTGCCCGCTCCTCCCTGCCCAGCTTCAGGACAAATGACAACACGCAGCCCGCTCTCACATCTGTTATGTTTTAATACTGTTCATGTCTAAAATGACCAAAACCAAGCCAAGCGCTCGCAGCCCCTCGCTCTGCCTCACACAGAGAGTGAGAGGCCCGAGGGCTGCCGTGTCCAGTGCTGGGTGTGGGCAGGTGTGAGGGCAGGTGTGAGGGCAGGTGTGCAGGTGGGTGTGTGGGCAGGACACCCCGGGCAGGCTCCTCCACACCTGCTGCCGAAGGGGACTTGCACGGCTCCAGTGAATGCACTTAAATAACAAGCTCATGATCAGCAAAAGCAAAGGCATCTTAACCACATTTCCTAAAATAGCGACTGGCACCTGTTCCTGGCGCCTGGCAGTGAGGGGGCCTGCCCGCCCACGGGGCTCGGCGCAGGCCAGGGCATGGGGCTGTCCCGGCACTGGCACTGTGGCAGCTGGCAGCGGTGGCACGCGCGGTCCCGGTGGGTGTGCGGGGAGTGCGGCTGGGCTGGGGGCAGTGCAGGAGGTGCTCAGTGCGCCGGTGCAGGGCGGGCGGTGGCAGCAGTGGCAGAGGGATGCGGGGCTCAGCTCCTCTCTGCGTCCCTGGGAAGGCGATGCTGGCCCAGCTGCCGCAGCCCCTGGGGCCGCGTTGTCATGGGGGGTGTCTGCTGGGGGCTGCTCTTGCGTGTGCTCCCTGCCCTGCGGTGAGCGGGCACGGTGCAGGTGACGGGCATAGCGGATGGGGAAGGTTTCGGGCTGAAAGCCGGGCTCTTGCCACAGCCCTGGCTGGAGTTGGGGTGCCAGGGCCGGGCTGTGTCAGGGTGCCCCAGCCAGGCACGGCGCAGGGTGGGTGCGGGAGTGCAGTGGGACCCGCCCGGGCACTCAGACCACGAAGCGGAGCCCGTACGTCATCTGATGGCCGTTGTCCCAGGCATAGAGCACCTTCTCCTTGGGGTTGTAGTCGACCTGCGTGGTGAAGGAGTAGTGGTTGAGGAAGGGCAGTCGGAGCTCTGCCTCCGTGTCTGTGTGCGTGTCGAAGGCATAGGAGATCTGCCCTTCCTTTTGGCTGTAGGTGTCCACAGCATAGAGGATGCCACAGATGATGAAGCAGTTCCCATACGTGTTGCGCTTCAGCCCTGTCTTCCAGGTGGTCTCCTTGCGCATCGAGAGGTCCACGGGGTCAAGTCGGCTCAGGACGATCACCTCCTGCTGTGAGTAGTCATAGTCCACGGAGGGGTAGATGACCCAAAGCCCGCTCTCATCCACAGCAAAGTCAATGTCCGAGTGGCCCCTCCACTTCCAGGGCGTTGTGTCCTCGTACACCACATCATGGAGCTGCGCCCAGCCTGCCACGTACCGCTCCTTCAAGTCGTACTTGATGATGTTCTTGGTGAAGGCACGGTTGTAGTAGAAGGCCCCTCTGTACACCACGTGCCCGGTGCCAATCCAGTTGTAAGGCAGCTTGTAGAGGTTGCTCCAGCGGCCTGTGAGTGGGCAGGAGAGGTGTTGGGACCCTCCACAGCACTGGGGTCCCATGCACAATGGCCAGAGCGTGCTGGCAGCAGCAGGAGACTTGTGTCCCCCTTGCTGCCCTACGGATGCTCCCCAGCTCCCCTCAGCTGCCCACCGCCCCAGGGCCCGGCACAGCTGGTGTCACACAGCACTGGACACCCATCCAGGAGGAGCCAGGGCCCCTGCACCCACTCGGCCACTGACCCTCACCCTGCTTGAAGTTGTCAAGGCTCCTGAACTCCACCAGGCTGTTCCCATAGTAGTAGTTGGTGACGTAGATGCGGTCATCCTTGGCTGCTGGGTCCTTCATCCAGGCCCCCTCATTGCGCCCGTAGCTGTGGTGCTCCGTGGGGGGCTCCACTGACTCGATGGTGCCTTCACACTCCACCTCCTTTACTGGGTACCAAGGGGGAGGAAGAGGAAGGCTTATCCCTGCCCCAAGCAGCTGACTGCTCCTCCTTCCCATGGCAGACTATTGCTGGCTTAGCTTGGCCACGGGCACTGGGACCATAGGTCCGGGTGCCCTGTCCCAGCCGCCCCCGCTCACCCACCTCTGTTTGGTGTTTCGGGGCCCCCGGTGCTGTCAGCCCCCTGCCCGAGGCCAGGGCCGGGGGGGCTGCGGACGGGGCTGCGGACGGCCGGGGCGGTGCTGGGCGCAGCCACGGTGCTGGGCACGGTGCTCTCTGTCTGTGCAACAGCTTGGGCTGGGGTGCCCTCGGCTGAGGGGGGCAGGGGGCCCTTCTCCTCCTGCTGCTCTGACACAACTGCCCCTCTCACAGGGCCCTCTGCGGGGGACAAGCTGGGGGTTAGTGTGTTGGCAGGGGCAAGCCCTGGCCCTCTGCCTTGGGGGGAGGTGCCCTCCCAGCCCCCCGCCCCTGGCCTGTCTCCAGACTCACCGCGGCTGCCGGCCGGACCCTCGGCTGCTCCCGCCTGCCCAACCTTGTAGTACGTGATGCCTCGGACCACAGTCTGCTGGTGCGCCAGGGGCTTGGGCTTGGCCGTGGGCTGTGACCCTGCTCTGGCCTTGGTGTTCTCCTTTTTGGGCTTCTCGGGCTTCAGCGCCTTCTCCTTGGGCACTCGGGGGCCTGCCCTGTCCCCCAGTGCCTTGCGGGTGCTGGGGTACCGTCCTGCCTCCTTCTCTCGGCCACCTGTCGTGTCCTGGGGGGCACAGCCTGGTCGGACCCCCTTCCCTCCCATGCCCTCCTCTTCCCTGCTGCCACTGTGCCAGGCAGTGGGCACAGGCACCAGCCCAGGGGCTACCCCGATGCACCCGCCACAAGCCTGGGGGAGCTTGGCCCTGCCTGGCAGCACCCACTGTGCCTGCATGGGGCTGGGCCCCGGGGGTACCTGTGCCTTGGGGTACCTGTGCTTTGCTCTCGGGGATGGCAGCCGCATCCTTCTGCAGCAGCTGGTAGCCCAGGTTGGAGATCTCCTTCTTGATGCTGATCATGATGTCGGAGTAGTTCTCGTAGCGTTTCATCTGGTCAGTGAGGTGCTGGACGCTCTCCTTCATGAAGTCATTCTCCCTGCTCAGGTTGGTCTTGATGGTCTGCGGGAGAGGAGAGGCTGGAGCCCCACTCAGGGAGCTCATAGACGGCCCTGAGCTGTCCAGAGGGGAGCACTGCGGGGATGGTGCTGCTGGAGCTCGCTCACCTCCTCCAGCGAGTTCATCTGGGCCACCACCTTGCTGATGTAGGAGTGCACCTTCATCAGGTCCATGCTGTACAGCGTTCCCTCGAGCAGGTCCACCATGGACTGCAGCTGCAGAGGGGGCGCAGGCATGGGGCCTGGGGTAAGGGCTGGGGCACAGGGCACGGGGCAGGGGCACGGCTGCGCAGCGTGGGGAGGGGGCCTGGCCCCGAGTCCCACCACACCACAGATACCTTGAAGAGCTCAGGGGCCTGCTTCTTCAGCTTCTCCATCTTCCACTCATTCTCACAGGGGTTGAGTGAGGAGGGGGGCGCGGTGCAGGAGCACTTGCAGTCAGCCCCCGAGCTCACCGTCTCCACGGTGTAGAAATCCTCCACGCGCGCGCTGCCGTTCCTGACGCGGCTGCAGGCGTCCTTGCTGAGCGGCCGCAGGATGCACTTGCAGCGGCAGTCGGAGCCCTCCGAGGTCATCCGGACCTGGTCCACATCACCCAGAGCCTGCGGGACACGTGATGAGCCTGGCGTCCCAGCCGGGTGTCCCACAGGGCCTCGCCAACCCCAGCAGACCATCACAGCCAACTCCCTCGCTGCTGCTTGCCCAGAGATCTCCCAGTGCCCCTGGGGCTCACGGTTGTGCCCCAAAGAGTGTGAGGCATTGTCTAGTCCAGAGCACCCTGTCCCACCACTCTGCACCCAGGCTGACAGTGACGAAGCCCAGGCAGCTGCTCATCCCTGCAGCCACCAGTGTTTTGTGGCCCAGGTACTTCAGTCTCATTTCTGTGGCTGTTTCCCAGCCTCCAGCAAGACCTCAGTGAGCAGGGATGGTGGCAAGAACACCCAGCAGCGCCTCTGTGCCCCCACAGCACTGCTCCAAGCCCACACAGGGCTCGTTGTTTGTGGTGACATGCAGCCACCTCGGGGTGAGCTCGGCCCCTCAGTCTGCCGCGATGGCCCGAGGCACGCGTTCAAGGACTCCCTTGTTTCCACACATGGCCCTGACTCACGCTACAGAGCCCAGGGTGCTTTTCGGCTGGTTTATCCCAGTTCTCCCGTTGTGCTCAGGAACGGGGGAACCGAGTCCCTCTCACCCCCTGCCAGCGGCTATGCACCCGCCGGGGCCGCCTGGGCCGGCAGGAGCACGGCCAGGCTGCTCTGGGTGTCCCATGTGCGGGGATGCGCCTGCTCCGAGCACCCGGGAGGGTGGGAGAACGGGGAGAGGCAGTGCAGTGACCCCGGAGGGAGAGGGCTCTGCCCACAGGGACTCTGACTCATCCTGGGAAACAGAACGGTGGCAGAGCTGGGAAACAAGTTGAGCTCCGGCTCCCGGTCCTCCCCGGACCACAGTGGAGCACAGGGCGGCGTGGGAAAGGGCAGAGGCCCGTGGGGTCCGTGTCCTGCCTGCAGGCAGCACCCATGGCCACGCAGGGATCCTCCTCCCTGCGCCGGCAGGGCTGGTGCGCTGCTGGCACCGGGGCAGTGGCTCTCCCTGAGCCGGGCACGGACCCCCAGCTCCCCACAGCCCACACGGGCCAGGGGCTTCCTCCCCTTTCTGAAGGGCTGCAAAACCTCACACATTTTGCATTTCAAAAAAACCTCTCTCGTTCAAAGGGAAACCAGGTCCTGCTGGCTGAAGGAAAACACCAGGAAGCCAAAGGGCTGTAAATTGAGCAGAATCTAATCAAGCTCTCAGCAGGGAGCGGGGCAAGGACCCCCTCCCAAACAGCACCTCGCCAGGCTCGCACGTCCCCGGGACCCCTGACCTCCCCCATGGCCATGCCGGCACTTGTGCAAACAGGCAGGACGATTCACAGCCCGGCCACGAGCTGCCGGCCCCTCTGCACACACCCAGCAGCTCCCGGGCCCGGAGCTGGGCTGTCCTGGCCACGAGCAATGTGCATCCGTGTCCAGGCGCTGCCTGAGGTCGTGGTGCGCACACACATCCCTGTGGGAATCCCGTGTGAGATCCTGGTGTGCCCCATTGGAGTCCCACTTAAGTTCCAAGCTGGGGTCCCCCGTTCCTGCCAGCACGCAGAGCACCAGGACCGGTGAAGGTGCCGCTGCTGCAGCACAGCCCGGCGCATGCTGTGACCCCACCTGCTCCCAGCACCTTGTGCAGGGCAGGGCTGCAGCTGCCTGTGCTGGAAGCTCGTTCCCGAGGGAGCAGGTGACCGTGGGCCGTGCATCCCCTCCCACGGCCCTGGCACGCTGTGGTGGGAGGCACGGCGGGCGCGGGGTGTCCCGCTGGGGTGGGGGTGAGCAGGCGGGTGCCCAGAGCCGCGAGCTCACCGGAGCAGCCGCAGCAGCTGTGACACTGCACAGGCTGGAGGTGTCCGGCGCACAGAGCCTCTCCTGCGGCGTGAAGGGCCGGCCCCTTCCCAGAGACCCGCCCGGCTCCAGCCACCTCCATCCCGCGTGGGGCACACGCGCTGTGCGTGTCTCTGCGTCGCGGCCGCCCACCTTCAGTGGGGCCGTAACACTAAACCTCGCTCTGCCGTTTACCAGCTTCCTCAAACAGGAACTGCGTGTTCTATTTATACAGAAAAGCCCATAAGCAAGGAAGTATTAAAAAACAGGCTCCCACGCGGGGGAGACTCTGTGAGGGTCACATCGGCTGGGTGCCCTCTGCCAGCCCGTGCCTGGCTGTGCCCGACCCCGCAGGGGACAGCCCACACCAGGGCACGCACAGACCCTCTCCCTAACAGCGCACAGGTGGGTCGGGACGTGGGTGCAGGAGGCAGCTCATGCTGCTCTGCCTTCTCCAGGTGGGAATTTGTGAGCTCCCCAAGAAACCTGCATGGGGGGCTGATGCAGCCCTGCAGGGGCTCTGGTGGTTCTTTGCCTGGATCCCCTCTGCCCGCTGCAGACCCCAGCCCAGGGTGCTGGCAGGTGGCTGCTGCCTCCCCTCCCAAGTGGGTCCCAGCTCCACAGGGGCTGGACGCTCATGGCTGGTGTGGGAGAGTGTCCCTGCACTTTGCTGAGGGTTTCCTCACTCCAAGTTTTACGAGCTGGGTAATTTTCCCGGTTTCCGGAACCTCTTGCAAGAGCATCCATGTGAGCACAGAGTTTGTGACATTATCTGGAGAAAGCGGGACCTTTGACAATGACCCTTGGCCAGCTTTTAAGCTGTCCTTTGGCTGCTGCCAGAGGACTCGTCTCGGAGGAAAACACCCCGTGTTGATAAGCTGCTGCACTGCACACCTCTGGTACAGCTGCTGGAAGGCATGTCCCTGTCACGGGAGGGAAACCATGTCACCCTCCTCTTCCTCCTCCTCCCACGCTTGGCACAAG
Source organism: Gymnorhina tibicen (assembly GCA_013399875.1). Lineage (NCBI taxonomy): Eukaryota > Metazoa > Chordata > Aves > Passeriformes > Artamidae > Gymnorhina > Gymnorhina tibicen. Next base: position 135,203 of record VXAZ01002271.1, on the reverse strand, counting down.
GTGTCAAACACGTCCTGCAGCTGAGGCAGAACAGTGCTGGCAGGGCTGGGCCGTGGCTGACGGCGGCCAGGCCCAGGGCGCTGGCGCTGCTTGGGCATCCCGTGTTGGTCACGGGGACACAGCCATGCCAAGCGCTTGTGTGGCACACGCATGCCCACCGATGGGATCTCATCCAACGGCAAGAACGGAGAAAACACCTCTGAGCACAGCAGGCAGCACCTGCGGGGAGGGAGGGATGGAGGAGGCGACGGCACCGCGTGGATCTCTGAGTTCTGCCAGCATCACCCCTGGCACCCCGCCGGGAACCCCAGCAACAGGGCATTCCAGGCTTTGGATATCTGTTCCAACAGCTGTGTTAGCGTCGTTTCCCACCAAATGTCTTGGAAAATCCTTTCTTTTCAACATTTGGTGATCCTAGCAATAGCTGCTCCCACCACCATTCCTCTGGGCTGGGTCCCGGTGTCCCTGCTCTGGCCCCGCTACAGCCACTGACCCCGTGGGAGACGTCTTCCAGCTGGAACCGAGGGCTCCTGAATCCACGGGGGAGGCTGGCTCCCCCCGCTGCCCGGTCCCGCTCCTGCTCCTCATCCCCGCGGGGGAAGGCTTGTCTGGGCTGTTCTCTCTGGCACGGAGTCGCTCATTGCAGCGCCCATCACCGCAGCGCCGGGGCTTGGGCACCTTCCAAGCGCTCGAACGCGCCCACCGCCCGGGTCATTCCCTGCGCCGAACCCCCGCCGCGATGGGAGCACCGGCACCCGAACCCCCGCCCTCCCTGAGACCCCCGCCCGCTGCCCACGTCGG
>VXAZ01002271.1:101796-133097 GCA_013399875.1 Gymnorhina tibicen | reverse complement strand
GCGGGGCCGCTGCCGGGTCGGTCCGAGCGCTCCGGGCGGGTGTCCCGGGGCAGCCCCGCGGGGTCCCGGTACCGCCCGCCGTGTCCCGGCCGTGCCCCGCGGCTGCTCCCGGTGCCCCGCGGGTGTCTTGCCTCAGCCCCTGTGAGCCGGTCCCTGCCCGGGGTTTATGGGCACCATTTGGGACTCTTTTACACTTCCCGTATGCAGATGCCGCATCTGCACTTGAATGTCCCTGCCAATTTTTATGGTTTACAATTGCATTTTACCATCTTAAGGTACTCGGGTTCTCTACAAAGGGTTTGCTCAGACAAAAGAGGCTTTTTATCAGGCAGCATCCTCGGTTTTCGAGATACAGGCGGTACCAAAAGATAGGCAGTGTGGGAGCATGCAGAAATGGGCATTTCTGTAAGCGCCCTGATGTGTAATGTTCAGTTGTCCCTGGAAGCACTTTATTCCTTCTCACTTAATTAGATGTCCAATTGGATGAAAGACACTTAATACTCTTAGATGCCTTAATAACACTCTTAATACTTTAATATATCCTTAATGCTTTATGAACTTTCTGATTTAATTTGTGAAGTGTCTGTTGCTTTGGTGTCCCTAAGAGTACAACAATATTAATGCTTTGTCTGCATTTGCTATTTTTCCCACAGATGTGGGATTTTGGGGGAAATCTCTCTTGATTAATCAGATTAGCTTAAGAGTTTCTTGTGTATCTTGTGACAGGCGTACATGTGGCTGTGGTTAGTCTTTTGAATGGGTGATGTAACAACCTTTTACTACTTTGCCTTCAAAAATGTGAAATACTGGTGCAGTGTTGAGACATTGCTCGACCTTCAGTCTTTCTAAAGCCCCTGGGGGAGGAGCAGGAAAGATTGGGTTGGTAATTCATGGTTTTATAAAATACCTGCAAATGATAATGGCAAATGAAGACTCTTAAAATTTCCTTTTCTTGAGAAAGATTCATAGTACTTTTGATACCTTGAGGAACAGCATCTTCACTCTTAACGAAAACAGTGAAAATTGTATGAGGACAGAGGTATAAAAGTCCGATTGTATTCTTGGTGTTAAAAATGTTAATGTTAAAATCATTAATGAACTTAAGCTCTGCACGTGGCTTCTGTGTTAACCCAGAGTAAACTGCTGCAAGTTTATTGGCGTCTTCAGTGAGAGAAGCCTCAGGATAACTTTGAAATGCAGCGACGTGGTTTTATTTCAGCAGTTACGGGCAATTGCAGCCTCATTATTTGAGGGGGCACTTGACGTTCTTAGAATATAAGATGATGGTTTTCCCTTGCCAATTTGAGTACTTCCTCTTCCATGTAAGAAACATATTTTGTCATTGAGCAAATCAATGGCATCAAGTAAAACCAGGGGTTTTTTAAAGCAGTTTCATTAAGGCGTTCATTTTTCCTGCAGTAGTAGCAATTGTTTCTCAACAGGGTCCCATTTAAGATCAGTTTTGATATAGCTTCAGTTGGCATCTTTTTCCTCTGCGAGTGAGACATGATGGCTTTTACATGGTTTTAATTATTTTATGTTTTAGCTAAAAGAGGGACACAGCAGATTATCTAGAATGAAGATAACTTTGAACACTTCGTTGTGTAGTGTGGTCTTCTTGGAAGACAGATTTATCAGGAAACTACTTGAATTTTGTGTTCCCGTAAAACTATCAGAGTTTCAGATGGGCAGATTACTGATCTGGATAAACTTCATACCAGAGAAAAGAGGAAAGTTTTCAGAGCACAAAGAATGTAAGGTTTTCAAAGAAAAATGCCTTTGCCTGCATCCCTTCCCCTTTCCACAGCATTCCCAAACTTTACTGGCGCACGCTGACGTTTTTAGTGGTTCTTTATGCTTGGTTGCTTTGCATCCGATGAGATAAGCCTTTGCTTAACAAAGACTATTTCGTTGATATAGTTGGGTCTTAGTTTACTTGCTATAAACATTTCTTTGAAGATTTAGGAAGAAAAACAAATGGAGTTGTCGAATGGCAACGCTGCTGAAGTCAAATGTCTCTGAATAAACAAGAAGCTACAGTGTTATTTCAGCTCAGTGTTGGCTTGTTGAATGTGGATGTCTCATGCTTTTGTAAATAATAATAGAAAATAATACATAGAATTCTAAACTCTGTTCTGTGATGGGAAAGGAAAGACTTGTGATTTAACTCCTTTGTGTGATTTGATGGTAAAGATGGAAAAATGCCTCTTGGTATAAAGTTGGAATTTGGTATTGATGGCTTCTGTAGATCATTAATCAGGAAAATGGGTTTATGCATGCCTTTTTGTGCTGAGCCCAGGACTAGTGCTGTATGTTGAGCAGATGCAGTGTGTGATGTGACACTGCAACAACAGGATTTTTTCCCCGCTTTGCTAAAAAACAGTATAAAAATACTGTATTCTGGAAAATGAGGGAACTTTCCCATCTGGGAGACTAATTCTTGATTGTTGGGAGGCAATAGCTATCTTTCTGTCCTGCCTCTGGCAAGTCCTTTGTGGTATTTCTTTTTCTGGTGGGGAAAATATGCCAGTGGTTTATTGAATTACTGTTCAACTCCTACGTGGTAGAGCTTTGAACAGATGCATTTACACCAGCATTCTGTGAGAATGGGAGCGCAGTTTATCCTGTTGATAAACTGCCTATTTAAATAAAGCCTTCAGCGGTGTAATCTGCTAATTCTAATTAAGTCATTTACATAGGGAATTGGCCCAGGGTTTCATCAGATGGCTGCTGGGGAGCTGAAATGCATTCTTTCCCTCCAGCTGTATTAATCCAGCCTTTTGATCCTGTCCTTTTTTTAGCCTTTAAGCCAAAGTGGTTATCACTCTGCAGAGTTAATTGAGAAAGGGAAGTTGGGGGACAAGGGGACCCTTCGAGCTCTAGCTTTGGTCTTAATTATTACAGTTCTAATTACATAATTAGAAGACTTGCAGATGTTATGTGTTGATACAAATGATTCTGTACAGGTTTTGTTAGAAAGAGGAAATACTCCACGGAGAGGCTGGCTTCAGTGAAGTTCTTTATTGGTAAATGATTGCCAATAACTTATCTTGAAAGCTGTATATGCCTGGAATATCTGAGTTCTCCCCCAGCACTTCGATAAGGAGGTTTCATTTACACAGGGTGGACCCCACGTCCTTCGGAGAGCACAAATTACATGTCTAACTTCCATTGCCTAATCATCCCAGCCGTAGGCTTGTAGAGGGGGTGAAATTTAAACTTAGAGAAATGTCTGGTCAGTGTGAAAGATTAATTTTTTTTAAGCCCTTTTTTCCTTTGTGAACACATAAAAAAACCGCAGTAAAAATCTATCACAGCTCTAATGCCAGGCTGACTGCAAGCTGCTGTGATGTCCTTGTCTGGAATACCTCCCAGCTGAAACTGGAGGGGAAACCTTCGGTAGTTTTTATGGGAACATAATCTGGAACTGTGACGTCCTTCGAAGTAAATCCCAAAATTCTCACGTTGGATAAAGCCTCCCCAGCTCTCCCTGCAGGAAATGTGGGTTGCAGTGGTGGTACAGTGTCTGAAGGTGTTCATTGTGGTGGGCTCCCTGCACTGCTCACAAACCTGCTGGTGCTGTACCCCTGAGCTGTAAACGAGCACGGGGCTCCTGTCAGTGTCAGGGTTTATTCTGATTAGTTGCTGCTGAGAAGCCCAGGGTTTACCTGCGGGAATTGCTCGGAGCCCTCAGATCCTGAAGCCAAGTGATTAAATGATGGCTGTCATGGTTGTAGTAAAAATTTGTAAAAGAACTTTGAGTCTCTGAAAGTTCTGCCAAACACCAGCTCGTCCTCCCAAAATCTCTTCATTCAGTCTCACAGCTGTAGCTTTATGTTGTTTGGCAATACTTACAAGGAATTATTCCTAAGTATGTTGTTTCAGGTGTCTCGTGAGTGCTTTTGCCAGAAGACTCTCCATCCTCTGCCTGTTTTATCAGCAGTGCTAAGGAAATGCCCTTTCTGTGGGTCACAAGCAGGGGTTATTCTTACCTGCAAATTTACCTTACTCGTGGTGTTGTACAAAATTGAAGGGAGCTGAGGAAAGGTGCCAGTGTTGGGTACCAGTTTGCTGCTGTACCAAGCTTAGGGTGTGGCTGCTCGGTGCCTCCTGCTTTGCTGCTGCTTTGTGAAGCCTTTCTTTGCCCAGTTCTGTTTTCCTGCTTACCTGGTGCTGCCGACTGGGTCCATCACCTTAACACTTGAGCTGACCTTTAGTGTTTCACTTGGATTTACATAAGGCCTCTGCTCAGTGAACTGTCCCTATCACAGGATGATATCCATAAAAATGACACTTCCTAGTCTTGAAAAAAATCCCCAGGCCCATTGGAGACATGTGAAAAGGACACCCAGCAGGAAGAGAGGCCCATGGCCTGAAATATTCATCAATCATTTTCCTGGCACCAGGAAACCAATCAACTCTTCTAAGGGGGAGAGCGTAATCAATCACACGATGTGGGAAACGGGGATCGCCAGCCCTGCCAGAAATGTTCCTCCATGTGAACAGAAGGAAGGGGCTGTGTTGGTCCTTACTCACAAGTGGTAACTTACACCCTCGGTGCAAGGGACTTTTGTAAAAGGCGGTCTGTGCACGCCACAGGCTGCGCTGCATCGGCCGCTCCAGCCCGCGCTCAAGGCTTTCTTTCCAGTAATGCTGAGTTGTTTTGTTCTTAGATTTATTTTTTTTATTTACCTCTTTTCTCTAGCTGGCAGGTGAAGGGTTTGTTTCCTGTTCCCAAACCTCCACATTCTGAAGTGGCAGGTCCAGCAGCAGCATGATTTTATCTAGAGGATCAGAATTTTAAAATTTTTGCCCTTTTTTCGTGAAACTACCTAAGTTTGAAATAGCTTCTATCGCAAACTGGTACTGGGGAAGAAATATACCTATGGGTGCTTGGCCTCTTTGAGTTATCTCATCTTTGAGTTATGCTAAAGAAGTATATATAGATTGGCCAGTAATAAGTGAACTGTAGTTGTCAACATTTGTAGGATATTTTATTGCAGGATAGGGATTATTTGAATTCAAGTAAGAGTTCAAATAATAATTTGAAATTCAAATTGAAAATACTAGAAAATATTCTAGTAAGATGCTGTAAATTGGAACAAGAGACTTGTTTATAACCTTTTTTTTCTGTGAAAACCTCTGCAATAGTTGCTACGTAAGAAAAGCCATAATTATGGCAAAATAAATGGCAGTGCCACAGCCTTTCTCATCTCCTTTAGACCAGCAGACAGCAGATCACGCAGGGATGATTTTTCCTGAGGAGAGTGAGATGTTTCAGGCGTGGCCGTCCATGGCTGGGTGGGGGTGCAGGGGGACCAGCCTTACCCACCACTGCCCAAGCAGAACACGGCCATCTGTGGAGCACCAGTGCTGAGCAGCTTCAAATGAAAGAATACAAATAGATTTCCTTTAGCAATGTATGTAACAATTATTTTAAAATTGTAAAACTTGTAATTGTACGTCTTCCAACGTAGATCTTTTAAAAGGCAAAATTGTACAGTGTCTTTTCATGGAAATCGGCAAAACATGAACTCCTGTATTATTTAAGTTAGATTAAAAGTCAGTTAAAATTCAGATTGTTCTTCAGAGCAGCAGTGTATACTAAATTCAATCCAAAATTAATTTTTCATTGCAAAGATTAGGAACCTTCTCTTTAAAAATGTAGATATTTTTCTGCATTTAAGGTAATTTTCTAGTACAAGTGGAAACAAATATCCATGAATATCCAAATATCAGGAAGGATGTTTCTATTCTGAAGAGCATTTTTCTATCTGTCAAACAGTTTCTGATGTGCTTTTTAAGATTCTTAGATGTGTTACCACAATTAAAAGCTACTAAGAGATGTGGCATCCTGCAAAATGAGATTATAGCAATAGGCAGATGTGGCTGGGATGAGCCCCAAAGAGAAAGGGAAGTGTTTCTGGAATTGCAAGCAGCAGGAGCTAATACGGTTTGCAAACATGGAAGACAGTAGGCAGAGAGGTAGGTGGGGAGAAAGAATCAAATTTCCCTTGATTCCTGCCCGTTTGTAATCCCTATCCCTGGGAGGCCAAATGCTTAATGTGAGCCTTTAACTCCAACAAAACCTGGGATGCTGGTATTGGTGGGGTGAGAGGGAAGTGCTCGGTGGGGCTCTGGATCACTGAATTTCATGAGCAAGATGCTCAAATCAATAATGGAAGGAAAACCTGAGGTCTCAAGAGCTGGTCAGTTACTGCAGCCATCAGCACGAGCCACAGCCACTTCCAGGTGCCCTGTGGGAAGTGGAGACCTCACAAAAATGGGAGAGCCACACTCACCACTGTTTCCACATGGACACATGGAATGTTCAGCAGCTCGTTTGTTCATCCTTGTGGGACGGGTGGTGAGAGCCACAGACAGGGAATGTCAGGTTCCAGCACGTGTCCTCCATGTGCTGAAGCACAGGACCTGTGGGTCTGAATCCTGGCCACCAGCAGTAGCTTGGTGTGACACGGGCGTGTGCCGTGCCCACCCGGCTCGTGCCACGGCTGAGCGTGGCAGGAGCGCACGGCACCCGGGCAGCTGGGAGGCTTCTTCCCTCTAGTGCTGATTTAATGTTAATTATTCATTCAGTGGTTGATGTGGGTGATTCAGTGTTTCTGTGTGGTAACCATGAGGAAACTTGTTCCGGTGTGCGGTGCCTGCACCTGTTTTTCACGCTGAAGGTTTCTGTCGCGATATTCCCTCAGGTTCACCCCGGTACCGGCGAGGACAGTCCGTGTCCTCGTCTCGGGCTGGTGCAGCCAGCCAGCTCCTGGCAGGCACGGGCAGTGAGCAGCTCAAGCCCATTGCAGTTAGCAGCTGTAATATTATCTCCTCTAATTACAAGTGGAAGATAAATGCTGTGAAATTAATTAACCTTGAGATTAGGGAAAAAAGCTGTTTTCAGACTGGTCCCATGTCAGTGCTTCTGCAGGATCCGGTGTATCAGTGCCGTTCCTGCACTATCTGCTGGATTAAATGGGCGTGTTACCTGCATCTTGGTGAAAAGGTCCAGTTACAGGGGCGTTTCTAACCTGGTGCACTGGTTGGGGTCTAGAGCAACTTGCCTCTGGAACACTGGCTAATTTGCAACATGATTTCTGGCATATTCTATATATCCTAACATGCTATCAGGAGACCGGTATTAATCTGCATTGATATTAAGGCTTCAAAAAATAGCATCTCTTGTATAATATCAGTCAATTCTGGTTTTTTAAATGTAGGTAATTCTAGTGGACTCTAGATGGATTTTGCTATAGCGGTATGCCTCGTGTTGGCCAACACTTTATCAGTGATCAAAAAGTCAATAAAGAATTTCCCCAGATTTACAGACTGATTATGCAATTGATCTTTCAATATTGGAGTAGGCTGGGCTGCCTGGTAGGCAATATCCTAATAAACCAAAATGTCCTCCAGGTAGAGAAGATGCAAAATCTCGTGCCCAGCGACAAAGACAGTGTGCTTGCGGGCAGGGGTGCTGCGTGCTGAGAGACACTGGATGTGAAACAGAGAGAGAGATGATCACCTTTCTTTTAGGACAGGCTTTTTTCTTCATCATCATAATTTTTCTAAAAAGCTTTGGTGCTTGACTGCGTGTTCCCTTTTGGTAGCCTAAAAGTCTAAAATAAGATGCCAAATGTGTATGAGTTGCCTTTAGAGGAATGAGGTGGCTGAGAGCCGCCCTGATGAGCCTTGATGTTACCACGAGCTGGCTCTGAGGGCGCTTCCTCCACACCACCCCATTTTTCAGGAGCAGAGCCTGCTGAACCTCTCAGGGAAGCACCGGCTTTCCAGAAGTGCACTGTGCTCTGTCCCAGAAATCACAAAGGGCTTCTGGAAACCCAGCCCATAAGGTATGTGGTAGTGCTGATACCACAGCAACATGCATCTCTTTTCTGCTTTGATTTTTGTGCCTCGGGAGGCACGTCAGGAATCCTGTGACTTTTGATGGCATCAATAAATCAGATACCATGCTGACAGAATTTTACTGGAATGTAAACAGGCATTTAAAATAACAATGTTTGTAGAGAGTGTACTGAGGAATACAGTGCAGGTACATGGAACATTCAACTCTGTGTAGGTTTCCTTTCAGTTTTGTTGGTAAGCAGGAACTGGGATTGTTTTCCACATAAATGAAAATAAGTAAAAATATTTATCACGAGATGACCTTATTTCCTCTCTGCAAACAGTGTGTGTTTTCAGTGCTGAGGTGAGACAAGCTCTACCCAATGTAGGGGAAAGGGGAGGAATGTCTCTGTATAGTAAAATTTAGCTGATAAGGGATAATGAATCACCTTTAACTCAGCTCTGCTGAGTAGTTGCTGCTCTGGGGAACTGCAAGTTGGTCAGCCTTGTCTCAGTCCCTCAGTGGGAAGGGTATGGAGCAAATCTTCCCAAAAGGCATTTCCAGGCACTTGAAGGACAGGAAGGTAATTGGGAACATTCACTGTGGGTTTTCCAAAGGGAGAGATCATGCCTGACCAACCTCATTCCTTCTGTGATGAAATGACTGGATCCATGAATGAGGAGAGAGTAATTTTGTCATTAACCTTAGCCTGAGGCAAGGCTTCTGATGCAGTCTCCCATGTCATCCTTGTAGGCAGTTGGGGTGAAAACCTGGGCTGTTTTGTTCAAAGGGTGGCAGTCGAGTTTAAGCACTAACTGGTGGCCATTATGCTGTGATTGTCCTTGGGAGTCAGTGTTGGGGCCAATACTATTGAGCAATTTCATCAACCATCTGGATGGTGGGATGGACAAACTCCTCAGACTTGCAGATGACAGACAGCAGGTTGATACTCGGGAGGGCACAGCTGCTATTCAGAAGGACCTCAATAACCTGAAGGAAAAGGTTGATTGAAACTTCAAAGTTAAACAGACAAAAACATCAAGTCCTGCACCTGGACTGGAATAACCCCATGGAATGGTGCAGGCTGGGGAGCAGCTCAGCAGGGAGGACCCGAGGTCCTGGAGGACCTCACAACTGAGTCAGGCTGTGCTTGTGACAGCTCATGGCCACGAGGTTGACAGAAGCACTTGGTGCCTTCTGTGGGACGTGGCAGAGCCACCTCTGGAACATCCTGTGCCTGCTGAGCCTGTGCCACGCACAGCTCCTGCTTGCAGCCCCACGGGCAGCACTGGGACCGTGCCGCACGGATCCGCGCGTGTGACTGACCCTCAGCAGGACAGCGGCTGCTCGGAAGGGGGGAACGTGATGGGACTCACTGAGTCAGCACTGAGTTCTGCTCATTCCCACCTCGGGAATCCCCGCGGTGCTCAGGGTACCGTGAGTTACCTGCCGAGCTCTTCCCATACGTGAGATGACAGCACTGGGGAGGGGGTACCACAACTCATCTTCAAAGTCCAGTGCTGTGTCACAGGTTCAGGCTAAGTTCATTTCTAGGAGTAGCCCATATACCCCTTCAATTAGCATAAACAGGGACAAGGGCAGGCAAAGGTCAAGAGAAGTTCGAAATAGCATAACCTCTTTTTGCTGGTGTTCTCAAATGTTCCTGATCCTGCAAAGCTCTCCAAGCTGGCCTTGCCAGTGTGTTTACCAGACCGTTGTAAAAGTCAAAGAACAAGGCCTGGCTTGATACAAGGGAATTTAGAAATCGAGGGGTTGAGAATAGGTATCATTGTTGCTTAAAACAGGAGAAATAATTGATTTATGTTATGGTGGCCAATTAGGCTGTAAAGTGAAAAACTCTTAAAGAAACCCTGTGGCTTCAAGGGAGCTTTTTGCTCTGATTCCTGCTCAGCAAATAGGGGTACCCCAATAAAGGTCATCAGCTCCATGAGCTGAATTATTAATTCCTTTCATGCCACTCAGGGCTTGTAAACAGTATATAATACAGGAAAACAATTGGCACTGTTCACTGAGTGGGCAGAGGAGAGGTCAGGAGGTAAATACTTGTATTGGCACCAGCTGCTCTTCATAGCTGAGCAAACTTCTGTCCTTTTCATCTCTTAGGGCAAACCACTTTCCAAAATCTTAGTCTGGTTGTTAGTCCATATCTCCTCTCCCTTAGATGAATTGTTTTTAGGAATTTAATGGATTACATATAATTATGAAGATAAAAAGGGCTGGAGGGAAGGGTGGGGGATTATGGATAAGAGAGCAAACCAGCATTACCATGTTTCATAAAGAGCTGTTTGAATTTTTTTAATATTGAGAGAAATCTTTAAATCCATCTATTCAAGGCCAGGTGTAGAATAAGCAATTGTGCTTTCATGTACTTAAAAAAAAAATCAAAGTGTGATTTTGGACTAATATTTTATAAATACCATCTGCCAGTAGTAGCACAGGAACAGAAATCCTGATGTGTTGGTGCTCTTGGATGCCACAGCTGTGCCCTGTTCCTGCACGGCCGTGGGATCGCCGGGTTCCCGGCAGCACCAGGCAGGACACTGAGGGAATTCTAACCTCAAATGTGAGCAGCTGGGTGGTGGCAACCACGGTGTCTGCATTGGTGGACATATCACAGTGATTAAAACACATCATTTCAAGCGTGAACTGAAATTTCCAAGTATGGCTGGGAAATAGTTACACTTTGTTGTTTGCAGCCAGTAACAGGGCATTACAGGGAACAATGTAAATTGTTAGGACTTAGAGAATTTGCGCTGCCTCTCTCTAAACGCTTCCCGCTCAGAAACCTCTTTTCAGAAGGCCACATGCATTATTTAGTTGCTCTTTGAATGATACTTGATAAACTATTCCAGATGTTGGCAGGTGTAGCTTACTGCCCTAAGTGGCCGTCGCTGTCACAGCAGCTTCTCAAGTGCGTGCCCTGTGCCATCTGGCCGCGTGCCGGGCAGTGACCTCTGTGCCAGAGCAGCAGGTAACCCCGGAGTGACCATCTGCCCAGCTGGTCCCTCAGCCTTCCTGAAAGCCGAGTTGTGCTCAGTGCTGAATCTGCACCACTCTCAAAAGAGTCAGAGTAACTTTAACCTGCGCTTATTTTTTGGCTTAATTTGGCTGTATGTGAGAGCATACGTAGCTTTCAATAGGCAAAAGTACAAAACTCTTTCCAGGAGCCTGAAATGGCTGTACTACATATGAAGAATCTTTTTTTTTACTTACAAAACATGTATAGTACATGGCCTGTTAGTTCCTAAATTAGGGAGACTATAGTATTACGGTGGAAAATAGGAAGATGCAAAATAATTTTTCTTCTCTGAGCACATCAGAGAAGTGTGTAGTGTAATCCAGAGCTGGGAATTCTGCAGTCAGCATGTCCCATGCAGCTTTCTGAACACTGGTGCAAGAGCCAAGCAAGATGATAAATCAATGTGTAGATGTTCTAGGCAGTAAATGTCTTGATAATTCAGTGGGGAATAGGACAAGAACAAGCCAGGGCATTGTTGAATAAATCTGTAATTGTGTTTGTTGCTGTTCTCAGCTATGGCTGGTGTTTAACACGATGAACTAAAGCTGCTTTGAGTAGCTACCCTGAGGAGGCTCGGAGTGTTAGGAAAGTATGACAGGAGGATTTAGTCAGTGTTGTGCAGTGTCTGCTCTCATGTTCTGTAAAAATGGTCTGCTGAAGTGTTTACATTTGTTTGTGGTTTGCCTAATTAGAGCAGAACTTTGCACTTTCAGTGTAAACAGTGGTCCTCAGGGAACTGCCTGCTGCTGGTGAAATGGGAATTGCAAGAATGTGAAAGGCAGGATTTGGGCTGGCAGCAAAGCCTGGCTGCGGGCTGGAGTTGTGCTGCTGGGGCTGTGTTCTGTGGTTAGGAATGTAAACTTGTAGTGTGCATTTATTGGGTCTTAGAGCTAAACAGGAGTTACAGAATATATAATTATGTGGGACCTACTAGCATTAAAATGATGGAGGTGGAGATTCAGCTGCTCGAGTTGGGTGTTGGTGGTGATGTGCTGGGAGGGGCTGTGGTCTTTTGAGAGAGATCAAGCCCAAAGAATGCATCTTTGCTTTACCTAATCTCGGGTTAAAACTGACCCTGTTACTGCAAGATGGTTTTCTCCTGGTTTGGGTCCTGGAAAGGTGGATTCTTTCCAAAACACAGAGGACTGTCTGGCATTTGTTTTTGATCATGTTCTGACTTTGAGGGTTTTCATTGGCAAACACAGGCAGGAAGTTCTGTTTCTTCTTTCAGCTGTTAGAAAATAAAGCTTTGGAGTGTCCTGTGCTTAAAGACACTTTGTTTCTGATGCTGCTCCAGATCAAATGCCAGCAAGCTTGCCAGTCTTTGCAAGAGGCTCTCTCTTCCGATCAGTAATCTTTTGAAGGTTCACTGGACACAGATGGGAGATCACCATGTCCTTTCATTCCACAATAATGCTCTGTGTACAGTTTAAAGCTGATGTAATTTAGACTTTCTTTGTGCTGGAAGTTGCTCTGAATTGATATTCTCAAACCGTCACAAGTTAGAAATTACTAATATGACTGCTCAGAAAAGTAGATCTACAGATAATGTGTATGATAGAAATACATTGAAAGGGGGAAAGCAGATGCTGTTAAAATTACCTGCTTCTCAAAGCAGCTTCCTCAGGTGACTGAAGACACCCGTATTCAATTTCAGTGTAAATGAAAGTTTTCAAACTAAAACCTTCTCAGTAACATGCACATCACATCTTTCTCATTTTCACTTTCCCATTAGCTACAGATGTGGAGCAGATGAGTTCCTCCTCTCCTGTCCTCCCTATGAACTCCATGGGCAGTAAGTACCCTTTTTCTTGCCATGTGTGACGAGGTAGAATTTCTCATTCTGAGATAATCCAGAGATGTGAATTGATACTCCATGGTAGAGACTTGGAGAAGTTTTAGAGCTGATGCTTATTCATGGAAGTGGGGATTCCCACAGCTGAGAGCTGATGAGGTATTTCTCACAAAAGTAGCACAGACCAGGTCTGTACATCACTATTTACACCAGCAGAATGCAGGTTGGGTAACGTGTTGCCACCAGAGATATCTCGGTGAAGGAGATGCCTGCGTGACTGATAGAAACTCCTGAGGGGAGGTAAATTATGTTGACATGGGAGTATTTTTCTGTAGTGTTTCAGTATTACACCTGGAAATCTATAGCCTGGAATTTCTCATGAAACTGAAAGCAGTTGGTGAAATCCTCCTCAATTTCAGGGTAGTTCTGGGCCTGTAATTTTTTGAGACTTTGAAAACCTGAGCTGCTGGACACCTAAAAAAGTAGGAATTCAGAATTCCTTCTTAACGCTCCATCTAGTGGCATTTGCGGTGCGGAGGGACCAGTCAATGGGAATCCACTAGATGGCAACAGGCCCTTGTCAGACTGGTGGGACTGGGAAACCGTGTCCTTAACAGGGCTGAGAACCCCTCATTCAGAGCAACTTTTCATCTCATTCTTTGGGAACTGTGGATTTTTCAAATGTGGCAGACATTTAACTGACAGCTCACTTCAAAAGTAACGCTCAGATGTTCACAACTGCTAACTAAAAGCCTCCCAGAGCCAGGACACTGTCCCTTCCACATGCCTTTCTGCTGGTGGACTTGCACTTACTTTTACTGCAGAACTGTGGTTCCTCTATGATGGGAGTGAAAATATGTTTCCTTCCTTTATAATGAGAACAGCCCCGTGGAATGCATGCATGGTAGGCTCCAAGTTGTAAACATGTGTGCAGTTACTTGCCTGTTGATTAATAAAACACATCTTTGTTGGTATCTAGCTAGGTTTTCATGCAGTTTATCACTTTTATATGGAAACAGGTAATTTGCTAATGCATATGTAGAATAATTTGTCATCTAGAGACGTGTATAGTTTATGATGATATATTGGCTAATATTCTGCTGAACCTTTGTGGCCTGACATAGCTCAGATTTACTGTTGTGCATTGAAAGGTATTAAAACAAAACTAAATTTTCCATAGTATTCTCTCAGCAGAATGTGTCTGCAGAAAAAGGGCAGGGCTGTCCACCATGAGCTGAGTGACCCTCCTTCCCCCTTAAATAACTGTATCTTATTGCTAGCGTGAGTTTGTCTAGCTGCAGCTTTCATGTCTGTTATCTTCTGCTAAACTGGAAAATGCTTGTCAAACCTATGTTCCCTGTGAAGATATTTATATAAACTTTTGATAAACTAAATAAACCGAGCTCCTCGAGTTCTTTTGATGTCTTCCTGTCTCTCGATCCCTGGGTCAGCGCTGGTGGCCACTCCGGTCGGTCACGATGATGACCCAGCCCTCGCTGGCCTCCGGCGTGGACGGATGAGCCCTGGCAATTCCTGCTGGGCAGGTCCCAGCCTTCTCCAGCCCCAGCTGTCCCGTGGCTGTAGTGGCAGCGCTGAACGTGTTGGTGCTCAGTGTCACCTCGATGTGCCCCAGGGCAGGCCGATCTGCAGGGTGGTGGCTCTGGTAGGCAGCAAACAGTTGCTGACACAAACATCTAAAGCTTCCCAAGCATGGATTTAAAAACATTCTGAACATGCCTGCTAACCTGTCTTCCCTTAGTTTTTTTCCTTTGCTGTCTCCTTACCAAACATGATTAAAGCAAAAAAAAAGAAAAAAAAAATCTGGAGGATTTTTTACAGCTGAGTAGGAGCCCAAATGTTAAGCTTATTTGTGCATCCAGAGCACTTGAGAGGTGTGGAGTGTCTGCTCAAGCCTTTGGCTTGTCGTGCATTGGCAAACTGGGGTAATGGCCCCTTTTACTGTAATTTTCCCTGTTTGTCTGAAATGCCTTATTCAGAGAAATTGCAGTGAATTACTTTCACATGTCCTTGCAGTAAAGATGAACACCTCTGTCAGGACCTCTGTATTTTCTACTTTCATACAGGTACACATGAGGAAAACCAGTTGGCTGAAATGTCTGTTTAAAATAACACAAAAGTGCTTTCTTGTACATCATGTAAGATGTCTCTGGAAAAAATCCAAATTGTGCACTCTCACTTCCGAATGAGTCTGCCAAGCATGCTGAAAAATTTGAGATTTCAAAGGCAGAATGTCAAACTGCATCAAAAATGAGTCATTTGTCTTGTTTTCATAATGTTAAAACAATTCGGCAGACATGCTTTTGGGCTGCTCACTGTTACACTGCTGTGGTAAATTCCCTGTACCAAACCACTGCACTTACCCAGGGTGTTGGTGGAAGTGCTCACTGGGGGTGACTGAACAGGGCCCTTTGCTGTCAAGACTCAGGGAGCGGGGAGATTTTCCCTCAAACTCCGCTTTTGCAAAGTTCAGTCTCTTTAGCGTGTAGCTGTTGAACTTGGTGGAGCTGTTCCTGCGTAAAACTGAACAAGTTTAAAAGTCTTTTAACAGAACAAGCAGATTTATTTTGAATATTCACCAAACTGGAGTTTACAAGTCCGTGGTGAGTTGTTCTGACTTGAGCTGTACAGTGAGCTGAGGGACACGGTTCCTGTGGGATAGCAGCACAGCGTGCCTGAACAGGCTGCTTCAGGATAATCCTGTGAGCAACTGGAGGAGCAAACAAGGCGTAAGAGAAGTGCTTAGACCCTTTACTGCACAGGGAATTGACTGACACCACTGCTGAGCAGAGTGGGATCCAGCATCCCTGCTCTGAGTGGTGTGGGGGACACCACAGGGGCCTCCTTTCTTTACTGCCTCGCCCTGTCCAGAGACAGGGGCATTGCTGGGAATGGGTATGTCATGCCAGTCATGGAAAAACACTTGGAGGGCAGCTCGAGAGGCTGCTCCTCTGTCTCACAGCAGCGTCAGTTGTGTCTGTCACGCAGAGATGTGTCTTGGTCCTCCCTGCACAGCCGCAGAGCAGGAAGGTCCTGCCTGCCCCAGGCAGTCAGCTCCAGCTCCCGGCCTTTCCAGTATAATTGAAGCTGGCCCTGCCCACCACAGCCCTGAAGAATGTTCTCTGCAGCAGTACCTTAAATCACTATTTTCTGCTTTGCTTCTTCCCATTCTCATCCCCGTTAATACAAAGCCCCACAGCTTCAGTTCCTTTTCATCTCTCACTGGTCCCTTTGTAGGACCAGTGCTGTTCCGTAGCTTGGCTCGCTCAGGAGGAAGTTTAATTTCCTACAACCTGGTAAAACTGTAGGGTTTTGCTTTACTGATAGATTTGCCAACTGGGCGTCACTTTTATTAAAACTGAACTAGTTCCTCAACTGTTCTGCTCCTTTGAAAATCCCTGTGCAGTTCTTAATTAGCACTCAGATTTGCTCATGAAGGAGCTGGATGACGTGTCCTGAACTTCTCTGGTGGGACAATGGCACAGCCATAGACATGCCTTACACAGTTCTGGGAGGCAGAACTTGGACATGGCATTTCTTTGGCAAAAGTGTCGCTTTTCTTGCCAGAAAAGCCACCCTGGCCATCTGAGTGGGTGGTCCTGGGCTGTCCGAGCGGGTGGTCCTTGGCTGGCTGGTCCGCAGTTTGCATTCATTGATCAGTGAGTTGACAGAAATGAAAACCCACCGACAGCAATGAATGTTGATTGCAGCCATTAGATGCTGAAGATGCCACGGTGGCAGTGCTGTCACATGGAACAGTCCCTTTGGCAGCTGCCAAGTCCTGGTGATTCTGGCAAGCAAACGTTCACGGGGAGAGGGGTAGAAAGTATTCCTCTTTAGAAACTACATAAAAAATAATATATAAATCACCTTTTGTTTTGTAAGGGTGATTATTTTTGCTTGATTACTCCACTTCTACTACAGATTTTTGCGGTCAGGAATAGCTGGTCTGTAGTTGATGGAGCAGGTAATTACCAGCCGAACCACTCTCCACTGGCACCCATTTTGACAAAGGCCTGTTTGATACCTTAGTGCCCAACGGTGATCTGATATAAGCACATAAAGGTGCCAGGTGTGTTTGAAGGGAACAGCTTTAACTTTCACCAGCCTGTGCTTTCTCTTCAGCTTGAGATGGGGTGGGGTTTTTTTCTTTTTCTGTTAAGTGCTGCCCATCTGTGACCATGTACAGAAGTAGAATTATACATGTTAGTTAGTAGTAACACAACTATACATGTAGTTAATTATACATGTTAGAAGATCTCTTCTTGTAGAACAACCCAAGACAATATTCCCTGGCACGTGCTTTGGGTCTTTTCTTATTTTATGGATTCTGCAGTCCCTGTGAGGGCAAAACAAGTGCCTGCACCCTTGTGAAGGCACACGCTGCCAGAGCCTGCAGTCCTGGTCACCCAGCGGGGCTGGAAAAGGCTCCACGTAGGTACCACTGAGGTGCCCGAGCCCTTGGCTTTCTGTTCCTTTGAAAGGAAGGCTGGTTCCTTGCTTGCCTGGCTGCAGAGCGACAGCCTGAGCCGCGGGAGCAGCTGGACCTGGCTGGGAGGGAGCCGCTCCTCGCCCGGCATTCCCGGTGAGCAGCTGCTGAAAGCCAGTGCAGGTTCCTGGGAGCAAATGAACTGACATTCCAAAGCTTTTTCCAGCAAAGCTCAAGTTGCCAGCCCAAATGGAAATGAGATTTCCCCTCCTGATCTGGCCTGTGTTCTACTATTTTGAATATATACCGTGCTCAGATTTGTTTCCAAGTGTCCCATATGGTGTGGATACGTTCCTGCTTTTGTGCTGCCCATACAAAACCTTCCATTGATCTCTTACACTCTGTTCTGCAGAAATTCTATGCTAGTATAAAGCTTTAATTCTTTTTTTTTTTTTTTTAAGACAAAACAAGCATTTCTTATACACCAATTCACTTTTAGAGAAAGTAGAACTGGAAAAACTCAACCTCTGTAGCTCTTAATATAATCTGTAAATCATGACCTGCTAATGGCAACCACATGTGAAATCTCTGAAGGTTCAGGCTTTCCATTTAACAGAGGGTTTGTGATAAACCTCAAGGTACAGTCAACGGTCGATGGTTTTTTCTAGTTCTCAAACTCACCGACAGCGTTGAATGTTCACTGAAGCTATCCAAAGATGGCTGTACACATGCACTGTACACATTTTCCATGCATATGTTTTCCATAGACTGGCAGTGGAAACACTGCTGAGGACTGCACATTCTTTATTGTAAAGCCTTAAACTGCAAAGTATTTTAATTATGGAATGGAACCTCGAGGACTAATGAATTGCAGAAGTGTAACACTCTGGTTATGGATGCTGAGTTGACTTAGTATTTCTTAAAACCAGCTTCGAATATATCGGAGTTGCAGTTGTGGAAAAGCCTTTCCTCTTGTGGATATGCATGTTCTCAATAGCAGCACCAAGGGTGTTTATAATGATCCTGATTTCTTTATAAAGTTCACTTAAAAAACAAATAAACTGGGGGTGGGGGGCACCCAATAATGCTAAACCAACAGAAATGAGAGAAGGGGATCTACTTCTTAGGGGAGTGCATAATGTCTGTATTTCCACAGCTCCTGTCCCCACTCTTCTTTCCCCTGAAAAGAGGAAAAGGGGGTTTAATCTCTTTAAATCTCTACATTGCATCTAATTATCTTCACCTTTTCCACCTGGCTCACATGGCTCCAGAGAGATGAATTATTTGCAGTTTGTTTGTTAAAAAGTAAATCTGCTGCTGTATCTGAAATAACTTTCCTGTGAGCGCAGTGGAGCCTACAGAGTCAGTGGGGATAATTTACAGTTAAATGCTGGAAACTTGCTTTAAATTTGGAGTATTTTCTCTTGTTCTAGGGATCTAGCAGTTTCTCTCTGAACACCCTGAGCTGATACATGTAATTTAACAGTAAGTGTATTGTCTAATAAAGTGCTTGAAGCAATCTTGCTCCAGGAATACAGTTTGTAGCCTGCACTTAAACTGACTGATTTTAGTGGTATCATTAAACATCAGCTGATACTGAAAATCAAAAGAATTCTCTGAAAATTAGTCTCACCTTTTTCTTGCCATCTTTTGGAGTAGGAGCTGGTGGAAAGAACAAAGACAATTTGAATTAATCACAAGCAGTGCTCAGCCTGGAGTGTTAAGCCGCAGGAGTGTCCCAGTGAAGGGTGACTACATGTGGTAGGTATAACATAAATCAAGGAAACTCAGTTCAAGTCAAGCATGAAATTTTGGTTTTAACAAACCAAAACAGTGTGTTTGTATTTAAACGACATTGTGAGAGAGGCTTTTTACTCAATTCACTACTTCTTTCTCCTTTATCCCTCCAATGACCTTCGAGGCAGTAACTTTCATCTTCTTGTTTCATGATTTCAGAGCCTGAATTTCTTCTGAATGTTAAACTGTACACGTTATTTCTATATCCTGGCTGCACACTCCTTCCCCTTTGCAAAGTTCAAAGCTGTCCATCAGATTTTTTGGACAGACTCTGAGATAAAATAGTTCTCTGGAAACTCTTAAGTGGGCAATATGTGCAAGGCACACTCCAAAAGTTATGGTCTGCACTGAACCTTCAACACACCTTCCTCTCAGACTTCTTTCACCTAGGAAGCACTGAAACGAGCGCTGACAGCTGCCACTTCAATTGTTATTCCTTAATTATAATTTTTTGTTGTGAAAAAAGCATTAAGTGGACCCTCCCCAGATGCTGACAGGGGTCCCTGAAAGCCCAACTCTGTTCTCTGTGCACGGAACACCTTGTAAACTGGGATGCCTGTAAGGCCACCAGTCAGGAGGCAGTGACTGCTGAACTAGACCTTTTCTAGGAGTGAAAGTGTTGAACATTAGGAGCACATGGGGTTTTCTTTCAAATTGCAGTGGAGAGCAGGGGCTTCTGGACGAAGAAAATGGTTTCCTCAAAATTTGCATACAAACCCTGAAACACAGAGGTTAACGTGGTAACTGTCTGGCACGGGACTGAGTTAATTTGGTGGCTGTTTCATGCACTCTTTTTATTTATGGTGCCTGAACAATTCTTACACCCTACTCCAATCATTCTACTAGCTCCTCACAATAAGGCTTTTATTTAGCAGGGCAGGAATCCCAACAGCACTGCCCTAAAGTATCACTAAATAAATTTTACATATGCATCTGGTAGTAAAACAGCTTCCCTTTCCCTCCCACCCCCTGTGCTGTAGTTGTGACTCTAATGAGGGAGGTGTGTGACACCAGTGATGGAAACTGGGGCCAAGACTGTCCTCAGCACATGACAGTGTCTTACTGCCTGCCTGGAGCATCCACGGAAATGCCACGTGCAAGCACATTTGCTTTGTCCTGGAACAAGCTTTAATTGTATTATAGAAAAATGTGTTTTCTTTGTCGAGGTAAATGACTTCAGCAGGGTAAGCATGCAAATACACCTTGGGGAGACAAGAGCATGGGATTGCTGGCAGTAATTTTAGTTACTGCTGTTTCATTGAAATTTGGGTGAGTGTTTAACTAGCAATGCCATGGCCAAACACTTCAGATTCAGCAGTCTTCTACAGTGAGCACTGGAGATTATTTTTAACTGTCCAAAAATTCCTTGGATTACTACTTGACAAGTCCTGGGGCTACATGAAATCGGGGGACAAAGTTACCAGTCTGTTCCATTTGCCCTTTTAGAACACAGTGCTGTAATGGTGACCCTAGAGAAAACAGAGGCAGAGCTCTTCTGGGACCTGGGAGAAATGCTGTTAGTACCAGTTTCCAGCCATTTAGGGAGGACTTACCAAGTTCTTTTGATCTCATTTTAAGTTGACAAGCTTGCTTGTGGATGCAACGTACCCTAGACTTTTGTAAGGTGTTTGACTTAATACCGAATGACAATTTAAACTGGTATGATACAAATTTGCTGTGGCAAATGTTAAAGGGATTAACAAATGACAAACGGGGAGGTCTAAATGCAGTTCCAAGTGGGAACTTGATCCAGTTGATGCAGCCTTAGAATGACTTGGCCACGTCCTAAAGCATCGTGGTTTCTGGCCTGGGAGAAACGTAGTATCCCACGTTAGCAGGTTTGGGGATTTTTAGACAGGAGAGTGACACAGATTTGGATCTCTAGATAAATCGGGTGTAAGTGAATGCTTTGGTGCTGTCGAATGCAAAGTTCCATGTTTGGGAACAAGGGATACAGAGCATGTGTGAGGATAAAGGACTCGGCCCATGAAGCAGTACTTGCCACAGGGATAATTAACTGCATGTGTGTGCACAATCTGACTCCTACTACTGTGCAAACAATGAAATATTGAACAGCAGCACAGGCTGGTGCATCTGCATTTAGTTCTCCTGAAACTGCTGAAAGGATGCTTTAGCCAGTTCTGGCACAGGCTGCCCTGCAGACATCACTGAGCTGAGCAGGTTTCTGAAAGGTTGAGTGGAGAGCAATTAAATAATCAGAAAGACTGTCACCAGTAAAATAAGGTTCTCTGAGGTAAACCAGTGAAGGTTCAGGAGTTCTGTCCTGTCTATTAATATCTTCACCTGCACAAATGAGCCAGTTAGAGCACAGCAGCCCTCCCCTGGGTTTGGGAATGGGTCTGGCTTCATAGCGGGGAAGCAGAACCTTGGCAGTGGGTGTTAGCAGGGAAAAATGGTTTGACTCTTCAGAAACTGGAGGTAGCAACTTGTGCTTCAAGAGCATATAGAAAGAATGGAAAGTTTTTTTGACCTACAGGGATGTGATTTTGCAAGAAAATTATACTAGACACTCATGCTTGGAAAATACTGGGCTAAGACTCAGCAAGTGATTTCAGCTGAAAAGTAAAATTATTTTGGTTTTGATTCTTTTTGCCAAATGTGGTAATATTTTAAAATAAGGCATTTATGAATGAGCTACTCTAGATGTTCTTGCAATCTGACATCCCAGATTGAGTAATGAGATGCCCTGTATTTTTTTAAGTGCTTCACTGAACTCTTTCTGAGCTATCAAAATCGTGAAATAGTTGTATTTTTAAAGCAGAACTTGTTTATGTTTCTAGAACAAACACACAAGCTCTCAGAATCAAACTCTCCATCTCCTGTGACCTCCTAAAGGAAATAGTCATCAAATTTGTACGGTGAGGGGGGCTGGAAGACGTGACCATGGGCAGGGGCTTCCTTTGCTGACCTACTTAGACAGGAGTGATCGCCTGGATTAGAGCCCAGCTCTCTGTCCTGTCTCCAGAGTTGTTCTGTCCAAGGTGAAGGGATCAGCATGAGATGCCTCAAGCCCTGCCTGCCCCCACACCACATTTCCCCAAGGACTGAGCACAGTCTCACTCAGGCAGGCTAGGGAGAGGATCAGGAGCTTCTTCAGGACCGTCCGTAACAGCTTCCCAGCACCCCAAGGTGGTGCAAGGGATGTTGTTCTGAGCAGACAAGCAGGGATGGGTTTGGAGGGAGCTCCATTTATGAACTGTTTGTACCTGGACTGGAACAAAATTACCTCAGCCCAGATGTCTCAGTAATGGTGTCGTCATCTCATTTCACAGAACTTCAGAAATCATCTTTGTTGGGAAAAAACTACTTTGGGTGTTTGGGACCACTGCTGAATTGCAGCTGTTGGCTGCAATCAATAAAGCAGTTCTGACTCTTAAAATAAAATCAAACCAGTGGCTAGTGGATGTTTGGAGAAGGATACAAGGAGGAGAAGCTTGCATATTTCCTGCTAATCATCTCCTGTCTTCCAGACATTTTTCAACACACACAGACTTCTGGAGACAGGCTTCTGTGTGTTCAGTCAGCAGGAATGCGTTTTTCTTTTCATGAATTTGCACAGCTTCCCTGTGAACTTTTATCCCCTATCTTTTAAGATAACATTTGTTGCCATGAAGATGATTGGCTGTGTTAGATCCATCACTTTTAATGGAGAGGAATCTCAGGTGTCGTCCTGATGGATTCCTGCAGTTGCACTATGCCCCCGGCACATCTAACGCCGGGTAAGCAGCTTTGTGAGATATAAATAACGTTGTCTTTTCTGCTGTATTAAACATGCTCACAGTTCTTCATCACTGAGGACTGCGCTGCTCCAGACCCAGGATGCGTTACATTTATTGTGGTGGTGAATTTAGGATAAGTGCTTCTTCAGAAGGTCCCCCTGTGCTGACTGCTCTTCTTGGCTGGCAGCTTTGTGTCTGTGAAGATCAAAAGATTTCCCATTAGCTGTGAATTTAGGCATAGTTCCTGTGCCTGTTTCGGGAAGGAGAGAGATGATCCTAACTGCAGATGATTTTGTTACTGAGATTGTTTTCTGCCTTTTAGCTTTTTAGAAATTGCCAGCAGAGTCATCAGTCTGACAGTTTTCACAAAAATTAGTTCCTGTGTTGCAGAGAATTGCCTTGTTGTGCTGAGGCTGGAAGGAGCTGGACTTGCCAGTCTTTGCCAGGGCAGGGAGGGCAGGAAGCACCACCGGTTCTCCTGCTGGTCCCCAGAGTCCAGCTGAGGTTCCCCTGCCATTGTTTCTGGATGTATAATGCAGCTGGATAATGCCAGAGAACCCTGAGTTCGGAGCTAAGGTCTCCTTTGCTTTGGTGGGGCAGTGCCTCGGGTGGGCTCACCGCGAGCACGCCGCCTGCCCCTGGATGTGTGTTTCGCAGGAATCATTAGTCTTCCCGTGGGAGATACATGCCCAGAACCTGCACTTGTAATGGCCAAACATGGGGAAAAGATGCTGCAAAGTAATTGGGAGAGAAATGTGAGGTCTGTTTTGTTGAGATGGCTTCCTGTGACTTCAGACCAGGGACAAGACCCCCATGGAACTGCTGCCACGTGCCCCTGTTCACACACTGATCATGCACAACACTATAAAAATATAGACTTTTTTTTTTTAATATGCTAATTGGGGCTTTTATATTTGATTCCCTGTTTGGAATATTAGCAATTTCATATGGATAAAGCTTAGGTTATCTGCTTGGGAAGCAGTATGGATGGAGAGGGATCAAATGAAGGATTTGCTTTTCATAATCATAATGTCTCCTCCTGATTCGTTGATAACTGTCCCTTTGAAGATAATTAGTTCCTGGTTTTCATCTTTATAATCCAGCAATTCTCATCTGATAGACTTCAAGATTTGAAGTTCTTCTCAAAAGAAATACCTGTAAAATCTCACTTTTTGGCTCAGTTTTGGTAGTGCGGCACCTCTGGGTCAGTTTTACGCTGCCACCTTGTAAGACCCCATTTCATGATACACTCAGTGCAATAAAGATTTTACTTCCAGTAACCGTATATAACTGAAGCAAAGAAAATGACATTACAATGACATTGTAATGAGCAGGAAAATGAATCCTCATGTGGCTTTCTCCCCATCCTCCTCCCAAAGGTTATGAGATTTCTTATCCCTTGCCAACATCTGGCTTAGCTGGAAGCGTGTTATTCTTTCCATGAGGAGTGTCTTCCTTGCGAGCTGAGCGGGTGCCACACAGAACAAGTGCCCTGATCTCACTGAACCTCTGCAAGATCCTGGCTCCCATCTTCTGGTCCGTGGTCACTCCCCTTCAGCCACAGCAGGTACCGCAAGGCCCGGATGGATGTGCTGACAGGGAAACAGGGAATCTGACAGGGAAACATCACATCCTAAGCATGGTCCCATCCACACCATGGATGGATTTCCACTGTGTTTCCTTGCTCTTCTTTTCCACTGTCGCACCAAATTCATTCAGCCTTGTTTACACGTGGTCTGAACGCGCGCCGATCACGCAGCGTTGGCTTCAGAGCTTCAGCCGTGTTTCCGTGAGACTTTCCTCCCGCTGTGTGTGGCTCAGCCACTCGTCTTCTACTGTTCTTCAGGTGTCAAAATTTAAAATACAAGTGTCTTCAAAGACTTGTAGAACAACTAACTGTGATTTGGGGGTAAAAAAAGAGGTGGTCTCTTCTATCTGGTTACCAGGCAAATATTCTGTTGGAAGAAAGACTTCCTCCCCCGGTTCTTATATATTTAATTTCTTTGCTTTTTCATGCTTTTAAATATTGGATGGATGTGGATATGACCCCCAGGTGAGCAGGACTCAGCCATTCTTCTCTGAATTATACATTTAGCCTATTTAAACGCAGCCATCATGTGAAACAAAAAGGAGAAAATGTACTTATGTTCATTTAGAAGAATGATCTTTGGATAACGTCACTAAATATCGCAGGGTTTTATCTTGCCTATAAAATAAATTGGTCCCAGTGTGCTGTGAGATGCACATAAAAGTTTGAATATGAAAGTAGTATAAAATTCAGATGAGTTGGTAGAACTCGCTTTAGAATTTTTAAAAAATGGGAGCAGATTTCCTAAGATCGATGTATGAGGGAGGGAGGGACGTGCTGCAGATCTTCATTTGTGAATCTCAACCTATTGGCATAGTTTCTTTTTTGGTGCCCTTTCTCCCGACATTTGATCGTATTAGCGACCTTTTATCCTGGGGTGTGATGAGAGCACAAGTGTTCCAGATGTGCTTCGTACCCCAGCACGATAAGCCACAGAGACTGATGACGATGGTAGTGCTCAAATTTGGTTGGTGGTCTTAGGACGGTGAGTTCTGCAATCACTTCATTGTTTTTATAGTTTCCCTTTTACACTGAACTCCTTGGTGTTCAGGAAAGAGTTTCTAGTATTTTAAGATACACCTTCTTGTCTTCCCTCTCGCCAGTACTTACACCAACAACAGCGGGGTTTGCGTGGTCTGCGTTCTAGTAATTGCTCTCTACCAGAACAATTAAGAACTGTGAGAGGAGAGGAAATTTGGCTAAAATGTTCCAAATGGAAATCTGCTTTTATGTGGTTTCAGAATGACAACCCAGCAAGCATAGGTGGATGTACTGTAAAGTGTCAGGATTCAGACAGCACCATCCTTATCCTCAGTAAACAGGCGGGGTAGGGAGGGACGTCTGGATCTGGGCAATCCACACCAACTCTCCTCCCAGGGCACCACAAAGCTCACACAGATACAAACAAAACAGCCTCACTCAAATATTTCTGTACGTTCTTCTCTTCCAAAGTAGACTGCAGAAATATTGCATCTACACCCTGGTTACTAAAGGCAAAAAAATGAATTAAATAGGGCAAACAAAGCTGGAGCTAAGCTATTATGTATTTCAGATTGCTTAGTATTTGGCATGTGGACCAAATGCTTTAGATTATAAGGCATAAGCCTTTCAGAACCTTACGTTATTTTAAAATTAAATGGATGACAGGCACAGGTCTATTGCATGGATTTGATTTTCTTTGTGTCTTAGCAGAAGTAGTAAGCAATGTCTCTAAGTATCTAATAAAGCTATTTTCTGCTATTACAGAAAGGTTTGCTATGAAAAACAGAACTGAGAGAGGACCACATTTTCAATAAAACAAATTGAACAGATTCTCAGAAATCTAGGTCACAGTAACAGATGACCTATACATGGTCCTAGTTTTTGATGCAACTGTCTAATCTGCTCTGAGAGTACTAGCCAGACATCATTCCTAATTGACCTTGATATTCAGTGAACAGAAAGAAAGCTAAAGCCACATGATATTTAAATCTTTAGCAGAAAATAATATATGGCAAACTTGAATACATTCTGTTTTGCAACTAGGATCTTTTTAACGTGAACCTTGTCTGCAAACGTGTTGATCATCTTAAAAGTCTGAATTTGAGGCTCTACCCAAAGAGATAAATGTGACTAGGAAGAGCCATTCGTTACACCCAGTTGCAGGGGAGGGTTTTTATGTCCGTCGCATAACCACACTGTAATGCGGCCGCCCTGGTGGACTCCCCCGTGCAGGAGCAGCGTTCTCAGTGAGGTGAGAGCTCTCTCCTTGCCTGCACTGGGGGGCTCAGCTCCAGCATGAGCCCCCAGGGTACCCAGCCCTGGTTATGTAAACGGAGCTGCTGCCACTCCAGGGCACTGGCGTGCGTGCAGCTGGAAATGTAAGTAAATATGGGAGACTGGGAATTGCAGTGCGTGGTGAAACCCGGACCACTTCTGCTCGTAGACCAGATGAATCCTTTTTGTTCGTGACATCAGACTCAAGATGTAGCACTATTTACAGAGGCACTGCAGACTTGTACACGGGAACAGAGGCATGTGTGCTCTAATGCTCAAGTAATGTGTGCTCAAAAGCCTGGAAAAAGCGAAGTAGGAAAGCCTTGAATACTTATATAACAAGGTATTTTCCAAGAGAACTACAAACTGATTTGGTTACCAAATTGAGAATCCGTAAACATACTGACAGAATTTTGGGGATTGGTAACCTATAGCTCGCTGGACTCATTGCATTCCAACGTGCCTGCACCGGACAAGCAGTGCCTGTGTCACCAGCTGCCTGGGCTGGAGCCACCCCAGAGCACACAGCCCCTGTCCCCTGCACGTTAGAGCAGCTCCGAGCCCAGGGCAGTGCCCGTGGGGGGACGCGTTACTGCTCCACGTGCCCACCCAGCCCTTACAGCTGGGCACCTCATCCCACAGAGCCTGGCCTTTCCGAGGGAAGCACGGGTTAACCGCAGGGCTGAGCAGCGTGGTGCTGCAAACCCAAAGTGTGCGCGATCCCAAGGCCCTTATGGTGGAAAGGGACCTGCTACCGGGCAGCAGAACTCCCGTTCCCAGGCTTCCTGCAATATTCATTCCCACACAATTAACTGCTAATGCAGGAGGGTTCTTGGGTTTGAGATGCAGCACTTGGCACTCAGAAATCTGCAGTTTTACCCAGGTCATTGCTGGCAGTGGGGTTCATTTCTTTGTGTTATGGTCCAGGGCAGCTGCAGATGGTTTGAGCTACTCTCAGGCAGAACACGGAGGGCAGGAATGACTGAAGGCTGTTTGAAGAGGTGATGTCATCAGACTGTACGTCCGTGGTGCTTCTTAGGGAAACACATGCTTCCATGTAATCCTTAATATCAAAACACCCAATTGTTATCTTTTGAGTTCTTAACATTTGAAACTGTTGAGCACTATTAATCAACGCTGTGGGTTTGAAACGATTACAGCATCTGCTGGCTAATATTAAGATAAAATGAAATTCCTAGGATTCCACATTTTGTGTTCAATTGCCAAGTGTATTGTGAGATCTCAGCATACCTGACGCATTTTTATTGGCAACCAACCCTGTAATGCAATGCCATCTATTAATGGTCGGATTATACACATGCTGGTCTTCTGCATCTGCTGCAACTTCCAAGGCTGTTAGTGGTTGTGACAGTGGTTCAGGCTTTATAAGCTTTCCCTTGGAATAGTTGTAACTAGAGTTGTGAAAACTGACTTTGGAATTATCTGTTATTTCTATGTGCAGTTTAAATAAACCCTGACCACATGAGAAGAGCCATCAGCATCCTTTTCTTATGTGCATGATGGGATTATTCCCATGTCCAGGCTGAGTCTGCAGATGTTGTTGGGGGTGGTTTATGCCCAGACATTCCTCTTATGGCTATTTTGATTAAGCAGAAGTGCTTTTTGCCTACTTATAATGGTCTGGTTTCCATTCAAAACTATGTGCTTAACAGGTACTCAAAATCTTACGACCCAATTGCAAGGACAAAATTTAACTTTTCAGCACGTTTTTTTTTTAGACAGCACTTTCAAGGGGTAGGTTTTAACATCAGCATCTGGATGAATATTAAGTATTAGCAGTCTTACAGGTAACAGAAAAGCGTGCTGTATTTTAAGAACACCATGGAATTTCATCTAAAAGTGTGTTGTAGATAGAGCCATCAATATCCTTAACCCTTATTAAAAATAACAATGTTTTTGTTCAAAGGCCTAATTTAGGTAGGTCCTCCTGGGCTTGTCAGTACCAGCAAGAAAAAAAAAATCAAAATAGGTGATAAGAATTGGGCTAGATTACAATCAAGCTAAGTTTTACTGAGAAGTAATACACCCAAGCCATTGTACTCCATCAGGAAGAGAATTCAAGGAAGTTATATAATTACTCAGACAAAACTGACTCCTGTGAAAAGTATTTACATTCACATTTATATTTTTAATGTTCTGAAACAGCAGCTGAAAATTCTGTGAGCTGGCCTGTCACATGTACGGGTGTTTATTAGTTACACAAGAAGCACCTTTTTTAGAAGTGGGTTCTTTTAGTCATCCAGCCTTTTTTTGCCCTACGTTGCTCGAAGGACCAGTGGAACCAAGTCCATCATCTGCCTCATGGGCTGGTCAGAGCATTAGCACTGCTCTTCCCAGGTGTCTCCCTGGAAGATGGACCTTCCTTGCTTTAGAACTCTTCCCCTTTTCCTGAGCTCACAAGGATTGTGTTGATAAAAACGTGCTTAATGGCAGCAAACAGCCCGACATTTGTTTCTGTGTTTTGTGATGCTTTGTATGGCTGCAGCTCATAACAAACACGCACACTTCCCAACTGTAACATACAACTCTCACTTTCATTGTTTTTCCTGGGTGAAGAAGAGCCAAGTCATCCCACTGCTGCTGCGCTCGCAGCGAGGCTCACACCTACAGACACCCTGACACTGTGTGCCTGGCACAGCTTTAACAGGCTTAAAAGCCCGCTGGACCAGGTATTTTATCTGGCGCTAAGGGAGGTAAGATTTATGGAAAAATACAAAAGGAGAGGAGGACCAGCCCCAAGCCTCCCGCTCTTTGGGCGAGGACTGCCCCGAGCCCCGGCGCGCGGCCGCGGCGCCGCGCACAGCGAGTGGCTGGCTTCTCAGCTAATAAAACCCGCTGGTTGGTTTTCTAATCTCGATAATTTCTGCTCATTGGCTCCAATCAGCGGATTAAAGCCCAGTCTCCGAGCAGTTCTCATTTTAACTCCAGACTGGGGGGTAAGTAGGGGAAATGGGAGGTACCAGACACTGAGCAGTTTGGTTTTTCTTATTTATTTTTGTGTTTCCCAAGTTGACACAACTGAACAATGTTCTCCACAGCTGGTACTGGAGCTGCATGGAGTAAATTTACTGAACCTTTTAGGATGAAATAAGCTGCCCAGCCTTGTCCCCTTACAGCCACCACTAAACCAAGTCCATTAGAACACCACCCCATCTCAGGCTGGACATCAGCCGCCTCGGTAACAAGTATCTGCTTTTATAAACACTTTGAAGTTTTCTGTCCTCAAATTCTTTTAATTCCCCCCCCCACACTCCCCCCAAATTAAAATCTCCAGCCAGATCATGCTTCTGCCTTCCAGACCCAGGGCAGCTGAAAAGTAACCATATGGACTTCATGATTTTATGTACTGCGACAATAAAGCTTTTATGACATTCTAGGTGGTTAAAAATGGCAGTCAGGAGCTCTTAAACATGGCACAGGCATGTTGCTGTT
Organism: Gymnorhina tibicen; assembly: GCA_013399875.1. Lineage (NCBI taxonomy): Eukaryota > Metazoa > Chordata > Aves > Passeriformes > Artamidae > Gymnorhina > Gymnorhina tibicen. Next base: position 103,129 of record VXAZ01002271.1, on the reverse strand, counting down.
CTGAACCGACAGACCTGCCAACAGTGCATCAAAAGCTGTAATTTCCTGTGCAGTGAAGCCCCTATCTCTGCTGCCTCCAGCTTTGTGTCCCAGGGCTTGTGCCTGTGTGCTAACAAATCTCTATTGTCCAGCGGGGCGAATAGTGGCTGGGACCAAAGAATTGCTGTCTGGTTTCTATTCAAATCCAGGTAGTCAGAGATATGAATGGAGTTTCTCGAACAGCCATGTGAATAACCTCTGCTCTGCGTGGAGCTGCAGGCGCTGGGCTGGCTGCTCTGCGCCGCGGCGGCGGGGAGCACACCACTTGGAAATACACTTTTAATGCTCCTCGTGGCTTTTAATACTTATTAACTTTTAAAATATGCTATCTCGCATTCCTGGACAAAACAAGGAGGGTAAATCATCCCCTTCTCAACTCGCTAAACTTGTGGAAGAATTCTACTTAGAGCTTTCATAATGGGTTGTTTTTGCTGAGGAAACGATGGGAAAAGTTTATGAAAATTATTTTCTTAGAAAATACCAGATTTTAAAGTGTACGTTGAACATATTTTTTCATGCACAGAGCCCAAGCACCACTGCAGAGGATTTGGGGGGAAAATAAGTTAAATTTCTTTAGATATCGTATACACAGCCCATTGCAATTGTCACAGTAAATCACTGCAGACGATTTGGGGGGACAAATACATTACATTTCTTGTAGATATTGTATAGAGTCCATTGCAAGCGTCACAGCTAATCACTGTCGACAGTCTCGGAGCAAATATGTTAGATTTCTTTTAGAGCAAGTTACGATAAAAATTCCGAGTGTGATGGAGCAAGAATTGGGGGAATACTGCACATCGGGGCTCATTTTATTGCAGTTTTTTTGTCTTTTTAATGATTTCGTTGATTAACATGAGGCTTACGGAATGGAGCCCTGCACGGCCACAGAACCAAACCGCCGAGACCGGGGCTGTCTCACCCCTCTCCGACCACAACAACTGTCGCTAATCCGTCGCCGGTCGCGATACGGTCCGCGGGCGGGGCGGCCGAGCGCTCGCCCCCGCAGGTGCCACCGGAGCCAGACAAAAGGGGGGACCGGGGGCATCCTCTCCCTCCTCGCCGTCCCCGCCCGGGTCTCGGCGGTGCCGGGCGCTGCCGCCGCGGGGCGGGGACGGCGTGTCTGGGGCTGCCCCCCTCCTTTGTGTCCCCGTCTGGCTCAGTTCCTCCCCGCCAGCCCTCGGGCGACACGCGTGTCTGGTTACCGACCCGGACCCGCGAGCAACTTCCAGCGCTGCGGAATCGCTCGAGTTTCTCCTTCTTCTTCGGGGGAGGAGGGAATAAAGCGGGGGAG
>VXAZ01002271.1:83283-101197 GCA_013399875.1 Gymnorhina tibicen | reverse complement strand
CCCCGCCCGGGCCCGCCGCCGGTCCCGCCGCGGGGCTGTCACCCGGCCCCCGGCGGGCGGTGGCCGGGCCTGGTCCGCCGGTCCCCGAGCCCCCCGGCCGGGTTATCCCCGGGCGTTCTGGGCCACTGGGAAACTGGGTCATGGCGCGGCCCCGCCGCCAGCAGGGGCAGAGCCGGGCAGTAGCGCCAGGCCACTTCGTGTTCGCGCTTAAAGGCACCTAAAAGGTGTCACAGAGCGGCTCCAGCGCCTTTAACGAACGCCGCGGGCTCCTGGGAAACCTCGGGATTGTCCCCTCTGGAGCGGCAGGACAACCCCCACCAAATCCCATTGGCAGCGTTGCCCTGAGCCACACGTAGCATCGAGGAGATTTCCCACTTGTGTTTGTTTCCTTTCCATTCTTTAGCCCAGCGAGAACAACCGTTCCCGTTTGTATGGCAGGACAGAATAAAACACTTCTAAGCACGTTCTCAATGAGACCACCTGATGATGAATGAACTCCGCTGCCTTGCTAGTTTCAGTGGTTTGAGACTGGCAAAACTCAAAGCTGCTCCCACAACTCGTCTGCATCCTTTCCCTGTGCTACAGCAGTGAAACGAGACACTGGGATGTCTCTGGAATTGCACTGAGACGCACTAACTTTGTTTCTTTAAGTGTTTTCAGAGGGAATCCAGGGCTGAGCAGTGGGGAGAAGTCAATGTCCGTGTTGCAGTTTCTCTTCTCGTTCTCTTCCAGGTTTCTTAGTCGTTTTTTTCTCTGGTTTTTTCAGTTATTGACCTTTTATTCTTCTCTGAGAACATTTTGAGAGGGGGAGACCAAAGCACTGGACACCCTCCTCGGAGGGGAGTTTGGGCTGGGTGACTCCCGACGTGCGTTCTGACCTACGATCCTGTACCGTAGGACATCTCGTGCTCTGACACTGCACGGCTGTTCTCTCTCTGTGTTTTGCTGCTGTAAAAATGCTTTCAGTAACAGCTGCAGTAACCCACTGCTGTTCCTGGGTTCCCGTGCTTTGGTGGTCTGGCAGCCCCAGCACCCTGGGACCGGGCTCGTGCCCTGGGGCAGCTGCGGGTGGTGGGTGAAGGGAAGGTGCTGCAGTGGCAATGCAGTTCCTGCCCTTTGCTGGTCAAGTCTGTTGAGTTTTTCGGATGTGCCATGATGTCATTAGCAGGGACATGAAGGAGTGGGAGGGGTGGGTCAGAGGGCCCTTGTGGCCGTTCTTGACACGGATTTCTGTAGAATTCCCCCTCAAGGGCTGGATGAATGCATAAATGGAAAATGAAAACGAAATGAGAAAACAAATGACAGTTACATGGAACTCATCCAAAAGGAAGCAATTTGGAAAGAAAAAGGAAAAAAAAAACTTGACATGCTGCTTTAATGGTGACCCAGGCTCATATCACTGTCACGCAGCTGCTATTGATGTGGATGAAGAGGTTCCCACCTCCCTGTCATGAGTGTGAAGGAGATAACTCGTATCTGCTGTCCATTCTGCCCACAATCACCACTGTAGTAACTTCTCCAGTTCCCAGACAGCTTCCTCTCTGCCTCCTCTTTTGAAGATTGTCTTTCATTTCTTGAGTCATTTAGTTATACTCCTGAAACGTGGTTGATGCAGTTGTTAAAATACATGTTCTGGTGCTTGCTGGGGTAAGAGTGGGCTTCTGACTGAAAAACATATGGTGTCTTTGATCCTATTTATGAAAAATAAAAAATGAATCCATAAGAGTGGGTTTTTTTAGGGTAATATGGGCTTTACAAGGTATCTGAAGAGCTATGGAACCCATTTTAAGATTAGCAGAATTACTATAAAAGTCATCAAGTATGAAATGTTAGGGTCTGGAAAAGGGAATAGGGTTTTGGCACAACGTATAAGCACAACCACATATACCAATCTCCAGGTGCCTCCTTCTGTCCCCACATCAGAGGTGATCTTCAAATGGTTGAGTCGCTTGAATATTTTGAGGCTCGTCCTAATTATTTTGCTCTCATTCTCAAAACACTCGGTCGTGCTCAGTAGGATGAACATCGCGATTGCTAAATTAGAACCGTGTTTCACTAAATCTATGGAAAACATCATTTCCCGTTGGGAAGTGAACTGCTGGAGCAGCCATGGAGAACAAGTTCCCCAGGCAAGGGCACTGCAGCCGAGGCCGTTGTGCCGTGGCTGTTCCTCCACGCCGGAGCCGGGCCCTGCAGGACCCTGTCAGTGGTGATGGGGCTGGGGGCAGGAGGTGGGGGTTGACCCAGTTTTCAGCCCTTCAGCCATTTTACGGTACTGTCATCAACTTCGTGTTACATTTTGCTGCTTAAAATTTACCCAAGTCAAAATGAAAAAGCGATAGAGATCTGTTGAGGCATCTAAATGAGAGGCAATTGCTGGTGCTCCCTTGTGCTTCCCCCAGTTATCCTCGAGTCTTTCTGGCAGTTCCTATCCTGGAGAAAGGCTGTGACAAGACAGGGGAAGGAGGAAGGAAGACTTCCCATGAGTTTGGTCAGATCCAGTGTGCTGATCCAGACAGGCGAGGCCTGGGGCACATGGGTCTCATTTCTCTTCACACTGCAAAGACCAGCAAGTGAAGAAGTGGGGGCTTAAAGGATACATGTCTTTTTTCCCTCCTGTGTCATCTTTATTGAGAAATAAAGAGAAATCCAGAGCGTTAATGTGAACCTCCCCTCTTCCAGCACACCAGTGCTCAGCACAGTGCTGGTCAGACCAGCTAAGTTATCTTCTTATCCCTCCCCAGTGCTGTGTTCTTCCTTTCCTTGGGAGACTGAGATGTGCCTATTGTCAAGTTCATTCAGGCAAGGCTGTAAAGAAATTATTTAAGAAAATAGTTTGGGAAAAGTTAATTTGGGTCAAGGAGGGATTAACTGAGGAAATTGTTTCTTTACATCCTTCTGCTAAGAAGTAAGCAAGGGAAGAGCTTGAAAATAAACCTTGTTGAGCCCATTTTTGGAGTTATTTTGTATGTGCTCTATCCTTTTGGTAGCTGTCATTGCTTAAATCCATCTAACTTGATGAGGAAGGAAAGAGATTCAGCTAGAGAGCAAATTCAAAGTGAAAAGATTTGGCCAGTGACATGATGAAAGGGATAAGTGTAGGTAGAATGGGATTAAACAGAAGTATTCTTGGTATTGAACACATGGCTCAGAGGCCTTTACTCTTGGCAGCCTTATTTGAAGCCAAATTTGTATCCCTTTTGCATGAAAAAAGAATGATAAAATAAATCTAAAAAATCTATGTGAAACTGAGTGAAACAGAAATTGTTTGGTAGAATTTATAGGCACTTATGAAGCCTCGCTGCAAAACATCAGGAGTGGAATCGGGGAGCAGCTGTGGCGGGAGGCCTGGATTTGGAGGGGCTGTTCCGGAGGAGCCATCCCGGCTCCCCGCGCCCGGTGGCTGCAGCTGTGCTCCGGGAGAGACCTGGCTGCACGCTCCGCCGGTCCCCGTGCCGGGGGAGGCCCTGACAAACAGCGCTGGCTTGTTGCATTCCTGCTCCTCTGTGCGTATCGTTTCCTCTCGGCTTCCAAACCTCAGCCGAAAAGAGTAGCCTGTAAAAGCGGAGTTCCCTGGGCCTTCCAAAGCGTTCCATTTCCTACCGCGTGTTCTGCGTGCACGACAGGACAGCGGTTGGTGCTACAGCGCGGCACAGTCATACTCCGCTGTGCAAAGCCACTTGTCCTCACCGTGCTGAGAGGGAGGGAGTAGCTCGAGTTCTCTCACTTGGGGAGTAAACACAAGGGGCAAATTAAGGCACAAGACCAAAACTGAGTAAGAAGTCAGTAGAAAACCCAGAAACAGGGTCTGCTAACTCTGTGCATTATTTGTGTTTTAGGGTATGCTGCCAGTATTAATAACAAAAGAATTGGCTCAGTTTCCACACTTGGGCTATGAAATATGCATGTCTGTGTTCCTGCAATCAGGGGAGCGCTGTCCTCCGAGGAGGAGCGCTGCAGGTTAGCACTCTGACAGGGTCCCCGTGGCTGGCTGCTTCTCGGTGCCTGTCACCTTCTGTAGTCATCAAGTGGATAAAGAATTTTTGTCATGCTGCTTCATGAATGAAGCCTGTGCTCCTAAAGAGCATAAGAATTAGGTCTGAAGTGTGCATTAGCACAAAGCCGAGGATGTTGAAAATCATAAAAACTAAACTACACATTCACTCAATTTTCCCTTTCCCTTATCCTGACTCTGAGTGGGGACGGAGTCTGGGTTTAGTTTGTCATGGTTTTTTTTCACCCTGGCTGCCGCTAAAATGCTTGGGACTCTGGAGAGCTACCAGCCCTTTGCTTTTAGCATCATTCAAAAACCTTCCATTTAGAGACCATTCTGATATCTTGGTGGTTTTTTTCTTCGTCGTCTTTTTTTAACTACTAAGGAAATTTGCATGAAAATGGAATCATTGTTTCTGAAGAGTTCCATCTGCTCCTGCTGCTTATTCTGGAGCTGAAGTCATAATCCTCCGTTTGTGAAATTTCCCATTGAAGAGATTTTTGGCTTGTTATAGTTTCAGCACAAAATTTCAGAACAGGGGAAATATAGATGCTTCACCTAGGAAAAAAAAAATTAAAAAAGAAAAAGGCTTGAGATGACATCAGAACTGCCAGTGCATCTGCAGTCAATACACTGTAATTCCGTGGGGGCTGAGGGAGTAGGAAATAGGACAGTACGTGAGGTGTGAGGGGCTTGGGGTGGGAAAATGCATTTCCTCACAGCATCAGAGCTTTGGCTGGGGGTAATGAAGGAATTGTAATTTTCTGGGTGGCTCAATAAATAGGATTCCTTTTGGTGGAAGTGAGAGAGCAGGAATGGTTCAGGGCAACAGGAATGCTCAGACCAGCCAGAAACGAGCAAAGTCCCTTTAAAAGAGCTTTGGCCAGAATAGAACTGCCAGGCTTCTCCCGAGGAGGATCCATGGGATGGATATTCATGTAGCCACTCTCACAGCCCTGCATCTACTTCAGAGGAATAATCTGTGTACGGGAACAGGCTTTTTGTTGTTGTTCTAATTCCTTCTCTTCCTGTGTTTACTTACATTTATGTGCAACGCCGTGCTCATGTGTGCCTGCGTGTAAAGGCCGGGCACATCCAGCCGAAGCAGTAGGAAATGGAGAACCCCGTGGGCTGGGAGGTGACACTTGTCCTGCTCGGACCTCTGTCGCTATGCAGAAATGCTGCGGGAAACTGGGTCAGGGCGAGCGGCGCTGGCAGCGGCCGCGGGGCTGCGGCTCCTCCGCGCCGGCCGGGCCGGGATGGGCAGGGCTCGCGTGCGGGGCTGCCTCCGCCTGCTCCCGCAGACATTCCCGGAGAATCGGTGACCTCCTTTTGCATCCTCATTTACGGGATTGTTTCCCGCACCACGTGCGGTGTTTGTGAAGAACGTTGCATATGTATGAACCGGGCTGTGCTTAAAGTAGGTAATGCATAGTTCTGCTCGGGAAAAGCATTTCGTCTGCAGCATTTGGCATTTTCTCCGTTAATTAGATCGTGGTGTGCACGTGTGCCCCTGCGTGCAGCGCCTGTGCTCGGAACTGCCCTGTTAACCCTTCCCGGTACTGGCAGTTTCCAGAAGAGCTCTCCTCCATCACTGCGGGCTGAATTCACACATCCCTCCTGCTCGTCTGCACTCCTGCGTTATCTCCCCCATGTGATGTGTATCACGGTGCATTCCTCCTTCTCCCGAGCAGTGCCACGTGCACGCAGCTCTGGAACTCCAGCAGGAGTTGGGTCATAGAATCACAGAACAGCTTGGGTTGGAATGGACCTTAGCGATCATCTGGCTCCAGCCCCATTGCCACGGGCCGGGATGCCACTCACGGTCGAGGGGTCAGCAGGTCCTGTCCCACCGAGCCTGGGGTCCCCCAGCCAGACACTCACCGAGCTGCCCCTGCTCATCCCTCCCCCTGGCTTGTTTTCACTTCTCTCTGTCTGCTGGCTGCTGAACTCTCCCCCTTTGTAAAATCTCTTAATGTGCTATTCCTTCATAGGAATTGACTCCTGGAGATGTCAGTCCACAGCTCTGTCTGCAGCTCAAGCATAGCCATTAGCAGCTATTGAACTTTATATACAAATCAGAGGGATAATTTACCCCTTTAGGGACAAAGGATGGCTGATACCAACAGACCAGCTTCGAGTGCAGCCGTGCTCTGTGAGCTCCACAGGAAATTCACTTAGCTAAACACAGTCGTAGTTACGTGCAGCTTCCAACCTCTGTTTTCTTGCTGTTCTGTACCACTGTAGTGCTCAAGTACCAGGGATTTAGGGAAGCCTGGCCATCTACTCCTCCTCCCAATCAGTCTCTTGCTCCCTTGTTGCCAGCTGCTTTATCTCCTCCGTCTTCTCTCTTATCTGTACCTGGCCTTCAGAGCCTTTTAAAGAGATAATTTTGGTCTGCTGGTCAGGTAAAGCCTCGTCTCTTGTGCGGGTGAGGCACTGCTCAGCTGCTCCATGGGTCCAGGTTTGGCCAGGAGAGCCCTTCCTGCTCTGCCTAAAGGCCAGCTTTTCATCCAGGGACTCCCATGGAATCCACAGTTCTCACCATCAAACCACTCAGTGCTGGTCTCTGCTGCGGTGCCTTCTGGAGGCTTGTCTGGAGCTGAGCAGAAGACACTGGGGAAGGCACCGAGCTCCTGGCTCAAGGCACAGCTCTTGTGCTGACAGGCATGGATCCTGACATCCCAAAAATTCATCAAAAGTTGGACACAGATTGCAATAGTAGATACTTGCAGAGGATAATGGACTGTATTCTGTTGGATATTGAATGCTTTCAGAAGAGAAGCTAGTACTGGCCTCCAAGGATAAAGAAATACTGGAAAATTTATATCTAGGTAACTGTTCTGAAAAATGTAATATCACTTCTTCAAGTGGAAAAGCGTATGCTAAAGTTGGTTATCAGTTTTGGTACTTTCAGTTTTGAGAGAGTCCCTTTCACTTATCTGACAACCACAGGAAAACAGGCATTTTTCAGATCTGCCAGCTCAGTTTGTCTTTGTTTTGTGGTGCAGGTGAGGCTGTGTCACAGGCCGGGCTGGGGCTTTGCTGTCTGTCCTCCAGAGCTGCCCACGGAACTGTGTGTGAGCTGCAGTAGCATGTACACATCCTTCCAAACATAGCTGTTCGTGTTACTGTGGCACACAACTCCTTTGTTTTTTCTTTTAAAATTAATTTCATGCTTTATTTCTGTGTGCAGAAACGCAGCCACTCACATGTATGACCCAAGCACAAATTCTGCACAGCTACAGCAAAGTTCCAAATGAGACTAGAAATTACATGTAGCTCTGTGATTTAATTTTCTCTGACATATTGAGTCTATGTTTTAGCCTACAGAACTCCACAGCTGTGCCCTAATTCTCTTTTCCTTGTGATCTCAACATCGCTGCCTTTTAAGGCATTGCTATTCTTGGATCTCAGCAGGACACCATGTTAGACTGTCACCCTGCTCGCTGTATTGCCAGTGCAGAAAGCAGTTTCTCCCTGGACTTGCAGAGAATATGTGCAAGCAAACTTTGGAGCAATTTAGTGGGTGGAGGAGACTAGATCAGAGAGCTTTATATCCTGCACGATAGCGTGTATTGAGGTGAGGGTGTACGGGTTCCTCTGTGATTGCTGTCCCAGGGCATAAGGAAAATGTTTATGTTTCGTTACAAATAACAAGCAGTAATGTAATTAGTCTTTGGCAAGACTCACACAGGAAAAGCTGGATGTCTTTTGCTTTAAAGAAGAGGGTCGCTGCCCTGTGGGTATTTATGTTCCGTTTTGTTAAGTGACATTCGTATCTCTAGAACTCCTAAGTCTAATTCCTGATTTAACCGAATACCGAGTGTATATAACCCCGGTGTGGCCCTTACCTAACATCTTAGATGTTATATACCACTACAGACATAGTGCAAGTGCAGTTTGCTAAATTTGGCGTGGGAACCTGCTCTGTGTGGTTTGGGCTGTTCCGACACACGGCGTGGCACCTCGCGGGGAGATCCGTGGATCTGAGCATCCAGGGTGTCTCCTGTGAGTAGCAGGGGCTGTTTTCAGGAGTACGTGTGCTGCAAAGTCATCACAGCACAGCACAAAGAGCCCCATAGTTTCTGCTGATAAGATGCCTGGTGGTGAGCACTGGGAGTTTTCTATTTGCCTTGTTTTCAAGATATATGATAAAAACCCTAATGCAGATTTTAATTTTTAACTTCTAAAAAACCGCGTGGGATTATCTTGGGTGAGCAACACGAACATATCATGCCATTGGAATGTCAAAAATTTAATGCAGAAATCCAGGCGCTGTTGTTGGGGCAGATCATTTTAATTTCAAATCTGAATCTTACATGTTTCCTCTCAAACCCTCTCGCATTTCTTGCAGCACCTCGTGTAGCAGAGGATCCCTCTGGCTAAACCCGCTGTGCTGCGTTGGGGAGGATTTGTGGCCGTGCTCGGCAGCCAGCGAGGCCGCGGAGAGCGGGGCAGCTCTGTCCGTCTGTCTGTCCTGCACACACAGACGTGCTGTGAGCGGGGCCTCGGCTGCACCCGCTCCTCGGCCCCGAGAGCAACCGGGAGAATTTGTTTGGTTTAGTTAATCTGCCATGTTCACATTCCCAAAGCCGGGAAAACCAGGGCGGTAGTGGGGGTTCCGTGGAGTCCCAGTGTTCCTCTGGAGCTGCAGTGGGAGCTGTGGCGAGGACGGTTCCCGCAGAGAGCAGCTCAGGACAGGCTTAATGAGGGGAAATCAACCCCCCTAATTCGGGGGCCGTGTCCCCGGGCAGTCACGGGGAGAGGTGGATTCCTCCGGCAGGCAATTTAGAGGCATCTGTTAAGGACTAATCACGGTCCTAACACGGGTCTCCTCCGAGCACGAGGTTCCTGCACAAGGAATTAAGCCCCCGACTTCCGCCAGCAGCTGCTCCGGAGCCAGCTGGGAAGAGATGCTGTTCCGTGCCACTGTACAGAGGAGCTTGGAGCCTCTTCACTCACGAGGCGTGAAATTTGGGGATCTCTGTGGCCTTGGTTCCAGGTCTGATGTCTGTTGCTTTTGGTCCCCTAAATCCTCACTGTTTCAGCAATTCCTGTGGGCATTACCCGCTCCTGCTGTTGGATGTCCTGCGAAAAACCATCGCTGAAAACCTTTCCATCAGCTTTGCTCCAGCACAGCACCGTCTCTCACACTCCTGCTTTTCCAGCAGACTGGCCCAGTCGTGCAGCCATGGGTCCTTCTCTGTTCAGATGCCTTAATGAGGCTGAGGTTTGTGGTCAGGGCTGCTGACAGGAAAGAGAAAGGGGAAAATAAAAATGAGCATAGGGAAGTGTTGTGGGAAGAGCTTTCCACAGCATTCATGGGATTTAATGTCCTGAGGACACAGTCAGAGGAATTCAGACGAATAAAATCTCTATGACAAATCCTAGAATTGTTGCATTGCATTTAATGTATTTTAATTGACTCTGGTTTTGTCCCCCGTTGGTTTTATAGTGCTGTCATCTGGAAGACAAAGCGTAGAGCTGTGCTTTCCCAGCAGAGCTGTGCCTGTGTCTGCACTGGTCGGATCTAGAAGGCCAGACTTGGTGTGAGCTGGATAATTACCCTGTAAATGAACCAGAGCAAATGTAGGTTTGAGGAATCTCTTTAAATGCGAGTGAAATACTGACTAGATACCAATTAAGTTAGCACGAGGCTGGATCATGTGGAAAATAGCATGTAAAGATGTAGTTAGACTGTATTGTGAGACATACGTATGTTGGATCAACTTGATACCCAAAAAATTAGTGCCACCATGTGGAAAAGTTCTTGACTCCATAGCAGACACTTGGCACAGAGCAGATCCTCTGCTGCTTCAGCTGAGGAAGTAGCTGGTAATTAGAGGCTCATCTTCTGTGAATCACCACAAAAGAATATGAGGGCACAGTTTTTGAATGGGCTTGATGAAAACAGAGGGATATTGGGATTAGAGATTCATGGTTTCTTCTCTGGGTTTGAAGAAGAGTGTGATTTGTCATGGGTTGCATTGTCGGTGCACCCTGCCTGATCCTCTTCCTGTCTGCTCAATTTGTCTGGAGGTTGTTTGGGTTCTCTTGTGCAGGATGACCACCTTTCTCAGTTTCTCCTGCTTTCCTCCCCATTTGTGAAATTAAGGGAAATTCCTAGTACACAGAAGACCCCATTTACCTTTGAGCAGCTTCCTTATGTAGAACAGTTTTATGACTATAGGAATTTCACCCTGAAAATGTGCTGCAGTCCTGGGGGCTCGTGTTATGAGCAGCCAGTTGTAGCTCTTACCACTGCGCAGTAGCTTTCCTCCTCAAGTACATTATCGCATTACCATAGATTTAAATATTTGATTTACAAAATGTTGCTGCCTGATACTCCAGCAGTATCATATAAGACACATCACAATAGATACCGAGTTTAAAGATTGTTTTAAATGGCTTTAATACAGACAGAGGTCAGAAAAGGCAAGATAACAGCAGAAGAGGCTATGTCAAAAAGTAATTAGAGCAGGACAAATGGATTGTGCAGGCATGTCGAAGGCTGTTATTTCTGTAGGCAGTGAGTAGGAAAGGTGTTAATGTAATGTGACAGATCTGGAGCAAAAATGAGGGTGCAGGGAAAACAAATAGGAGCTGACCAATGGAATGGTTTAAATTATGAGGTTTGCTTTAACATAATTTGATTACACATGAAAGAAATGTTTAGTGTAGTTTCTTTGAAAACCTAATTGTCTTAAATACTGCATGTTCGATTCAGTCTTTACACCCAAAGCAGCGGCCCCCGTGCTGGGGCAGCATCGCTTCCTGTCAGGAATAGGCATGGGAATACTTTGCCCTGTGTGGCTTCACAAATGAGAGGAGGATGGAAGATTTTTTTTTTTCCCCTAGTGTTTGTCTAATAAAATTGGCTCTTTGCAGTCACGTACATCTTAATTTGGAACCTCGTGCTAACTGGGGTGGGTGGTATCTGGGCCTGGGAGCTGCTGGTACAGGTGACATATAAATTATCCAGTTTATCGGAAGGAAAGGATGAGGATCGGGTTTAGCAGAAGGAAGACAGGGAGGTAGCATGTATTTTTTCAGGATTCAGCTCTTGCCTTGTTCAGAATTGGAACCAATATTAGTAGGAGCAGGGAGCAGTGCAGAAATGCCCCAGATTTCCAGGCTGCTCCAAAAGACTGAACAGGATACAAAGATTCAACTTCCCGAGCACCATTCTCCTCTGCAGTGTTGTGCTGAAATCACACAACCTGCTGTACACACAAAGGTTCGACTTTGCAGCCAGGACAACCTGTGTAGCTTATGGGGACATTTTCCTCACATCTGCAATAGCAGAAACTTAAAATGATGAAAGCATTTTTCTAGAGGAGCCCCCTGTGCAGCTTTGAGCCGGGCACTTCACATTATGGCTGGACAGCAAAAAGGGATACAGAGCCCATGACAAATTACGGGCCCTTATCCCCCTAAAACAGGGCCAGGTGTGTCACTGTGCCACCCTCCGTGCTGGTTGCCTTTCCTTGCTGCTTTGAGGCCCTCTAGAAAGGAAGCTGAATTTACACAAGGATTTTTTGAGTATGCGGGTTCTCCTGCGCTGTTGTCCCATGCCAGTGCCACCTTCTCTTTCCTCAAATGCCCTTGCCTTTCTAAAAAATATATTTTCCATAGATTTTGACATTTCACAATTTCATTTAAGCTTGAATTCATCTTAAGAAGTAATTGTTGTTTATAGGTGAGTGTAGATGGTAAATCACTCAGTCTCCAAGCTGCGGTGTTGGCAGGAGGTTCTTACAGAAGCTGAGAGCTCGGGTGATGTGTTTTTTTCAGTAGAATATACTGTTTTCTGCATGGATGTGTTCTTGGCTGGTTACATGGGTACAAAGGGGAAGTCTGGGGGTATTGTCAGGGTATACCAGATAGTTCCTCCATAATTTTATTCCCATTTTTGTAAATTTTGGAAGGACATTTCTGGTCAGTTTTTCCTTTTCTTGTAAAAAGGGAAAATAGGATTACAAACTTCAACAAGTTATATTGAATACTCAAAGGTGATTGGGGGCGTAAAGGGACATCTTAAATAGCTACTTCTACTGACACAACAGCTAATTGCAGGCAAATTAAACCCGAACTGCCATCCAGCCCGTGAGCGGGACCCTTTAGTGCGTCGGTGCCCTGCGGTACCCGGCGAGGGGAGGATGCTGCGGAGCTGCTCGGGGCAGCGCCCGGGCCGGAGCTGGCGCCTTGCGAGGACAACAGAAGCTGGTGCTGAAACCGGGTACGCATCGGTGCCGTGCTCGCTCCGCGGAGCGGCTGAGGCGGCCCTGGGCAGAGCCGGTGTGATCCCGGGTGTGCCCGGCCCCGCTCCCGGTGTGCCCGGCCCCGCTCCGGGTGTGCCCGGCCCCGTTCCCGGTGTGCCCGGCCCCGCTCCGGGTGTGCCCGGCCCCGCTCCGGGTGTGCCCGGCCCCGTTCCCGGTGTGCCCGGCCCCGCTCCGGGTGTGCCCGGCCCCTCTCCCGGTGTGCCCGGCCCCGCTCCGGGTGTGCCCGGCCCCGCTCCCGGTGTGCCCGGCCCCGCTCCCGGTGTGCCCGGCCCCGCCGTGCCGCTCGCCGTGTCCTCGGTCGGGTGCTGCCCTCTCCCGTCCAGCGCCGGCCGCACGGACCCGCGGGGACGCCGAGCGGGGTCCGCGGCCCGTGTCCCCTGACCCCACAGGAGCCCCGCAGCGTAGCACGGGTTAAACTTGCTGTAAAGCCCAAGGATGCGGATCCGTCGATGTTTTCTCTCTTCCTGCGGAATGCAGGCGTTTCTCTGTGCCTGGTGACAGCCCTGCACAACCGGGGCGCTCGGCCTGTGCTCGCATCGCGGCCGCGTCCCACGCACGGCCCGCGTCTCTCTGTGCGAGGATGGAAGATCACCTCCCCGATGTGCCACCTCCCCGTCCCTCCGCCGAGTCTCACCAGTGTGTAAGAGGCACGGAGCAGCCAGGACGTTCCCAAGCAGGACTTTCCCCAACACCTAATGATCCAAAGAAGCTCCCAAACTGCTGCAGTCACAGCAACGTGTTGGTTGCAGCTGTAATTCTGAAGGTTTTTATTTTGTTTTGCCTGAAATTCGAGGAGATGTCCTCACTGTTTGTTTAGTTTTCCCTGGGCATACAAAAAATTGCTGCTCACCACCAAGCTGGAATTTGTAAATACTGTTCAGAACTATAATAACTACAGTTGTAATAACAAACTTGGTCTGTTGTTGCTATTATTAAAAACACCAGCAACTGCAGCAGCCTGGCGTAGCTGTGTGATTGCAGTTTGAGTAAGTCAGGCATATAATCATCTTTTGGCTTTTCAGTTTATCACTGTAATGCACAGAACTTCTCCCACCTCTTCAAACCTGGGAGATACTCTCTGCCTCCTGGCCTACAGGCCTCTCCTCTGTTCCTGCATCCTGCTAAACATCATCCTCTGCCCAGGCTTGGATGAAGAGATTTGGGCTCATTTGTGCCCACACTGGCTGGTGGGTGCACTGGCTCTGTAGGTGGGACAAAGCCCCGCTGCTGCACCTGCTGTGGGCTCTGTGCCTGAGTATCGACCCCTGGGAGAGGCGACTGCCCACAGGAGGAGGTGCAAGGGTCGGATCTTGCCCTGGGCCTGCTCTTGCTCCAGCCATGAAGTGCTCGGGGCTCTGTCAGGCTCCCTCTGGTAACGGGGACCCAGCCCAAGGACTTCCCCGTGTTTTCCAGTGTGATCTGATGCTGTGCGACCTGATTTGGTTACTGGGAGTTACAGGAGATGCACTCTCAGAATGGATGGAGCCATCCCATAGGAAGGGAATGGGGCTCGATTGCCTCCTCATAGAAATGTAAAGCTTCTCCCTTTGCAATTCTCCTTTCTTGTACTTTCCCACTAAGGCAGTAAAACCATATACTTCCCATGCCTACAATCCCATTTGTTTTCCTTTTTTCCTCTGAAGGCGACCTCTCTGAGGAGCCCTTAACCTCCCCCCTGTCTTTTCCTCTGTTACACAGAGCTGCTCTCTGCTGTTTGTCACCCACCAAGCGAGGTGCAATGAAACTGTTCTTGTCACCGCACAGTTGACTGGGATGGCAAATTTGGTAGCCAGGCGAATAAAAATATAAATAAACAGATAAAACCGGAAATTGATAGAAGGATTCAATTTACACAATGACCTATCAAACTAGTAAGAAGGAGAAAATTGCTTAATTTTATGTGCACCAAGTGACCACCTTCACTAGAATTATTAACAACACACTCCTGGTGTGTTTAACGCCAGGGAGGAGAGAAATTACCCGATCTGTTTTTAAACCATTATCACAGAACAGCTCAGACATCAGGTAGATGTTTATTATCATTCCTCTATGCAATTTTATATTCATTTTTAAAATTTTTCTCTGAAATAGCTGCATGCATAGTGAGTGGAATAGATCTTTTGGGGAAAGTACACGCTGTGTTTACCTCCAACCAGTTCTCTCACTGCAGTGCCTGAAAGCAGTAACGTCCACAGTGCTGAGGCTGTTGAGATGTGTTAATCTGAATTTTTTATCATTTATTCAGCTACATTTGCAAACCAGGTTGGTTCTGGTTGCGGGCGCAGGGTCTCGTTCCCCAGGTTCCTGTGCTTGCTGACCCGCACGGGCTCAGGCGCTGCACAGCGGAGGTGCTGCCAGCGGCACCATTGTTGCTAAAATGAAAACTAAGCCAGGAGTCGGGTATTTCCTTAGGATCTGTTTCTGCTTGAAATCAAATCCCTGTCAGTGTTGTAGTTTGGTCCGTGGCCAGCTCAGTGGTGGGGGCAGCCCTGGGTTTGTCGTCTTCAACGCCGAGATGTGCTGGGTTTTGTTATCCTCAGCCCGGACTTTGTTCCTGCCACAAAGGGGCTGATGGCTCAAACTGCGGGGACACAACAGAGCCCCGATTGTCATGAAAATGGGCAAAGCCTCGCTGGAGCACGGGGAATTATGAAACTGTGGCCGTGGGAGGGAGAGCAAGAGCTCAAGGAAGGGCTGCCCCTCTCTTGGGGCCACACAGCTCTGCCAGCCCTGCTCTGCCCAAATTTGGGATTTTCATCAAATTTTTGGGATCGGCTGTGGCAAATGATGGTATCAGCAGAGAGTGTGCTGGGAGACCTGTGCTGGCCTGGCCTGGCACTGTTCAGTCAATTTTGGTACTGGCTCATGTCACCAGTTTGTCTCTGTATTTCTGAAAAAGTCACATCTTTTGAGAATTCCTTCTCTTTGGAATGGTGGTCTCGTGGCACATGACCAGGGAGCACCCGGGGAGAGGGGCAGTACCTCCTCTTGCTTCCTGTGCCTGTCCCTTATGGCTTTAACATCAGGACAATAAATCCCTTGCAGGCAGCAGTGGCACTTGCCCACTTTTTGGCAATGCTTTTGGCTTTTACTGTTATGAACTGGTGTCATTCTAAAATCTTAGATGTTGGTTACAGTAGCATCAGGTTTTTCTGTCTGGAGTGGGAATTGGCTATTTCTTTTTCCTTTGCCCAGACTTGCTGCAATGCTGTTTGGGTCAGACAACAGAACTCATTTTTCTTGTCTTTCCCTGTCCTCTGCCCATTCCCAGTTGGCCTCTAATTTTACAGAACAGTTTCAGATCTCTGCAATTATTTTCTGCCCTTAAGGATTTATTATGGATAAACTGACCTGTGTATTTAATGTGAGTAGTGAATAATTTGGAAGATTTGGGTTGTTTGGGCAATTATAATTTTTACCAGCCAGGTTTTGTCTGTAATTGCAGTTTCAGAATTAGGAGGGGGTTTTTTTTGGGTTTGTTTTGGGGTTTTTTTCGTGTATCTGTGTTTTGGATCCCAACAGCAGTTGTGGGAGCAACTTTGTGTTATCTTGAGATTAAGTTGCTTTATTTCAGCCTGCTGTGTCCACACCACACTGCGGCTTTACAAAATAAGCACTCTGCATTCTGGTCACACTTCTCCGAGGGGTGCTGGGAGCCAGCGAAGGGCTCGCATGGGATGAAGAATGTGGAGCTTTGGGAGCAGCACAATTGCAAACAGCTGTGTCAATAGTGCAGCCAGGGCTGGCTTACCTTGGCCGTGCGCTGCGAGGGCGGCGGCACCGCGCCTCAGCCAGCCCGGGTTTGGTGACTGCCGCGGTGAGAAAGGAGAGGTCAGTCCCACGAGGGTCTCACGGACTGGCACGGAACTGCACAGATTTACAGCACCAGCAAAGCAGCGCAGGGTGGGCTTGTGACAGTTTGCTCCTGCAAATGCACCTGCTGTGTGGAAATGCTGGGTTAAAAACAGGATTATGAGTAGAGAAAATCATGGAAGGGTTGGGATGGGGGTTGGTGGCCGGATCCCCTGCCCAAGCGGGGTCAGCTGGAGCAGGGTGCCCAGGCTGCCAGGAGGACACCACTGAACTCTGCCCTGCATGCACACGAGGTTACTTGCATTGCTGGATGTCAACAGAAAGCAATAAAATTTCAGGCTTGGGATGGAGTGAAATATGACCTCTTTTGTTGCCTCTGCGCCTTGTTTATTCTAAGCCAGCCATTTCTCAGAGCGCGGTTGGGCGCTGCAGTCCTCAGGATGAGGAGCAGAACAGAAGCAACTGTGGCTTTTGAGCAGAGCCAGTTTTGAGACATCCAGACATCTGGAGGACAGGTTGGATTGGGCATCAGCAGAAATGCTCTTGAGCCTTCCCTTAAATGCTGGGGTGTCGTGAGCGTTGGTTTGGGCTGGTCAAGCACAGCTGAGCACCAGGACAGTTTATTGAGCACTAAGGACACACTGTAGCCCAGGCTGAGTTCATCCCAGGGGGAGGATGAAGGGGCAGAAGAGCTTCAGGAAAATATTGTCTGGTGCAGACACACACGTTTGTGTCTGACGAAGACCTCACCACAATCAGTGCTGCCAGTGGTGGTGTTTTGAGGTGGGCAGCTAAATCAGTCATGGATTTACTGTGTTCCATTTTAACTCCAGCATCCCACTTGTTCAGACCCCTGCGAGGAGGGCTCCAATCCCCTGCCCATAGTGACCACCGCCAAAGCAGCACCCGAATTCCCAGTCCTGGAGGAACTGGGAGTCCCAGTCCATGTTCACAGTGCTCTGCCAGGCGTGGGCATGGGAAGGGGCTTCCTCGAGGGCACTGGCCCGAGCATTGTGAGCTGTGCCTGTTGGCTGGCACTGCCTGTGTCTGTACTGCTTTTCAGTGGTGATTAAAACTAAACATAAGTTTTTTGCCAATACTTGTTATCAGTTTAAAGAAATAATTTTCATAGAGTCACAAAATCTCAGAATGATTTGGGTTGGAAATTACGTTAAAGCTCATCTTCTTCCACACCCTGCCATGGGCAGTGACACCTTCCACTGGACCAGGTTGCTCCAAGCCCTGTTCAACCCTCACCTTGAACACTTCCAGGGATGGGGCAGCCACAGCTGCTCTGCGCAAGCTGTATTTTCATGCTGGGGATCCCTGGATGTTGTTGATGTGTGTGTCGCTGGTACCTGTTTCACACTGCAGCAAACAGCTCTCTCAAGTTCGCAGGGAAGTTGGTGGAAGGACTGTGCAAACTGGTGGACACTGGTAATGGCTGGTGGGCAATGGCCAGTGGCCAACGGCTGGTGGCCAGTGGCCAGTGGTTGGTGATGATGGCCAGTGTCTGATGGCTCGTGGCAACTGCCCAGGCTATGCCTCATGGCAGGGACAGCAATCAGTCAGTCTGTCTGTCAGTCAGGCGGTCAGTTGGTCGGTCGGTCGGTTGGTCAGTCTGTTGGTCAGTTGGTCTGTCGGTCAGTCTGTCAGTTGGTCATCAGTCTGTCAGTCGGACGATCGGTCTGTTAGCCGGCCTCTCAGTCTCTCGGTCTGTTGGTCGGTCTCTCAGCTGGTCGCTCAGTCTCTCGGTGGGTCGGTGGGTCGGTCTGTCTGTCGGTCGGTCGTCGCTCAGTCTCTCGGTGGGTGGGTCCGTCGG
>VXAZ01002271.1:712-83224 GCA_013399875.1 Gymnorhina tibicen | reverse complement strand
GGCTGCGCGGGCCCGGGGCCGCCGCCCCCCCCGCCGCTACCGGGCCGGGGCCGCCCCGTTCCGGTGCCCGCGGGGTGCGGCGTGCGGGGCTCGGACCGCGGGGTGCGGGACCGCCCGGGACCGCGGGGAGAAGGAGCCTTGCTGGCTTTCCCCTTTTCCTGCCTTTTCACGGCTCCCGGGGCGCGGGGGCCGGGCAGCGGAGCCCTGGACTCCGAGCAGGATTATGCAATTAAAAAAAAAAGGGCATTAGTTTGTTTTGTGGCTTAATTTGTTTATATTTTAAACTTCCTAATCCCTCCGACCATCTGGAGGAGCTTTTTTTAGTATCGTTAATTATGGATAGTATCGGGGTCACGGTAGCGCCCGCCCTCCCTCCCGGGATCGGCGCTGCCCCCCCGGTATTTGCAGCCTTTTTTCCCCTCTGTGACTGAAGACAGCGGTAAAGCTCCATCTTCAGAGTAAGGATGAAATATTCCAGGAGAGAACATTGCGTGTTTGGTAACACACGTTGGACAAGTCACTGTTTCAGTCGTGCCCAGGCCCTGCTCCCGCAGCCCGGACTGCTGGGGGTGGGGTTAGTTTCAGATTTTCTTAATTCGGCATCGTTCTCAGTGGTTGCACATCTAGACACCTTCACTAGGGCCAAGAGAATAGGTTTTAGGGCAGGTAAGTCAGGTCTTCATCTTACCGCTTTGTAATGTATCGATTTAAAAAAACACCCTAGTCTAACCCAGTCGTTAATTCAGAGCGTGCGGCCGCGCCGGAGCGAGGGCAGGGACTGCGCACGGAGCTTTATTTTGCTAAAATTGGATCAGCGAAAGTTGATCACTTGGGAGAGCGGCTAAACTCGGAGTCGGTCTGTGGGCAGCGCGACCGAGACCCTCGTGCCTGTCCCCAGCTGCGGTCCGGGCCATCGGGCACATTTTGGTGTGCGGGCTTTTGTTCCTAACTCTTTGTGCAACAACTGGCTGGAGTGAAGGATCCGTCCTCTCCTCGTCCCGCACAATGGAGCGGGGCGAGGGTCCCGCAGCGCCCCGTGTCCCTCTGCAGCTCCCGCCCGCCGGGACGTGGGGTCCGTGGGGCGCGGGGCTGGTGTCGGGGTGAGGCAGCGGCGGGGCCGGGGCTCCCCTGCCCGGGAGAAGTTGCATTTCACAGATGAGTTTTTGATATGCAAATGGAGATGTGTCCTAGGCAGGGGAAGGGTGATGGGTTTCATCAGCTGCACGCTCTTGATTTATACCGAGCCGAAAAGGAGCAGCTGATGATTTCTGGGGTTTTTTTAATGGGGGTTTTCTTTTGATTGAACTCTGCTTAGGCAGAAACAGAATCAGGGTGGAATAAGACCATAAGTTTGGGATTTCATTACTGAAAAGGGAGACCAGAGTGAGATGGCACTGGCCATTCCTCTAGTGCAGCATTTCTCCTCTTTTCTTCCCAGTACTGACTTGCTGCTTTTTAAAATGAGACTCTCACAGAGAATAAGGTTGCAGGCTGCCTCTTTCTTTCCCCTCCTCTATTTTTTTTTTTTAGCAGGAGGCTTGTCCATTTAAATTAACCTTTCTCCCAGCTGGGCACACAAATGTTTTTGTTTTAGTTCACAGAGGGTTAATTCTATTCAGCTCTCACCATCGCCGGCCTGATCCGGGGCAGCACAATCTGCTCTTTGAGCCGGGCTGGCCAGGCAGGACGCGGAGCCTTCGCCCGCCTCTAGCGTGGGGCTGGGACCCCCATCTGCGGGGTCGATGGGGAGCAGGAGCGGGACGCCCCGGCCCTTTGTGCGCCCGGCCACGGGCTCTGCCGCCGAGCTCGCTGCCGTCCCGAGCAGGGGCCAGCACACAGAAAATTTAATCCCTGTGTTCATCGATTATAAGTTAAAAAAAAAAAAAGGCCCCTGAAGCAAAGGCGCCTGGTTTGGGGGTGGGCTTGTTTGGACAATGCAGCGCTCCACAGTGAGGGGGGAGTTCCTCCAGTTCTGGGGCTTGAATTTCTCAGGATGGTTTTCTTGAAACTAAAAATTGTCAGTGAAAAACATCATTAGGAAAAATAAAGGGAAGAAGAAACTCCAATACGTTTGTTTGTGTTTGAGGCATCATCAGAGGCGAGTGAGATGCTGTTGGGATTTAAGTAACACATGTGTGAGATCTCCCCCTCCGCCTCCCTCCTCAAACAGCTGGTATTTAGCAGCTTGAGATTTAAACCCAGCTAAAGAGTGCTGTAGGGGGCTACGACAGGGTCAGTTAATCAAGAAGCACATAACTGGCACACAGCTGAAAAGATGTTAAATGTATTAATGAATTGCAGTGCTGAGTGTTGCCTGTGATTTTTTTTCAGCTATAAAAGATTTTCTTAGCTGTAAATTCACGTTCTGTTGTATAAATGGGAAGTTTTGCTGGCGGCAGCTTTCTCCATTCTCCTTCTTGCTTTCCAGCCAGGCCAAATCCCAGCACGGTCTGCCCTGGGGTTTGGGTGAGGGGTTGTGCCTTCACTTTTGGCCTTACTCTTGGAAATAAAGTCTTTGTTTCTCTTCCATCGTAAAGCACCGATATGGAAAATCCCACAAGCCGGCTGCACCAACACGCCATCAGATTTCCAAGGTAAATCTCCCAGGGAGCTGTAGTTGCTGTAGAGTTTTAAACTGAGTCTCCAGGGGTGGGTGTGACCCCCTGGCAGCCTGGGGACCTGCAGATGCAGCCAGCACCTGGTCCCCTCCCGGAATGCGGCAGTGCCGCTCCCCCACTCCCAACACCGAAGGCGCTTCCCGGTCGCCTGCTCGGGGTGTTTGTCCACAGGAGTGGCACAGGTGGGAGCAGTGACAGGGATGTTCCGGGTGCGTGTCCCCATGCTTTAATTTATTTGCTGTGTATTTTAGAATCTCATTCATGTGCTGTAGTGCTTTCTGTACTGGTCTTTGCCATGTGTTTCAGCAGGATTGTAAGGTATTTCCTTTTGGAAATTCATAGGAATTTTCTTTAAAAAATTATCAAGACTGCTCATTTTGCTGAGGGGAAAAGCAAGTTTCCTGAAAAATTAAGTCTTGCTTTTACTGTTTATCCTGTAAAACACAGGCGAGGGGAGATTTTTTCTCTTTTTCACTCCATCTTATGTGATTCTTGTGTAACATCATCATATTCTTGGAGAATTTACATTGTACATGGTATGAAACCTACCATGACCTCTGAAAACAATACATCCTTTAATGTGGCTTCGGGGAGGGGCTAGTGAGGGAGTAGCCATAAAAATCTTCAGGGTTCAAGATGAGGTTGAGATTTTTGTGAGTGCTTTTGTCGTAGCAGCAACTGTTTGATCTAGTGGCCCCTGCTACAATGGGTTGGGAGAACAAAGCCAGAATATCCCGTGTATGAGTTTGTTAAATGTAAGACCCATCAGGAAAACTGGGGAGGGGATCAGGGGGAAGCTTCCCCAGCTCTCTCTCTGAAATAAAACAGGTATTTGAAAAAATTTCTTGTCAGTTGCTTTATGTCTTAATCTGTGTTGTGTTGTGTAGCTTTTGAAACCAGAGGAATCAGCGAGATGAGAGGTGACAGAGACAGGGAGGAGGGAGGGCTTATTCGCTTAAAAATTGCTATTTTAATTATGTGGTTTGATATTCTAGTGAAATTTCAAGGTTCAGGGAGTTCAGAGCACCCTCAGTGCAAAACTGCTTTAGATTTGCTCGTGCTTTACCATTTCTGAGAAGTTCACTGCGGTTCTGCCCCATCTCTCCCATCCTTCACCCACACCAGGCACTGCCTTACATGGGGTGAAAACTGGCAGAGGTCAGGAGCAGCAAACCCATGGGCACAGGGGAGCAATGTGGGCCTGGCCATGGTCCCTGTAGGATTTTTTTAAGCCCCTAAGACTTTCCGTAGGCCATCATGTCTCATCTCCCAGTTTTGTTTGAGCGAGGTTTGTGGGGAGCACGGACACCTCTGTGGTCCCTGGGGTCCTTGTCTTTGTTCACGGTGTGTGCCGCTGCTCGATGGCGAATTTTAATCTGGAAACGCACCCAAGGAACAGTTTCTGCTGGAGGTGCGTGCAGTTCCTATGGCCAGGGGGCCATTCACACCATCTCGCCCTTCGACTGGGGAGATGGGGATAGCAGGGGAAGGATTCTGATTCCTCCTTGCTTTAATCATCCAGGCTTCCCACACTGGCCGGGTGACGGCCCTATTCTTCCCACAACAAAAAAAGCTGTGCCTGGGAATGAGCCCTCATTGACATCCTCAGCCACGGCTGCTCGGGTGAGGAGGGAGCCCCGTGATCCAGCCCTGGGGGCTGTGCCGTGGTGCTGGAGCAATCCAGGGTGTCCTGCCTTCAGCCATGTGTGAGACCGGGTGGTGATTTCCTGGTTCCCTGGTCCTGCCCGGCCGTGCCTCCCCGTGCCCAGCGGCGAGTCCAGCCATTGCTGCTGACCCCAGGATCCCCCGGCACCCGGGATTTATGGCACTGCTGTGGGAGCAGGGGGAGGGCCAGGAGTTAAGATGAGGCTGAGCTAAACCCTGCAGATAGAGGACTCCTCTGTCCTGGCTAATCCCCGGCCCCCTCCCCACGTTTATCAGATTGCTGAAGGTGGAGATTATGCACTTGGTGACTACAAAGTCATGTTTAGCTGCCTCCCTTCAGAGATGCTCAGATAGCCTCGCTCCTGATCCATACCCACATTCCTTTGGGTTCAGCACATACCTGAGGTGGTCTGTCCTGTAAAACTGGGAATGTTTTGGTGTGAATCAGGAATGTTTCTTCACTTAAAGTTTGTGTTTCCTTTGTTCATCCCTTTATTTTAATGTTTTATAACAGTGAAATTTGCAGAACAGTGCAAATGTGCATGCTGTGCATAGCAAACCTTTTAGAGATTAACACAGATTGGTTCTGGTTTCTACTGGGTTTAAGCTGGAGAAAGCTGCTTGTGAGTAGGAGCAGCTGGTTTAGATTTTTGCTTGGCTCGTGTAACTGAAAACTGGTTTAATTTCTGATCCCAATACATTTGGCTCATTCATTTCTATTGCATTCACATGTTCTGCAGTAGTAAGAAGCTACACCCTGGTTTGTCGGCTTGCTTGGGCTTTATTGAGGCTGGAGAAGACTTCACTGTGACTCCTACCTCCTGCTGCTCCAAAAATCCATCCTGTAGATAAACACCTTTGTCTCAGAAAACTCCCTGATCAAATATAAATGAGGAAAGTCAGGCTTGGTGTTGTCATGCTGAAGTGAGTTTGACTCAGCTCATCTTCACAAGCCGGTGCCATCCAAAGGCTGGGGTTTTTCAAGGTCTGTATCCAAAGGGGAGCAGTGGGTGTGGGCAGCACCCCAGGCACGATGTGGGTTTGTGCAGCTGTGTGTCTGCCTAGTCTGAGCTCCGTGTTGGCTCCCAGTGCGGGTGGTGGGCGCGGGAAGCTGCCGTGCCCTGCTCTGTGCCCTGCTCTGTCCTCAGGCTGCCGCAGAGAGTCGGTGCCACCTCCCAGGTCCTGCCTCAGCCGTGGGTGTTTCTGCCTGTTGGCCATGGCAGCGTCCTGCCTCAGGCCAACAAACACCAGAAACAACCTGGTTTGACCAGCATCCCTAGGAAAGGTGTGATGGAGTGAGAAGCAGCAGAGTGGTTCCTGGCTCAGCCAGGGTGATCTAGTCATCTGGGTAATGCTTGTTGGACATTTGGGAAAGCAGCCCCATGGAGAACACTGGAATATTGCAGATGTGTGTCCCTGAATGTACTTGAGTAGTTCCCACCTTCTCAGTGCAGATCTTGTTTGCAGCTGTTGGGATTTTAATGGGTTAAAACATGAGGTGGGGGCTGGAGGCAGCTTGGCCTGGCATGCAAGGGGTTAAACTGTTGGTCTGTGGAACATCTGCTACAGGAAGAGCCGCTGGTGCAACTGGGTGACATTATTTTAAGCATAGCTGACTTGGTTGAAGTAAGGTTTAGGGCTCCCTAAACATGCAGTATGAGGTGATGAGATTCTGGGTTAGCTACCTGGGTCTCTTCACCATCATTTACTTCTTCCTTTCTGTTTGACATCCCTGTCTGGAGATCTCACTGAGCCGAGCATCATCTCTGCTCTCTCTCTCAGGCAGTGTTAGAGTCTTACAATACTGAATTTAATGTGACAGCTCCTGTTGCAGAGAGCCCTGCAATTTACATTTTTAGTCATCCAAAGGCCTTCCAAAGATTTGGAAAAGGATCAGTAGAATCACATCACTGTGGCTTAACCATATGATGGTTTCTGTAATGATGTTCTCTTGGGTTCTGGGCGGTGGCTTGTGCACTGGGGCTTTTGAGGCCTGGAGGTGCCCCCGGAGTCTGTGAGATGTGACAGGATTTCACAGTCACTGGTGTCTGCCAGGTTTCTGTATTTGCACACCCTGCTCTGTGCGGTTGAGGTGGGACATTTTAGACCGCTTTTTGTCCCCGCTGGAGTTTCTGTTCCTCTCTGCTAAGAACAGCAGGAAGCTCAATGGAGGCTGCTGGGGAGAGCACTAAGG
This sequence comes from Gymnorhina tibicen, assembly GCA_013399875.1. NCBI lineage: Eukaryota > Metazoa > Chordata > Aves > Passeriformes > Artamidae > Gymnorhina > Gymnorhina tibicen. The sequence goes on along the minus strand of VXAZ01002271.1, from coordinate 76,747 downwards.
GTCTTGCCTGGCAGTGAGGAAGGGAAGGATGGAGCTGCCCCTGCAGTGCTGCGTGATGGATCTGCACGGACTGGCAGTGGCTGCCCCTCAGTCAGACTGACCTGACAAAAGCTCCAGGCTCCTCCTCAAATCCTTTCCTCTTGCCTTGCAGATGAGCGGGTGGATCAGCGAACCTGCCTGATCTGCGGGGACAGGGCAACAGGGCTGCACTATGGGATCATCTCCTGCGAGGGCTGCAAGGGGTTCTTCAAAAGGAGCATCTGCAACAAGCGGGTCTACAGATGCAGCCGGGACAAGAACTGCGTCATGTCCCGCAAGCAGCGCAACAGGTGCCAGTACTGCCGGCTGCTCAAGTGCCTCCAGATGGGCATGAACCGCAAAGGTAACAGGCACGGGGCTCCTGTGGGGGAGGCACACAGCGGGGCCGGTGCTACCAATGGGGACCGCCCTTCCCTCGGCCGCCCTTCCCTCAGCTGCCATCTTGTATTGCAATTCTGCCTCTAAAACTCTGACAAAAATAAAAGCGAAACTTCAGCAAAATCATGCATGGATTAAAGGTGATGCACAGATACTAGGTTCTGAGCAACTTCATTCCTGTATGGAGGAACAGTCTGTATGAATTGAAAGCATGTATAAATATTTGTATTTATGCTGGGCAAAGTGGTCACTATTTCCATGCTTCAGTCTACTAATGTGGCAAAAACTAAAGCATTTAAACAGGCTTTTAGAATCCAAAGAGATCTGAGCCAAGTGTTACCTGTTTGCTGCTGTGGGAGCTTAGGCCAGCAGCTGCTGCCCAGGGGTGAGGTGTGAGGGTCTTCACTGAGCGCCTGCTCTGATTGAAACAGTTGTGGTCTGGGTTAGGCACAGCCACCCCTTGTGCCCACGTGTGCAGAGGTGACGGAATGCTGTGGTATCATCTACAGGATGGAAAGTCTGAAGTAACTCAGAAATCAGTAATAAAGAATGGACTGTGGTTGCTTTCAGTGTCATGTCTCTACTCTTCACTCCAATCCTTTGTGTGTTCAACCTCTGGAATTGCTGTTACCCGTTAAAAGCAGGGATTCCTTGGTTTGATGGCACAAGCGGGAGCTGGCTGTGCTCCCCTGGCCGTGCAGTGAGGCAGTGGAGCGGCCCTTCATCCCGTTTGCCAAACCCCAGTGTCACCACATGGTTTTAGATGTGGCTGTTGATGGCCTCTGGGCCATCGCTCATGCGAAAGCCACCTGTCAGAGGCACTGAAACTTCCATAAATTCACTGCAAATCCACCGGGATCTTCCTTAGAAAATGCATCAGGGGCCAAGATGGGAGAGCTCGCCTCAGCCCTGGGGGGATCAGGGGGTGTGCTGTGGGGCCGGGGGCGGCTCGGGGCCCTCAGCCCAGAGTTCGGGGTGTGCTGTGGGGCCGGGGGCGGCTCGGGGCCCTCACGGGGGGTGGCTCTCACCCGCGGGGGCGCAGCGCCACCTGCCGGCCGCGCGCCCGCCTTCCCCGCTCCCTTTCTTCCCTTCCTTTTCCTCCTTTCCTCTTCTCTTCATTGCTTCTTTCCTTTTTCTTCCTTCTGCAAACAACTTCGTGAATTTCACTCACCACTGGTGTCTCTGCCAAGGCCAAGGTGGCCGCAGACAGCCCTGAAGGTCCTCAGTGTTGGGTTCTGGAGCTTTCTCTTCCTGCCCTGGTGCCCAGGTTATGGCATCGCTGGGCTTGAAAATCTCTTCAATACTAGGTCTAAATACAATCATTTTTAAATTCAAATGAGGTGCAGAGCTCAGCATTGGTAGGAAAATCAGCTTTGAGGAGACTGGCTGTCGTGCAGCCCAGGACCAGGGTGATATTCCAGAGGGTCCGTCTGTGTTTGGGAACCGTTTGGGTCTCTTGATGCCTTTTTGATGGACCACCAGCAAAAACATCCCTTCATTTTGTTGCAGGTGTAAGCTATTGCCTGCTACAATTATACTTTGAAATCAGAAGACCAAGACAATTTATGCCCATGGCTCATAATGGAATGAGCTGAAGAACAGCTTCTAAATCACAGTTAGTGGTAAAATATCTTGGAAAATGAGAGAAATTCCCCCAGAATTCCTGTAGTTCCATTAAGTTAAAAAAACCTGAAGGTCATAACAGCTAACTATGACAGCCTTTTTTACATAATTCTATTTTTTTTTAGTGAGAAACTGATATTTTTTTATAAAGAGCTTTCATAGGAAATAAACAGCCTTGTTTGTTAAAGTGAGCTTGTTATCTTGTTATATCGTAAGAGATTTACGTGATGTAAAAGGTAATCAGAGTTGTTTTATATCCTGTGTTTATGGCTTCTCCAGTGTGCTTAAGTGAGTGTTATCTGGTGTTTGAAATAAAAATACTGGCTTGCATGGAGGGGATGGACTTAGTGTTAGAAGAACTGAAACCACTGCTGGTCCCGTGGTGTGGCGGTGGAAGGGCCCGTGGGCATCCCAGCCCTGCTGGTGCCGGGCTGGTGCAGTGGTCAGGCACCAGGACCCTTCCCCCAGTGCTGTGCCTTGCCCGGGTCGGTGGTTGGGGTTTGGGAAGCCGCAGTTCGGGTCCCGTGGCCAGGTGTGCCTCTCCTCTGCCCTGCCGAGGCGCTCCCTGAGCTGCCGGTGCAGCCTCGAGGCGCACGAGGAGGATTTGAGAGCTGAGGGTATCTCAAACCGAGCAGCAGCGTGGCTTTTCTGGGACAGAAACTTTTGCTTAAATTTTGCGTCGTTTTGTGCTCCGGGAGGGCCTCCTGCAGCCCCGTGTGCCAAGCAGGGTGAGGCCGTGCAGCAGCAAGGTCACCGTGCAGCTGGGGAGAGCCTCCTGCCAAGTCTGGCCAGGTCGTGGTGGGAAAGAGATCGGGCCCTGATAAACGGGGGGACCGGCCTGGGAGGGGAGGCACACGAGGAGCCGGGCTGCCATTGGCCTCTGCGGAGACAAGCACAGGGAAGAGGAAGGTAGGGAAGCTGCTCCAGGTTAATTCCCTTAACTGGACTTCACTGGAACTCCCTGGAAATTGGTTAAAGAGCCTTAAAAATGCAGCTGCTGTTCTGAGAAATGAGGCTGCCCCTCCGAAATGCAGCTGTGCAGCTCGGTCTGGTAACCTGAGTTTTAAACGATGGCTTTGCAAGTGACCAGTGGGGTCAAACATCCCCCCTCCATTTTCTATAGTGGCTGTAGGAGATGTGACCCTCGGAAGTGACAGCAGGGTTAGCAGTCATCAGTGCAGTGCTTTGTGTCTGTGTTGGTGGCAGCACTGGTCGGTGGACTCTGGCTCGTGGTGCCCACAGAGCTGTGGGCAGTGGAGTTGGATGTGCTGGCCTCCACATCTCATTTTCCAGCAGTCCTGGGCGTTCATTGGGTTATTTCCAGGGGTCAAATAGGGTTCCTTACCGTGTGCCGCTTCTCAAATTATGCTGGAATTAATTGTGATAAAGGGTTTCTGTTTCTTCATTACCTGTCCCTTAAGGAGCACATAACGAAACGAAAGTCCCGGAGTAATGCTCGTAGCCCCATCCGTGTGTCCTTGCCTTTTGGGGTGAGATCCATGGTGTGTGCTGCTCAAGCACTGGAGGTTTCTCTGTAAACTTCTTTAATTAAAAAAACAAATCTCTTAAAGTATAAAAAATTTTTTCAAAATAAATTGGTACCTTCTTACGTACTTCAGGAATACCCAGCAGCAGTGTTCCTCACCAAGGTTTGGTTGTATCTTTCAGCAATCAGAGAGGATGGCATGCCAGGAGGCAGAAACAAAAGCATCGGACCTGTCCAGGTGAGCACGTGTGGCTGTCCCTCCATGGTTCCCTTCAGCTTTTCGTCTCCAGGCCTGGGCTGGGCTGGGCTGGGCTCAGACCACGGCAGCAGCTCAGCCTGGGCTGGGTCTGGCTTGGTCGAGCCTCCATCATCCCTGGCTGTGCCTCCTGCTGGCGTGGCAGGGCTCTGACTGTCAGAAACACGTCGTGAGCTGTAGATTGGTAACTAGAGTTAGGTGCTGCCTGTCCCAGGGCGCTGCATGGACGCACAAGGACGTCTGTCCCTCCATGGCTCCCAGTAAATCTCCATCTGCCTGCTGCAATCCCTTCAGTTGTGGCAAGCAGGGCACCAGTAAATGTCTCTCTGATTGATGGCACAGCTTGTCCAGAGATGCCTTGTAAAGCGCGAGGTAATTCAGCACAGCAGCTTGTGCTGCACGCCTGAGAAATGATGGCCATTTCCATCTTGCTTCTGGAAAAAGGGGTCTTTTAAAAGTTTACTGTTTATTTTAGCAAAATAGAAATAACACTGGAGGCAATTTCTGTGAGTCTGAGTGCCTGGGAAGGAGCACTCGGCCCAGCCCAAAGCGTGAGGAGCCAAGCAAGCACCGCTCTGCGCTGCTGGGCGCTTGGATGCCCGTGGCCAGTGTCAGACACAGCCTGCCTGGAATCACACAAACCTGTTCCTGCTGTTCACATTAGGGGACATGCACAGAATTAAAAAAAAAAAAGCCTCTAAACTTTTGTTGCATTTTCCCCATTAGTGGTGGCGTGTTCCTCCAGGAGCATGCCCAGCACTTTCTTGAAAGTTTATATTACAGTGAACTCAATTTAAAAAATTTTTAGTCCATTTTAGCTTTGTATGTGTTACTCTCTAGAACTTAAGTATTAGATGCTCAATTGCTACTTCAGGTGCCACCTGGTTCTTATCTGGAGGAAAATAGGGAACTCTGTCTCCCTGTAAATGTTTTCCTGACTGCTTTTATATATGTCACCTTGCCTCTCTTGATTGCTTTATCAAACCAGAGCCTGCCCCACCTCCTGTTTGCCTTTCCCTCTGCCAGTCCTGAGTGATGTTCCCAATGCACTGGCCTCAATTACTCCCAGGTTTTTCATGGTGTGACAGTGGCTGATTTACAGCTCGTTGCCATGTCCATATGACATCATCTTTTCATGTGTCAGTTCCTGTCTGCTGTGCTATCCTCACTTGAATGGTGCTGCAGGAGCTGGAGGTCACCACGATTACCTGTAAACAGAATTCTTCATGTGTGTTGTTAAATGCAGAGGAAGGGTGTGGTACCTGCAGGGGGGTGGGGGAATCAGCCCTGTTGGGTGTGAGTGAACAAGGTGTTTGCAAACAGAGGCTCTGCTTTTCTGTTCCCAGCCAAAGTAACCGTTGTGTCCTGTATTTGACAGATATCAGAGGAAGAGATTGAGAGAATTATGTCTGGGCAAGAATTTGAGGGAGAGGCAAACATGTCATGGAGTAACAACGGAGACAGTGACCATAGCTCCCCTGGAAATGGAGTTTCTGAGAGCAACCAGCCTTCACCTGTTTCTACTCCATCTTCAAGGTGGGAATGACCCCTGGAAGAATTTGGTGTTACAGGAATCTTGGATTTCTTTCCCTGAGTGATACTTGGGGTCAGTGTAGGGAAAACATGTGAGTGCATCTTTGTGTAAACTGGTCATGTAGCAGGTTCTTACCTCTCTGATTGTGTTCTAAGGCATTGGATTGAAAAACATTGAACTGGGAAGTGAAATGCTCGTGCGCAAAGGAGGACAGTCTTGAGCTAAAATTATATTTAAAATATACCTCAATTTATATTGATTGTGTTTTCTGCAGATCTCAAGAACTTGATCACCTTTCACTGCTCATTTTGCATAAGCTCTTTCTCTGTACTCAGATTTTGAAAATAAAACCATTTATGTTAGTAATTGGTGGTGTCATATTAAAGTTGGCTACTGTGAGTGCAAACCTTCTGATGCAGTTCCTGATGCAGCCTTTGATTGCAAACACAGCAGGAATCTCAGACCTGATCCCATCTGCTTTCAGTTGCAGCTTAAGCTTGGCCTTGTTTGTGTTCAATGGCTGTGTAAGTACTTAATGTGCAGTCCTAAATTCTGGCTCGGTGAGGAACCCGGGGTGGAAAGGCTGGGCACAGGTGGGTTTCTGCTTTGCTCCCTGAATGGCAGCTCAGCAGCAGCTCCCAGATCTCCACCACGTGGAACCAGTGCCCAGCCAGGCTGGACGCGTGGCCAGTGCACACTCGGCTCTTTCCAGGGTAGGGTCTAAACACAAAGGCATTTCCATTCTGTTTGCTTTCCCTGTTTTTGTTAACGTTTCTGATGGAGCTGGACGCGACATTGTAACGAATCGGGTGGAGTTTTGGGGGTGTATTAAAGATCTTTCCCTTTTCCAGTAGGTCCGTGGAGCTGAACGGGTTCGCTGCACTCAGGGATCAGTACCTGGGCACGCCGGTGTCCACGCACTACCAGTACCTGCCGCACCTTTTTAGCTACTCCGCCCACTCGGCGCTGGTGCCGCCGCAGACGCGCAGCCTGGACCCGCAGTCGCACAGCCTGATCACCCAGCTGGTGTGCGCCGAGGACCTGGAGCCGCTCGGCACCCCCATGCTCATCGAGGACGGGTGCGTGTGACGCGCGGGCGCGGGAGGCACGTCCCTGGGGCGAGATGCAGCCACAGAGCAAACCAGGCCCCATCCCGTCTCGCCTGGGGCTGGAGCTGGGCTGCACGGGCCTGGCACGGGGTTCTGGGCTACATGGTCTGGGCAGGCGGGTGACCCCAGGGACTGCGGGGACTCCCCTCAGCCCCTGCCTGGGCTGGGTGGGTGCTGACCATGGGCACTGGCAAATTCCTTTGGCATTTTCCTTGCTTTCAAGTGCCTCATCAGATGATGTCATTCAATGTTTTTAATGTTTTTTCTGCCTTTGTATTAACTGTGCCTGCAGGTATAAAGTGACTCAGGCAGAGCTGTTTGCGTTGCTGTGTCGTCTGGCGGATGAATTGCTTTTCAGGCAGATTGCTTGGATCAAGAAGCTGCCGTTCTTCTGTGAACTCTCCATCAAGGACTATACCTGCCTGCTCAGCTCTACGTGGCAGGAGCTGATCCTGCTCTCCTCGCTGACTGTTTACAGCAAGCAGATCTTTGGTGACCTTGCGGATGTCACCTCCAAGTACTCTCCCTCTGATGACGAACTGCACAGGTGAGATGGGCTGAGCCCAGGGTGAGGCAGCGAGATCTGGAGATGAGGAGCCATGGGGAGCCCAGCAGTCAGGTGTCCTCTGACCATCTCCTGGGACAGATCACTTTACCTGTGGCTGTTTTCCTTTTCTATATTTTAGGGAACAGTTGTTCCAGTCTTAGAAAGCACATCACAGTTAGTCAGTGCTGGATCACAACTTCCTTTGCAGGGGAAGGGCACGGTGGTGCGTGGGGCTGTTGGAATTTCATGTAGCAATGCTGTTGTCCTCCAACACAGCCCTACAAGCCACCTTTTTATGAGGAGGGTAAAACTAACCAACACTTTGGGTAACCCTGACACACAGGAAAGAAAGTCTTTTTTAAAAAGACTCTTTGGGCTAGTGGAAGGGTTGTTCACAAAGCTGGTTGTCTGTATTATCAAAGTGTTCATTATTAATTGCTATTTCATTGTTTTGATTACATAAATTTAAAGATGTTGCAACTTAGCTCTTGTTTTTTCCATGGTACAGACTATCTGATGCTCTGAGGAACCTGCCTTTCATTTATCATTTTGGTCAGGGTGTTGCTTTTTGGTTTGGATACTTTATTTTGTAGTCTGGGTGCCAGACAGATTCTTCTTTTGGTAGCAGAGTCACAATCTCACCATACTATGGCAGAATAGGTAGGATTTAAGGGAACTGCTTCCTGTTCTCCCTTTAAACACCTGCCCCTTGCTCTCTGCCCTCGCTGGGCTCATGATGCTGCCGGAGTCACCGGGGGATCCGATGCCTGATGAGCAGAGATTTGAAACACTGCTGTGGTCCTCGGCCATTGCAGCGTCTCATGGTTCTTGGGGCCTCCTTTGTGCATCTGTTGTGACAAGCAGAGGCACTGGCTGGCTGAGCCCACGGCGGGGAGTGGAGAGCTGGACCCAGGTGTCTCATTTCCTGGGACAGGTTCCTCTGCGGCGCTGCTCTGCACAGCCATTCATCGTGCATCTGGTGCCGCTCCTGCGAGGAGCACTGAGGGTCATAGAAAGGCACAATGACACTTGTTCCTGCATTCAGCTGTCCTTTTGTTCCTGCTGTCCTGGTCAGAGCCTCACAAGAGAAGGGTTTGTTTCATTTTGAGTTTGTGATAAATACAAGCGAGAGGTAAGACAACAAGACAAAGGAGGAATCCTCGCCCTGCAGAAACCAGCAATTCAGAGCTGGTCGCCTTGAAGGTCCTTCAGAGAAGATCTGTGCACATGGATGAAAATAGGTTTTCTTGGGAGAGGAATGCTTCTGCAGTCTCTTCTTGTGATTTATCTTTTCAAGTGTCATTAATTGTCATTAGTAACCTGGGAGAACGCACACCCAAAAAGCCATTTAGTTGGAAGCTGCACAGATGAGGGGTCTGGAGCTGTGTGGCTCCCTCCCACTTGTCTTCATGGTCCTTCAGCCATGGCTTGACTGTCTCCAGCAGCAGTGGGATAGCTCATGGATATCAGTCTCCCTGTCCAAAGCACTTGCGGAAAAGCTGGGTCCCTTTGGATTTGAGCGCAGCCGTTTTGGAGAGGTGTCCCATTTGTGGGCGCTCTTGGAGAGCCCCCGGCTCCTCTGGCATTGATCAGGAATGACTGCAAACGGAACTTCATTAGAGCTCACACCTGGTTGGAGAAATCTCACTGAGCAGGCATGGTCTGGCACTTCAGGGTTAATTTCTGCTCTTACTTAGCAAAATGACAAGAGCAGTGCTAAAGCATAGGTGACAAACAAAGGCATAGGATGAGCTCCCCAGCCCCTGTGTTTTAATTGCTTCTAACAACTGGCTAAATGTTCTGTTTGCTTGCTAGATCAAATGTTTTCTTTTATTGTGCTGTTTTTCTGAAGATGAATATGAAATGAATAGACTCCTGACCTCCCCCAGCACTCCTGATAGTGCTTCCCTTCCCCCTCCTCCCCAGCTGATCCCGATAACTCCCAGCCAGAAACTTGCCTGGTGTAAACTGCAAGGAAGAGTGTGTGGAGGAGTCAGTCCTCGAGAAGAAATAGGGCTGTGAAAAACAGAACAGCTTTGTTTGAAAGGGGGAGGAAAGTATGCGCAGGAAAGTAAGACAGTTCAACTGCAGGAATGAGAGAAGAGCTCTCCTGGATTTATGAAGTGATGAGTGGCTGGTAAAAATGTGCATGCTCTAAAAACAATTAAACCCAACAGATGACTGAGTGGTCTTTGTGCTCATTAACTTCTTGAGCTTTGCAATCTTGCACCTGCAAGATTTTTAATGTCAACTGGAGAGCAAGAAAACTTGTACAACTTTAGATTAGCCGACAAGGCTTTCATCACTTAGAATATTACTTTTTTGAAGAACTGACCTGCAGTTCAGACAGCTTGTTTTCACTTTGCAGAGGTCAAACTCCACCATGCATTTTACAAATAACTTTGAAGTAAACAAACACACATGCCAAAATAAGGTATTATTCAGTGAAAAAGGTTCTATTTCTGTTCTATTCAGAGACGGCTTGCTGGCTGTGCTCTTATTCTTTGTGCTGCACAATGCCAGAGCACGCTGAAGCTTCCCGAAACACTTCTGTCCCACTTCTGAGCGCTTCTGCAATATGTGGTTTCTTTGAAGCCGGGGGTATTGCTGTGAGATGTGTTCCCAAGAGGCTGTTCTGGCCCTGGGCAGGCATGGGATGATCTGGAGGTGCCTGCAGACACCCACAGCCCTCCACACCCTCTCGCTCCGCTCCGGCCTGGTCCTTCCCCATGGCGTTTTTGCGGTGCACGCATGGGGTATTACTCCTGATGAAGTGTGGCGCACGCTCTTTAGCAGGAGGATCTCATTCTGCACCCACAAAATCTCCATCAGGAAATTTCCCAGGAGGTTTTGGGGAGGTTTGTGTTCCCCGTGCATCAGTGTGCCGTGTCCCACCCATCTCTGTCACCGGCTTCGCTGCAGATTCCTGGCTCTGTGAAACCTTCTCCGCTGTCAGAACAGGCTGGTGATGAACTGAATCACCAAGAGAGGATTTTTTCCTACAAATATCTGTAGATCGTGGACTCCCCATCCCTGGGCCAGGCTGGGTGGGGCTCTGAGTAACATGGTCTAGTGGAAGGTGTCCCTGCCTATGGCAGGGGGATGGGACTGGATGAGCTTTGAGGTCATTTCCACCCAAACCATTCTGTGGTTCTGTGGTTCTGCATTTGCAACTGAGACATTTTCCTCCTCATATTTGGTACCAGCAGACTTCAGGCAGTTTTGATGACATTTTTAAAAGTTCTCTTGCAAGATGTTAAAATCTCTGAAGTTACCTTAATAAGCTTCGTGCCTTCACTGTCCAGTCTGTGTGCTGTGTGTGCTGACGTGTGATCTCTGTCCTCCAGATTCAGTGAAGAGGGGATGGAGGTGATGGAGCGGCTGATCTACCTCTTTCGCAAATTCAACCAGCTGAAGGTCAGCAACGAGGAGTACGCGTGCATGAAAGCCATCAACTTCCTAAACCAAGGTGAGTGGGCAAAGAGGAGGTACCAGCCCCACTTGTTCATTTTTATGCTTCAAAGGGTGAGTTTGTAAGACCGGTCCTCCCTGTTTCAGAGCTTTTCTGATTCGTTAACATGTTTACCTTCAGGATATATCCTTAGGTCAGTTAGCTGGGTTCCTACTTCTTAGGTTCTATACCTAAATCTGACTCTTCACAGTGAAGGGTAATCATGAATGAAGTATTTCCATGCAGGCCATGAATGCAGCCTAGGAAAGGGCTGTATCCTCCTGTTGATTAAGCAGCGTATTAGAGCTGGCAGTTCAGGCTGCTTCAAGACCCTGGGCATTTCAAAATCCATGCAGGGACAAATGCTCAGTGAATAGTGTTCAGCTGTAATTTTGGAAATAAATGTCCCCAAAGTCTTTTGTACTGTGAAAGATAGTTGCAGTCTGTAAAAATGTGCTGCAGGCTCCGTCCTCCCCCACTCATTTCCAGAGGGAGATAATGCTGACGCTTCAATCTGTGCCGGGCTGAGGTTCCGGTTTGCTTCCCTGGGCAGTTTCCTGACACTGGATAATGCACTTCTCGAGCTGTCTCCATTGTTTTCCAAAATGTATTTTCATTAACTTCCTGTCTTCTTTTATTTTTAGTTGAAGTTTGCAATTTTTTATGTGAAATACCTGAGACTTATTTTTAAAAGTCAGCTTTTGGGCAGTAGATCAATGCCTCTTCCGTCAGATGGTCTCCAAGCACCGAGCCTGCTCCGAGGCTCTGCAGCTTCCTCGCTCCTGTGCTGGATCCTCCCCAGGACCCGGCAGTGCCGATGCCGCTGGTCACGCTGCACGCTGCCAGTGGGACTTCCTGCCTGTCCATTTCTCCTTTGTCTGTGTTGCCTGACACTGGCAAAGCTAAATTTAAAAATAAGAACTTGACAAGTTTATAAAGCTCCTGTGACATAATTCATAAGCAGATGGGGAGAAATGTGGTGATATCTAGAATTACAGAGCTGAGCGCTGCCCTCAGCCAAAATGATACAGCTGAAACCAATGTGTTCCTGTTTGAGGAGGTGTTACACTGATCTGCTGTGAGGACCAAACCCTGACACCCGGCTGTGCTGTGCCGGGCAGGGATTTCAGGTTGCTGGGGCTGTTGTCTCCAAGAACGTTCATTGAGCTGCAGATGAGCAGTGTAGGACATTAGCTGTTCTCTTCCCAGCCTTTTGTGGAGGGAAGTCCTGGATGCAGACATGCATATAAAGACACATCCATGATTCAGGCACAGCAGGAGGGGAGATGGGAATTTTAGTATTGGTCTAACCGGGTGCTGGAAGCCAGTCTCCAAAGCAGGGACCCAGATCAGAGTGACAGAAATCAGTCTGTCCTGAAGAAGTGGCAGTAAGTGCGAGGCTGCTGCTCTCCTGAGATGTTCTTGTCATGTTTTCATTACTCTAATTGTATTCCTTTCCAGATATCAGGGGTCTGACCAACGCCTCCCAACTGGAGCAGCTGAATAAGCGGTACTGGTACGTTTGCCAGGACTTCACGGAGTACAAATACCCCCACCAGCCAAACCGCTTCCCGGATTTAATGATGTGTTTGCCAGAGATACGGTATATTGCAGGTAACTTCTGAGCGCTTCTCCCTCTGGGAGCAAGGAAAGAAATTTGCTTTTGAAAGATAATTAACTTACTGCATTAAATTAACTTACTGCATGTGAAATTCTTGTGGACTTTGGTCAAGGATGTTTGTGTGGGACCTTTTCCTATCAGAGCTTCTGCCCATCTTTAAGCCCATCCCGTTGCCCTGAGCTCATCCAGTCAGAGGGGCTCTTGGCAAGGTGTCCTGGTGATGCTGATGGGCACGGGGTTAGTCCTGCTCCAGGAAGAGGTGCCTTGCTCTAACCTGACACCCTTTAAGTACATTGTTCAGTCTCCCCTTTTCTTATTTCACTCCCAGCTGGGGGGCATTTTGTCTCAAAAGGGCGTAATCGTGGTTTGAGTAGGTATCTCATGAGAATTAGAGAGATCCCTGAACTAAGCAGAAAGTGGTCAGCAGAGTTCAGGCAGACCAGTGTAACCCCCACGTTTCCACTTGTCTGGACCTTGGAAATCCGCAGGTAAATTCTCAACTGCAGTTGTGTCGCTAATTAGATCTCCAAGGTCTAGTGTTACTAAAACTGTTTGTTCTGAATATTACGGCAAAGGGACATGCTTTCCTCCCTGTGTCAAGGCTCCATATGCTTCATCCTACTCCATCCGTAATGAACTAGATAATAATCTCAGAGTAGCTCTCGTAATTTGGTCACAGAGATCAACAAGGGACTTCGAGGTGAGGTGGGATTTAGTCTTTCCCAGTTTCTGTAAATACTGCTCCATTGTGGAGAAATCATTTTGTTCTGACTTTGCCCATTTATTTTGCTTTCTGTTCAGTAAATAATAAATCATATTGTGTCCAAATGAATATCAAATGTCTGATGTAGCTGTAGGATGATTAACTGTTTCTGTGAGAGGTTCAAGGTAAAACCATCTCCAGTGCTGCTGGCTTAGGTGTCTCTGAAATCTGATTCAGGAGTGGCTGCTAATTCTGGTTTCTTTCCTACCAGGAAAAATGGTGAATGTCCCCCTGGAGCAGCTGCCTCTCCTTTTTAAGGCCGTTCTACATTCCTGCAAGACGAGCGTGAGCAAAGAGTGAGCGCAGCTGGCCCCGGCCGGTGCCTTACGCTGAGCCTCGGGCCGGGAGCCGGCTCACCCCGGGAGAGGGGCAAACGCCGTCCAGGCAGGAGACAGGGCAGTGGGCCTCCCTGCCCTTGTAGCAAGAATCCTTTTTGTTTGTTTTTGTTTTTTTACTCTTTTTCCTATATATTTATTTCACGACAGAGTTGAATGTATGATCTTCAACACGATGCACATGGTTCTGTAAGAATGCAGCAGATGCATTCTCCAGCGGTTTACAGAATGTGAAGATGTTTAATGTTACAGTGTTTGTTAGGGTTAGTTCTTTTGTATTTGGGGCTGGGGACCGAGATGACTAAGACTACCTCAAGGAGAAGATGCTGTTCACGCACTGCTCTTTCCAAGATTTGCATCCAAAAGCATTTGTCATAGAGAGCAAATGTCGACAGAGCTGTTAGGATCCCGAAGGGACGACTTTGGAGAAGTGGGTGCTAGAGAAGTGCCAAGCTTTTTCTTTAATTTTAAAAAGGCAGGGAGTGGAGAAGGAGAAGTCTGTCTAGGCAGTCGGTTTCTTTTCCCCTGGCAGTTTCCAGATGCAGGTTTCCCAGTGGGATGGCAGTGCTCCGAGGGGCTCGCTGGCCCTGTTCCTTCTGGAGAGCTGCAGGTGGGGTCTGCCCCAGCCCCTCCTGGCCAGCTGCCCTCTTACAATTGCCACAACCCCTGCCAATTCCTCTGAAATTGTGTTCCTGCAGTTCATAACAGGCTCCTGACATTACACAAAGGTGCTCCTGTTGCTAGAGAACTGCAAGGACTTTATCATCACTTCCTTAAAATCCATTTTAGGTTTACAAAAGCGGGAAAAACCTACTTAGAGAAGAGGCAGGATTGCCCCTGTTAGTGTGTTCCTCCAACATGGTACCTGACTCCTGAGCTTCTGCCTTGCAGCAGTCCCCATTTTGGGAGCAGGTAATGTACCCTGTGCTAAATGGGGCCTGTGTAGTGGAGTGAGGGACTCCAGTGTCCTCTGGCATGACTTTCTCTGCTGGACTCAGGGAATGGGTGTTCCATAGTTATATCCTGCCAGGACTGTCCTGTTCCTTGTGCTTGGTGACCTGCTGTGTTCTAGGTGTTGCAAGGCTTGGATTTTCCATCTCGCAAGCTCCCCACAACTCCAGATGGAGAACTGGCTTAATGACAACTGATTAGCTGATTGAGTGATTGCTAAGTGCTGGTGTTTAGCTAAACTTGGGCATTCTCCTGAATGACCTCATGATTTCCTGCTCATGGTGGGGAGGTTGGATGAGATGCTCTTGTTCTCATCTCCTTAATTAGGAATTAATATTCAAAGACTCAGTCACTCTCCTAGACAGCCTTGGCTGGATTTCCTTCCCTGCCTCCTCAGATGTAAATCTGGCATTCACTTAGCAAGGTGGCTCCTCGATAAGTGTTTGAATGCTGATTTTAAAATATTTGTGGAAACAACTTTTGTTCCTTCAGGGTAGGAGGGACGAGTCACTACCTTGTTGTCTTTCCCTGGTGACAGCTGCGTGGCACAGAGCGAGCACAGCTCATCGGGGCTGCAGCTGCTGTGCACGAATGCGATGGTGAGCAGGAGAAAAATCCCATTCACCAAAGTCGTCTTTCCCTCCCTCCCCCCGGCCCAGCGGGTGCTCCCTGGGTTGCAGCCCGAGGGGGGCTGTGAGCTGCTGGTTTGGCACGTCCCGGTCAGGCCGTGCCGGTGCCGATGGCTGCGGTCACGCCGCGCCAGGGCCCCGCCGCTGCCTCACCGCGGGCACCCCGCTCGGGCACCTCCCAGCTCGACGGTTTCCCTTTTCTGAAAGTCCATAGCTGTTCATTTTTCATTATTTAAACAGGATGTTACGGGTAACAGCTGCTGGGCCCAGCAGCGGCTCAGCTCGATGGAGCTTCACACCCAAAGGTGGTTCCATAAATCTCATTTACTTTCTGACAGTACAATGAGACACGTGTGTATTCTCAGGAAAGCCTTCTGCGTACAGCCTATACCTCACGTGTTCAGGGGAAGATTTTCGTGTATCTGTAAGTTAGAATGTATTTCTCAGCTTTTAAGTTTAATTTCCAAATAGCTTGATATGATCTTTTTATTACGGGTTATTTCTGGCTTGCTGTTTTATACACTCAAGGAATTGTTAAAATGGCATAGGAGTAATTTTATTCTACATTTACTGAATTATTATAATCTGTTGATGAATAAGTGTTTTAATTAGTGTACATAAAAGCAGTCATCTTGTTGCCAGCTATCCAACAAAAATAATCTATTGAGTAATCAGTGGTTTTCCAAAATAGCCTCCCAAAAGTAATGCTGTACCAACAACAATCAAAAACCTAAATTCAGTTATGATGACAAACGGACATGAATGTTCCACTTTCTGTTGTAGAAAGCAAATTTTACAAAGGTTGATTGGCAGCAGTATCCGTTCCCAGATACCCATTTGCTATGGGAGTAGAAAATCCTTCCTGAACTGACAGGTAAGGAAGCAGCAAACAGACCAGACGGAATCACCGGACAGTCATTCCTGATTTCTTCTGCACCAAGTCCTCTAATGACTTGTATTTTTTAAACAGGGTAATGTGAATGTGTTGCATTGCAAACTCAGGTATTATGAGAAGGTAGGAGTGTAGCTAGAGACGTAGAGACGTTAGGTAGATGTATTTGTGAATTTGGTTTGAAGGACACCCTGGAAAGGTTGGAATTTTTGTTCCATTCTTCACGTAACATTCAGTTTACAGGGACTCATATTTTATTTGTGCTTAATGCTAGTAGGGGGAAGTTCATTATCTTTGGTATCTATCTGCTCTTGCTTATCTGACCTTCTGTCATAGAGAAATCAATCAACAATAATAGTCTTTGGTAGAATTTTCTGCCATGACAAGTCAATTTTTATCCCCGATTTGAAGGATAAATTGGCTGGCTGACCCCCTCTTCTCCTTCAAAGCGTCTGTGCAGATAGAAAGCTGAAGAGTTACTTTTAATCCGAACAGAGATCTGGGACATAAATTTGAAGTGCTCAGGCTCACGTGCTCAGGGGAGGCTGCCCAGGAGCCCTCGCTCTGTGGTGCAGCCTGGAAGGGGTCCCCGCTCACAGGCTCGGCCCCAGCGCGGCCGCCAGACTCCGGGGCCTCCACAGAACCTTCTGGAAAGTGAGTGAGCTTTCTTCCGCCTCAGCTCAGGCTCCTGCCAAGCAGGCTGAGCCTTGACCCCTCAGCGTGGGTCAGTAGCCAGTCCCTGTCCTCGGCACGTCCGGCCCTGCGGGAGGGCAGGGGCATGAGGGACGGCCGGGGTGCTCGGGGTGCCGGGACCCCGACACTGCTGGGCTCTGGGCAGGGCTGCTGCAGCCGGACCTCGCGCCCCTCGCTCCCCACGTGCTCTGGGTGCTGCTCAGCCGTGAGCTGTGCCAGTGCCCTTCGTGTTCTCACTTCTGCAGGGGCACTGCATGCTTTGGGCCGTCAGGGAGCGGCTCTGCATCCTTCTGTAATTCTCAAATTCGGAGATTTCATTCTTAAACCTTTTGCCGTCTCCCATCACACGCAGGCCGAAGGGGGAGCACGGCGTTTTCGGAGTGACCAGTGGTCAGGGGCATTGCCAGCTGCAGGGCACCTGCACTGGGGAGCTGCCACCCCGGTACCGCCCGTTTTCCCAGTGCTGGGGTGTTGCTTTGAGGGAGCCCACGAGAGTGAGGGGTCCCAGGGGTGCCAGCAGGGCTCCTGGGCTGCTCTCACTTGCTGGTGGGGTCCTCGGTGGCCCTGTTCCCACCCATGCAAAGGCTCGAGTGCCTCTGCTGCCGTCCCTCTCTGTGCCAGCAGGATCTGCCCTTGCTCCTCAGGCTTCTGCACAGACCCACGGCCACCTCAGGTAAAGGAGTTTAAGCCTTGTCCTTCAAACCAACTTTTAAAAGAAAAAACTTGAATTTCTTTTATCTTTACTGCATTTTTTAAAAGGAAAAAAAGAAAAAAAAAGATTCTCCTGTGAATGTGCTATTTCCCATTCATTCTTTCTTCCTTCTTGGTTTTGATTTGAAGCTACGAAGCTCGGTGTCTGTGAAAATGTTGTTATTTCTCAGGATAATAAGCGGCAATCATCCCTGCCACACGAAAGGCAGGAGAAAGGGGGAAACTTGGGGAACTAGTTAAAGTATGAAACTAATTTTTAAGTTGTAGATGATGTGTAAATGGAGGGGAGTACATAGCTATCAGTATCAAGCTGTGGTGTTTCTCTGGGTTCATGGTGTGTTGTTTCAATGCACAGAAGCTCAGGGATAAGTATTTAAAATGTGACCCAGAGAAACCCTAGTTTTGATGTTGCAACAGTTGCTTCTTTCATGACTTGCCTGGAGGACCCGCTGAGAGCTGACCAAAGCCCCATGTGGGGATTTTGGGGGAAAAGCTTTGGGTTTGGCTGTGGGAAGTTTGCCTGCTGCAGGTTCCGGCGCGGGCCTGTGGGCAGGGCATCCCGAAGGTGCACGGGGCTGTGTGAGGCTGTGCCCTTGCACCACCTGGCAGCTGGGGACCAGCTCTGTCCCTCTCTGTGGGGCTCTATTTCTGCATTCCTTCATCCCTCTGCCTTTAGTGTTCCATGTGTTTGAGTGTTCATGGAAAAGGGGAAACAGGAATTGTGTCCCTGGCAGCCAGTCCCAGGGCTCTGTACTCTGTTGCTTATGAATTCTTAATTTTCATCAGTACAACTTTCTCACTATGGTTGTAGGCACGGTCAGACAGTTTGAGAAAGGCACTGGTGTGTGACTCTGGTTGGGTTACAGCTGCTATGAGTGTCCAAATGGCCCCATCCAGCCACAGACAGGGCCAGCACTGGGTGAGAGTCAGCAAAAGTTTGCAGGGCTGAACCCCCTCCCAGCACCCTCAGCCAGGATCTGCAAATCTGAGTTTAAACCAGCCCTGCAAAAAGCTGGGGAGGCCAATCCAGGCAGTGTCTTTCCCTTGGAAAAAAATTAAAAATAGCTCTTGTGAGCTGCCCTCTGACAAGTCTGTGAAAGAAGCAACATGGTTCAGTGGAAGAAATGCCCCCAAGGGCAAAAAGAAACAGAAATTGAGACCAGATGACGATCAACCTTAACAAAGCCTTTTGTGATTCATTGTTTTCTTTCAATTTATAAAATGTCTTGTAATAGTTGATAACATTATTGACTCAATTTCCATAACTAAACTACCTCGTGTGACATCCTGTTTATCATCTCAAAGGGATTGTGTGAAAAACTAAATACTGCCAGTGTCTGTTGCCAGCGAGGAAGAGGGGCTGTGACTGCTGGAGTTGTGTTTCCCTTCCCGCGGGCTGGGGCTTGGCTCCTGTCACTGCTGTGTGTCCCGAGCGAGGCTGAGCTCCGGTGTCCCTCCTTGGCGTGGATGTGGCCCATGGCAGTTTGGGTTTTGTTGGCACCCATCAAGCCACAGGCCTGGCTCCAGCTCCGTCCTGGTGCAGAGGCTGCATTTGTGACCTGGGACCTCCCAGGACCCCCCAGCTCCTCGTGCGTCCATCCTGGGCAGCCTGGGGAGGCAGCGGGTCAGGTTTGCTGCTTGTGTCAGCCCCTGGCTGGTTTGAGGGATGTTTCCAAGAGGGTCAGTCCCGGCTGTTGGGGCTTTCTTGGGGACGTTCCAAGTGATGGTTTCTCCCGTTCATTTTTCCCACAATCCCTTGTGTAAATCAGGGAAGCAGGATGTTGCCTCGGCATGGCACACGGTGAACATTGGCACACTCAGAGCCGGGGCTGGGGCAGGAGGATGTGTCTGGCCCCGCTGCACCCGGGGGGGAACGGGCACCGGGAGCTGCCCCCCTCACTGCGCCGTGACCAAATGAATGTTTCTGCCGGCGGGTCCGTGTCAGCCCGACCTGCCCCTGCTCCGCTGCTCTGCTCTGGGACTTGACTACCTGTGGAAATGTGACCAATAAGTGTTGAATGCATGTTTAGTGAGTGTTTAGCTGTATGAACTAATAAATGTGAAATGTTCTGCACCGCTGGTGTCTCCTGGCTGCTTGTGCCTTCCCCTTTCGGTGGCGGCTCTCTCTCAGGGTGGGGGGCACCATCAGGGTGGGGGAGCCCAGCGCTGCTCTGGGTGGCAGCTGCGGCCCCAGCCTGCCTGATGCTGTGCTGCTGGAATGGTCCGTGGGTGTGGGGAAGGCCTTGGTGCTGCTGCTGTGGCTGGGAACTGGGATAAGGGCACAAGCCCTGCCCGGAGCAGCCACAGCCTGGACTGGCAGTGGCCTCAGCGGAGAGCAGGGTTGGGTGGGGGACCCTGCACCTCGACGGGTGTCAGGAATGGAGACAATGGAAGAGTGAAGGTTTGCATGGACTCCGGGCCCTGCCGAGCAATGGGCGCGTGGTGGTCCCCATCTCCTGCGGGGGTCCCAGGGGAGCAGGCAGGAGGATGGGTTTTCTCCTTTTGGTTGTTGCACCCCTGCATGCACAGCACAGCCACAGCACTGCTGTCACCGAGGGGTTCTGATCTGTGGGGTGACCAGAACGTGCGGCAGTTCGGGTGGGTCACTGCCACCATGGGGTGCAGCAGGAGGAGGTTGTGCCCCGGCAGCAGGAGGGGGAGCAATCCAAACAAGCCAATGCACCAGAGGTGCTCGAGGAGCGTGCTTTGGAGAGAGGAACTGCAGGAGTCGTTTAGCGATCTCTTGTCTCGCTGAGCCGGGTGTGTGTTAAAAGCCTAAGCAGCGCTTTCCATCTTTACCCTCCTGCGCAGGGGAGTGCACAGAAGGCCCTCTCGGGAGCTGCTGCCACGAAGGGCAGCTCCACATGAGCAGTGGCCCCGCTCTGCTGCTCCCTCCCACAGGGCCTCGCCTCCGTCCCGCACAGCCCTGCTCCTCGGCCGAGCGCTCTCGTGCCTCCTGCCCTCTCCTTGTGTTAGTTTTCCTTATTTACACCGATGTCCGCAGAGCAGCTCCAGCCGCTCTGACACCGTGCCACCCGGGATTTATTCCCCTAAAGGGGCCCTGAACGTAGCAGAGGATACTCTGTGCACGTGGGGTGATGGGTTTGTCCTCACCTTCAAATGAAGCTGGAGCTGCACGGAGGTGACGAGGCAGCCGCTCCCCTCACCCCGTGCTGGCATGAGGTGCTGCCTGGAAAGTGAGGCTGGAGTGGGAAAAGTACCAGCACCTTTTAATTTTCAGCTCAACCTCTACTGACCACTGTATTTTGATTAGAGCTCTGCTTCCTTTTCATCTCGGTGCTCCGGCGGGTGACAACTGCCACAGCCTCGTGTGCACGGCGCAATAGTTTATCACCGAAGGCCAGCGGCTCTATGAATTCAGAGCCAGCGCGGAACAAATCACGCTGTCACTAACGTCAAACTTGTTAACCTGATCTTTGGTGGATCACTAGTGTCAACATTGCATGGGACATACATTATCGGGCCCAAGGACTTAGGGAGATGCGTTTGTCAGGCTGCTCTGTCACAGTCCCACTCTTGACCTTCGCAAAGTAACTTTCAAGGGTAAGCTGCTTTCCTCTTGACAGGAGTGGCTGTTCCCAGGAGTGTGTCACCCCATGGGCGCTGGCTGGGACAGGGCTGTGGGGTCAGCTGGGTCACCTCCCTGCAGCGGCACAGTCAGTCCACCAGTGGGTGAAAGATCTGCTGGGATGGTCCTGTGGGGCCTTTTCCAGAGCTGGGGAAGGTTCTCCATTGATGTCCACCCTGCCCATGTCTATTCCATGAGCTTCTCCCCATCCTGTCACCAACTGCTCCCACATCTCTCCTCATCCCTTACCCAGTCACTGTCCTTTTGGAGTTTATACCTGAAAACCAGAGTTCTGAGCGCAGCAAACTGGTGAGTCTCCATTGTCTGGTCCATCACAAGTCTCTCACATCTCAGTTGGCCAAGTGTGGATGCTTCTGATGGGGTTGGTCACCGCTGCAGAGGTCAGATGAAGAATGGTTCACCATGGCTGGGCTGGTAAGAGCACGGAGAGGAGGTGTGTGCTCCAGGTAAGCTCCTGTCCGAGCTTCTGGGGTCAGCTGGGTTTTGCAGTACCTTTATTGGAGTGGTGGATCCCCTCCCTGCAGCCTGCCATGAGTAGGAGGGGAGCAGTGCCGCGGGCTGGGTGCTGGGAGGCCAGCAGGTTGGGGCTGTGCTGGAGAGGATGGCTCATGGCTGGGGGGACCCTGAGGCGAGTGCTGGGTCTGTGCTCCACATCACTGTCCTCGTGGGCCGACCCTGCTAATCAGCTGTGAAAGAGAGAGAGAAAGCTGGAGAGAAATCTTTCTCTCTGCTAACCTCATCACAATAAAGATTCCTATAAAGAGCACTTATCCTTGAAGAAAATGAGGCGCATAAGCAGGAATAGTAAACAAAAGGCTGTCATTTTGACCCAGGAGTGCTTCATGTTGTTGGCAACTGCCAAGAGGAAACATAAAGAGAGGCTGCATCCAAGTCCCAATTATGCAGAACTATGTGACTGATATGTCAATGAGTCCCCCCGGGAGGAGACCACCAGCGCTTCCCCGTGCTGCCTGCACAGCATCTGCACCCGCCGCCACGGCCGGGCCGCCCGCGCCCCGAGCAAAGGCGTGTGTGGCATCGGAAGAATGCGGGGGACAAGGTAATGTCATTGGGAACGCTATCGCCAAAGTCCTCGCCGCACGCGCATTATCGGCGCGGGCCCCGGAGTCAGGGACTGCGGGCAGGCAGCGGCGTTTGGCAAACAGTAGTGCTGGCCACACCTGCTGCAGGCACGCTCCGGGAACGTGGCGCAGGCAGGAGGGCTGCCCCGCGCCGATAAGCTGAGTGGATGGAGATAAAATCCGAGCAGGAGATATGCTTTGCTGAGCATCAAGGCTAAGCACCAGCAAGGAGCCAAAGCGTGCTGCGGCCCACAGCGGGTGGTGTGGATCCGTGGGCTCCGGCTGCGCCGTGGCCGTGAGGGAAGGAGATGGGGCAGGGCAGCCTCCAAACCAACAGCTTTGGTGACAGATGTGCCAGTGCTTGGGCCCATTGAGGCACAGAGCTGTGCTGCTCCCGTAGCCAGGACAACGCTGCACCAGGGCAGCAGCTTTGGGGCCTATCCCCAGCCCTGAACATCCCCTCCCCAGCACATCCCGTGCTGCTGGAAGCCAGACCCACCTCATCCTTCCCTGCTAGGTGCTGTGGCCTCCAAAATGTCACCCGTCTGTACCTCCCCCCTGTCCCCAGGGACCCCTGAGGCTGCCGGGAGCTGGCTGTACCGGGTGCTCGTGCGTCCACTCCAGCGTGGCCTTCCCAAAACCACCCTCGTGCCACCAGCCAGGCCCCGCCGGCCTGCACTGCGGCCCGTGCACCGGCCCTGACCGTGGCCGCGCGCCCACTGCAGGAGCCAGGCCACAGCCTTGGCCAGGGTCCGCGCAAAGGAAAGTGCCCAAGGCCGGCAGGGACGTATTTACCCCCGAAAGCACCTTGCTGCAAAAATAGCAAGTGGCCGGTGTGAGGCCGGGGCTTCCCAAGGGAACAATGCCTGGCAGGAGGAAGCGGCGGCGGCCGGCCCGCAGCTCCGTCCCGCCTCGTGCAGCGCTGAGCCGCAAGCCGCTGCGTGCCGGTCCGGCAGGGACCTTGAACCTGACACAGATTTATTTTCTCTGACATTGGCATCGCGTCGGAACATCTGGCATGTGGCTGATAATTGCTGGGGATCGGGGCGGAAGCCACTCCAGGCCTGGCGCTTCTTCCAGAGCTCTGTTTTCATTAGTTTTTCTCCTCTCTTCAGCTGCAAAGCAAGGAAAAAACAAGCAGGGCTGTGCAGCCCACACTCCCACTCCTCTCCCCGCAGCACCGGGGGCTCACTGCTTCCCTCACTCTGCATGGGAACTCTGCAGGGCACGTCACCATCGCTGTGCTGATAGAGAGAGATGAGCCTTCCCCTGAGCCCAGGATTGTGGGTCCTGCTGTGCTGTACCAGCAGCTGCTCGGCCAGAGCAGAGCCGTGGCGCAGCCTTTGCTGGGCCGGTGTGGGGCTTGAGGCAGCCACCCCTTCTCGAGGCTGTCGTCGCTGTGGGATGAAGCAGTGAGCGGGACACTGTGCAAACATGTGGGGAGATGCCATGGTGATGGATGGCCGGAGCACAGGGCCAGCGGTGGGAGCAGATCCCAGCTCTGGCAGGATGGGAGGGTCTCTCATGCAGCCTCTTGCCTTGGCATTGCAGTTCCTGCGTTGCACAGGGCAATTGGAAGCCGAGCTCTGCCGGCTCAGTGCGCATGGGTAGGACCGAGCACAGCAGCGGAACACGGGGAATCACACATGGCGAAAACACAGCCAAGGCTTGGCTGCCTACGCCCAGGGGCACTGGCTTTCTGTGAGTGCTGTTCCGGCAAACGAAGAGCTGCCGGCTGCGGGCGCTGTGAACCCCAGGGACCCAGGAGTGGGGCCCTGAGCGTGGAGGAGCCTCCTCCCACCCTCCCCTGCAGAGGAGACCTCTCAGGGCTGAGGAGGCCCTGGCTGCATCCCGGTGCCGAGTGGGTGAGGTGGGCTCACGTTCCTCCCAGAGGTGTCCTGCCCCGTGCCCTCGGCCCCCTCCCTCCTGCCCTGGGCCGTAAATCAGGGTGGCCGTGGGTGCTGGGGCACTCTGGTGCCCCCCACCTCCCTGCAGGGTCTCCCTCCCGGGGCGCCTTATCTGCTGCAGGGGTTCCACTTATCTTCACTGTCACTTTCTAATGCTAGTTTATGGGCAGCGTTTTGCAGCTTAATTATGATGTTTTTCAGCATGGTCACGTGGCCACAGAAGCCAATAAGGCACCGAAGTGGGTCCATCCTGGCTGAGCCTGGCCCCCATGGGGAGGAGATTGGCCGGTGTCCTGCCCGGGGCGGCGTGTGCGCAGCCAGAGCCCCAACACCTTCCCACGAGACACAGGTCCCCATAAATCCCCCAGCCTACAGTGGACAGGGCAGCGGTACCCACGCCCCACGGAGGCTCCTCGGGTCGCAGCTCCTGGCCGGTGGCCGAGCGAGGCTCTCCCACCCGCTGGCCCCACGCGCAGCAGCCGTGCAGCCGCCTCGCGGTGAGTATGAGTCTGTGGGGGGAACCGCGGTCCCCATCCCACCCATCTCCCAGCCGCTGCCGCCATTCCCCGGCACGGTGGCGGCCAAGGCCGGAGCTGCGGACGCGGCAGGGCTCGACGAGGAAGCCGGAGTCGTGTGTGGGCCTCCGCTTCCCGTCCCGTCCCCGTCAGCGGGCGTGGGGATGGCGGCTCTGCAGATCGCGGGCAGCAGAGCGAGGCCTCACCATAGCCTTGGCCCCTCGGCTCAGAAATGACAGATCTGGCTGCTGAGGGGCCCTGGGAGCCCAGCTGGTGGTGCCTGGGGGTCCCTGGTCACCCAAGGGTTGGGAGGTGCCCACAGGAGCACAGGCAGCCACCACACCCTGGAGCGGGCACGGGAGGCATCCAGGACCCCTTGACTCCTGGGGTTGACTGAGCCTGCGTCCGTTCCCCATCCCGACTGGCAGGGATCACAGCCTTCGGCTCCGAGTTGCTTTTGTTCCTCACAGTGTTTGCTCAGTTCTCCCAGCCCAGAGCCCCTCCTGGGCTCCTCTTCCCGGATAGCAGGTCCTGCTCCATGGCTGCCTGGCAGCTCCCCTGGGAGCTCGTGGTGAGCGTGGGGGCCGTGGCCGAGGGGCTCCTCCAGCGGTGGGAGCGCTCCTTCCTGGCCGAAGAGCGGCTGACCCGCACTGAGGGCTGCTCTGCTGCTATTCTTAGCCCGGGCTCCATTCCTGGTGGCTCTGGAGTGATGCTCCGCTGAGCCCGTTTCCTGTTTGCCGCTTTCCCTGCCAGCGCCGCTTCCTACCCGCTGCACCCATGGGCAGCTGGTGTGTGGGGTGAGAGTGTGGGATGAGCTGGGTGGGATGAGGTGTGTGGGATGAGCCCTTCAAGACGAGCCATGCGGGATCAGCCTGGCAGGATCAGCTGTACGGGGCCATCAGCCATGCCTTTCCTTTGCAGGGCACTGCCAGCAGCACAGTCCTCAGTTGTGCCGGAGCTCGAGGCACCCAGAGCCCCAGGCCCCGGTGCTGCTGTGCTGGCAGCAGGCTCCTGCTGTGCTGGGACAGGCTCTGCACCGGCCACGAAGGCTCAGTGGGTCGGCCCTGCAGGTTGGGCTCAGCTCCTGGCTCGGAGCTGGAGCCTCGAGCTCCCCACAGCCAAGTCCTGGGCCGCGGCGTGTGGCCTGGGAGTGTCCTGATAAACAGGACATGCCAGGAGCCAGGGTGCTCCTGTGCCGGTCTGCTGCCGTCATGGAACATAGCATTAAGAAACCCTGATTTTGAAGCACTGATTCTAATACTTGCTGTCTGACAGGTGGACCAGGACACCTTTGGGAGTGGGTGCTCCAGGTGGGGTGGCCAGTGCTAGGTCCAAACTCATCTCCTCAGTGGTGGCCCCAGAGGAGATTTCAGGAGCTGCTGCACACCCCAGTGTTCCCCACACAGCTCTCCCTGGGCTGGCAGGGGCAGCTGGTGTGGGGCAATGGTGTGTTCTGACAAAGCTGGTGGTCCAGGGCTGTGTACTGAGCAGAGCAGGCTCGTGCCCAGACATGGTCAATCTTGCTCCAGCCGCGAGATTCCTGGTTCTCAGCAAGTCCTGCCTCTCTCAGGCCGGATGCTCCAAAGAGGTTGGGGGGCTGCTTGTTGCCCACAGATGGTGCGGGAGAGCAAGGAGGGTCTCGCGCCCCTTCCCGCGGAGCGGTGCCCCTTGCTTTTCCCTGGGGGAGTCCCTGGGGGGATCCCTGATGCTGCCGAGGCCTGGCCGAGCCGCTCCCCAGCCCGGCCGCCGCGTTCCCGGTGCCCGGGCCGGCGGGTCCCTCCGCCCCCGCCCCGTCCCTGCCGCCGCGAGCCGCCCGCTCTCCCAGAGGAGGTTCCCCAGCCCCGGGGGGCTGGCCGTGAGCCCGCACCAACATGGAGATGCTCTTCCAGGCGCTATAAAGAGCTCCGGCTCCCGCACCTGCCGCTCGGTCTCCACCGCGCCCACTCCCGGTCCGCACCCAGTGCCGGGGCTGGGGCCGCCGTCCGTCCCCTTCCCCGTCCCATCCCGTCCCGCTGACCGCGGCTCGTCCCGCAGCAGGGCCGCTGGAGGGGATGGACTATTCCTATGATGAGGACCTGGACGAGCTGTGTCCGGTCTGCGGGGACAAGGTCTCCGGGTACCACTACGGGCTGCTCACCTGCGAGAGCTGCAAGGTAGGATCGGCCGGGGCGCGCGGGGTCGGGGCTGCGGAGCCGGGGCTGTGCGGGGCTGGGGAAACGCGGCTGGGGCCGTGCGGGGCCGGGGAAGCGGGACCGGGGCTCTGCGTGACCGGCGCCTTGCGGGGCCGGGGCTGTGCGGGGAGCGCTGCGCGGGGAAGAGGGGTCCGGGGCTGTGTAGGGAGCGGGGAGGGGGCTCTGCGGGGGCCGGGGCAGCGGGACCGGCCGCGGGGCATCTCTCGCCCGTTTTCGTTAGCGGCGGATTCGCGCCCGGCGGCGGGAGGGGAGCGCGGCCGCGAAGGGAGCCCCGAACGCGGCGGGAGCCTCTGCCGAAGGCGGGTGGCGGGGACGGGGTGCCGGTGCCGGGATGCCGGCGTCGGTGCCCACCGCCCGCCGCCCGCCGCCGCAGGGCTTCTTCAAGCGCACGGTGCAGAACAACAAGCACTACACCTGCACCGAGAGCCAGAGCTGCAAGATCGACAAGACCCAGCGCAAGCGCTGCCCCTACTGCCGCTTCCAGAAGTGCCTCACCGTGGGGATGCGCCTGGAAGGTAGGGACGGCCCGGGCGCGGCACGGCACGGCGGGGCGGGGGGCGGCGGCGGGGCCGGAGACTGTGTGGGGACTGCGCGGGGGCTGTGCGGTTGCGGGGACCGGTCGCGCTGTCCCCGCCGCCGCCACCTCCCCGGGCCGGCCAGTCCCGCCGCCGCTTCGATTCCGTTTTTCCCTCCCAAGTTAAGAAAAAAATCGTTTTTTCGCGTCGTCTCCTTCTTTTCCTTGTTTCATTTTGTTTGCTTCCCCGGGGTTCCTGCTGCTACGGCTTCAACTTTCCAGGATTTTTTTTGCTGGCAGGAAGGCTGGGAAATAGCAAATAAATTACTGTTTTCCTTAAGCACATAATTCCAGAAGCCGAGACTTAAGGAAAACGTTTAAAATTACGGGGATCGCAATATAACTGCCGCAGACCCACCAGGAATTTTTTTTTCCTCTCGGTGACATTTAATATAACGGATTTCTGACCCCCGGGGGGGCGATTCCAGCCCCACAGCCGCCGCTTCTCTCCTGTCGGCTCAGAGGATCGGGACATCAGAGTCGGGCCCCGACAGCCCGTGTTGTCGCGTGTTGCGGGTTCTGCAATGCTCAGCATCTGGCAATGAAATATGTTTGGGGGACAGGTCGTTGGCACCGGACGGCAGAGCAAAAGCAGAGGCAGAAGGAGCCCCCCACTCCAGAGTCAGCCGCCCCCTCCCCACTTCGCCCTTGAAATCGTTTGTGTTTTGCAGCGGGTGGAAGTGGGCTGAGTCCTCCCGCCTGACCCTGGCCGGGCTGAGCCCCTCGCCCGCCGGGCTCGCTGCTCGGGACACAGTGCGGTTAATCGGAAAGTCCTTCGTGTTCTCGCAGGGCGGCCGCTGGCTCCGGGAGCGGGGTGGGAGCCTGCGAGCAGAAGCGCAGGAGTAACATACAACATCGAGCTGCACATTCAACCCCTGCAAACTCCCGGCGTGGGCTGGCTTCCAAAACAGATCCCAGTTCCACTCTCCTCCCTGGGCTGGAGTTACTGGTGCCTTAAATCCCTCGGTGCATGCTCTGGCAGTTTTGATCGATGTTGCAAGACGATTTGGGCGCTGGGCAGGGGCTGGGGACGCTACGACTGATGGGCAGGGACAGTGCTTGTGGTGCCCGGGGGGAAAAGACATGGTCTCAATTTATCCCTTTCCAGCAGTTTTTATCGTGTTCACCGTGGATGTACTTTGGTCCCAGAGCTGTCCCAACAGCCTTTTCTTGTGTATTTTCTTGCTGTTGGCTCCTTAGCAGAGCTGGGCAGACGAGGTAATCACCCAGCCAAGGGTGATATTCCCCTGGAACCGTCTCTTTTGAGGTAAAACAGAGACCACCTTTTTTCAGCTCCTAGTATTTTTGGGCAAGGCATCGGAGGTGATGCTTTGGAGGAGAGTCTACAGGTCCACACGACAAGAGCAACCCCGAGGTGATTGATTTTGGGAACACAGTGTTGACACAGGCACCCCTCAAAGTGCCTGAAGGGAGGGGGCAGCGAAACTTGCCCGGGGAGAACAGCACAGCCCTGGGCACCCTGCAGGCACTACCCATGGCACCATCCATATCCCTGCCCAGGCAAAGAGAGGTGGCCAGCAGCCTGCCCCAGCCAGGGCTCTGGTGGGAGCGGCAAGGGGGGCTGCACGGTGCTGGAGACTCCTCCTGTCACCATGGGGATGTCTGGCTCGGGGGTCACCTGCATGTGGTTTTGGGGGAGTTGCTGGGGGCACAGGTGCTTCCTGGGTGGCTCCACTTGGGCCCCCTTGCCCTGGAGGTCAGGCTGCATCATTTGGTTCTTGGCTGTCAGCTGGGACACAGCAAATGGCAAGTTGTTCCCAATCCCAAGTGTAGCACAAACGGCAGGAAAAGCAGAGCAGGAGAGAATTAAAAGGCCTCTTGTCCCTTTGTGTTCTCGCTGAGAGAGGGGAGGAGGTGTAAGCAGTTGCCTCCGGAGCGTTTGTGAGACCGGACTGTGAGCACCTCTCGCTGTGTGTGGGAGTGCAGGCAGCACTAGGGGGGTCCCTGCCTGTGCACCCTTGCCCAGGGTCACAGGGGTTTGCTTTGGGATGCAGTCCCTGGGCATCACTGGGCCCGACCTCGACCATTGGTGGGAACACGTCACTTCGAGGGGGTGTGAGATTTGGTTTTCCATGTGCTCTGGCTCTGGGGTGTGTGGCCAGGGCTGCCAGACCTGCCTGTGCCAGCTCGGGCTGCCAGCCTCTCTGCCTGTGCGGGACCCCGGCTGGGGTGTGCACACGTGCTGAGTGTGGCCACCTCCCTTGTACCCGAGTCAGGAACTGCCCCGGGACAGCTCTCTGCTGCCCGGAGAGGTGTGGGCCGGCTCTCAGGAGGGGGGGCCACAGCACCCCTCTCTTCAGAGGCTGCCGCTGGCAGCCCGCTCCCAGCGAGATGCTGTTTGCTTGAATAAAGAATGAGGGAGGAAGCCAGGGCGGCTCTCCTGGGAGCACATTCCTGCTCGTCCTGGAAATGCTGCTGCTCCCGACCACGCTCCCGCCTTTCCAGCCTGCCTTGGGAGCGCTGGGGAGGTGCTCCAGCTCTCCGGGGGGGCTGGCTGTGTGCCCCAGGATAAGTAGGCGAAAGAAAGGCAGAGGTAACAGCTGAGACGCAAAGCAAGACCCGCTGGCTGCCGGCAGGAACACAAACTCGCAGAGGGGTTTGCCTTCGGTGCTCGCTGCAGGCTGTTCTCGCTGGCGCACTCCTCCGTGCCTGTGCGCTGCCGTCCAGCCCCCAGCTCCTGCCTTCCAGGGATCTGAGGCTCTTCCACGGGGATGCCAGGGCGGCAACCCCCCGGAGCACAGCAGGGCGGTGCAGGGGACAGGCTCCTGCTGCAGAGAAGCACCCACTCCCTTGCATGTTGGCAGATCCTTGGGGCTTTTTTGGTTTGGTGGGAACACCCGCTCTGCTGCAGCCGTCAGAGGGGCTCCGCCAGCGGGATGCTCCGGCAGAGCCCTCGCCGAGGCTGGGACCCCCAGGGCTGGCAGCCTCCTGCCTGAGGCCAGTGGTGAAGTGCCCCCGCTGGGACCAGCAGGCGTGCTGCCCGACAAAGGGGCAGAGATTTGCAGAGAAGTAGCGCGTGCAGGCTGGGTGGAGGGAACCAGGGTCCCGAGGGGGCTGTGCGGTCCCAGGCTCTGCAGAAAACAAGGAAATCCCGGGGCTGGTCCAGTGACAGGGGTTATTAAAACTAAGGTGGGTGTCAAACCCCGTCCTCTGCTCAGGCTTTAAGGGCTGTCCCCTCAACCCACGGGGAATGAAAACTGCTTTATCCCCCAGCTCATTTTATAGTGAAAGCGAAATGACTCTTCCTTTCCTGCCACCCCCAGAGGCTCTGAGGGTGACACTGGCTGGGCTGGATGTGTCACAACCTGCCATCGGCTTTCTGGGGAGGTTTCCCCAGTGCCCCCCAAATCCTTTTTGCCACTAAGTCGTGTCCCCCAGCATTTTCTCTGTGCCCTGTGGAAGCCCTGGTCTCTCTCCACGTGGGTTCACTGCAGTCTCTGCCCTCTCTCTGTCTCCAGCTGTCCGTGCAGACCGGATGCGTGGAGGGAGGAACAAGTTTGGACCCATGTACAAGCGGGACCGTGCCTTAAAGCAGCAGAAGAAAGCTCTGATCCGAGCCAACGGCTTCAAGCTGGAGACCGTGCCTCAGATCATGTCCCCCGTGCAGAGCGACTACAGCCTGTCCTCCACCATCCACAGCATCCATGCCATGTCCAAGACCCTGCCGCCCAACCCGGCCGCCCTGACGCCCGTGGATTACGAGCGCAGCCCCTACGGGACGCCCTCCCTGGGAATGACTGTGCCCGGCCACGCGCCGCTGCCCGGCTACCACTACCCCTCCTTCCCCAACCGCACCATCAAGTCCGAGTACCCTGACCACTACACAAATGCCCACGAGGCTGTGCCTGCTTACATGTACCCAGAGACCTACCCCAGCAGCTCCCCCCCCGACATCCCCGAGGTCATCCTGAAGCTGCTGCAGCTGGAGCCTGACGAGGCCCAGATGAAGGCACGGATACTGTCCTGCCTGCAGCAAGAGCAGGGCAAAGGCCGGCACGAGAAGCTCAACACCTTCGGCCTCATGTGCAAGATGGCTGACCAGACCCTCTTCTCCATTGTGGAGTGGGCACGGAGCTGCATCTTCTTCAAGGAGCTGGAGGTAGGACCTGCGGGGATGGATGCTGCTCTGGGGGGACAATGGGAGGCGGGCAGGATTGCGGCTACCGTGATGTGAGGACAGGATGTGGCTGTGGGCAGGATTGAGGGTGAAATGTTGCGAGGACAGGGCAACAGCCGTGGGCACAAGCCTGGGGCCGTCACTGCAGATCTGTTGACACATCCCTGTCCTTCTGCCAGCTCCCTCCACGGCGGGGCTGGAGGTGCCGGGCCCGGCTGCGATGCCGGAGCGATTCCCACTGTCGTGTGGGGCTAATGATTTCAGATTCATCACGGCGGGGGCAGGTGTTGAGGCAATCGCCGGCAGAGTGACTGTGGTGTCAAGCTCAAGATATAATTGAAAAATGTAACGTTGAGGAATTATAGTTGAGACAATTCTCTCCTCTGCCTTTAGGAGGAAAATCGATGTGGTCAGGTGGGTCCTATTAGCGCCAGGCAGCCGGGGCAGGGCTGGCTGGGGCAGGGAACACCCCGAGCCTGCTCCACAGCCATGCCTGCTGCCAGCAGCCCACGAGTGTGCCCGGCTGGGGGACACGGAGCTGACCCCCATCCTGCCAACACATCCCCTCTAGCAAATGTCCCTGAACATTTACCAGGGCCAGGGGAGGGTCAGCAGGGCTGGGGCAGCTTCTGCCATCCTGTGCACCTTGCCAAGCTTTCAGAAATTTTCCATTCATGTTCTGGGCTGACCTGAGGTGAGATCCCGAACCGGTGCAAAAATGGCAGAAAATATTTTATAACATGGCCAAAACTCAGAAACCAATGTCCCAGGGCAGCTGTGAGACTCAGGTGCTTTCTCATGTTTCCAGCATGAGGTTGTGCTGCCTGGCCCTGGCCAAAACCACCATCTTCCAGTGGGACTGGACCAAGCTCTTCCCTGTGCCATGGGTGCCATGGGCCTGAGTGTGGCCGAGCCTCGTGGCTCAAAATAGCCCCTGTCTGCCAGAACAGTGTCAGGAAATGGCATTGTGGGGGTGGGTTGGGCTTGTTTCAATCATATCAGTGTCCAGCCTGGATTTTGGGAACAGGGTGGTTGTTGTTTTTCAGGAGATATTGTAAACAGTGTAAATTCAGTTCCCAGCTGTATAGCTGTGTAGCCTTGTAACTCCATTGTCAGCCTGATTGTGCCACCAAAATAGGCTGTTCCTGTGTGGATCAGTGTCGGCGGGTGCTCCTCCTGCCGTGGGACTCTGGGGGGAATGGCAGTGCCACAGGCCTCACCTGGGCAGAGCTACCAGCATCCTGTTGGGAGCAGGGCACGTGCCCTGCCACGCTCAGGACATGGGGTTCGGTGCTCAGCAGGTGCCCACATCCATCCCTGCCATCCTGGGGGCTCATGCTTTTTGCCTTCATCCACGTGGTGATTGTGGTGTGCATTCCCAGCATCTCACAGGGCCTGCAGGACACCACAGCCCACCCTGGCACCAGGGGGAGAGGGAGAACGCGGCAGCGCCGTCCTTGGCTCCCTCCTGTGCACAGACCCCCGGGCAGCTCCGAGCCCCAGCACAGAGCGGAGGTGCCTGGTGTCCCCAGTGTCCCTACAGGTGGTGCTGGGGCTGCCCCCTGCCCACCCGGCACGGTGCATCCTCCCTGGCCAGGGCGGTGGCTTTTCCTCAGGCACGGGAGAGCAGCCAGTGGGAAGCAGGAGTAGGTCTGAGATCCTGAATCCCCATTCCTGCTCCTGCCTGGCACATAAAAGCAAACGGCTGCTGGGGCGGTAAATGAACTCCTGCTAGCGCGGGGTTTATGGCTCTGCCCTAAAGCCAGCACGGAGGAACATCGCAATCTCCGAGATCGATGGCACCGGCAGTCCCCGCTGGGCGCTCGGGGTTCCTCAGGGCAGGGATGCCAGCAGCCCTCCCCATCCCCCGGGAGGGTCTGTGTGAAGGTGATGGTTCCCAGCCCCAGCAGGGAAGGGCTGTTGGCTGAGGCCAGAGCAGGGATCCAGGCTGGAAAGGCACTGTGCTGGGACACCCCTCCAGGGCATCCTGCCAGGCTGGCACTACACGGGGAGGAGGTGCAGGCAGGTGAGGAGGGGAGGTGTGGGCAGATTGCCCCATCATGGCTTGCCCTGCCTGAGCCCTCCCAGCACCCCTGTGCTCCTTCCACAGGGCTGTTTGCAGAGACCTGGCTTCTCCCTGGGGTCTTACAGGGAGCCTGGAGAGGAAGGAACAAATCCTCAGGGACATGGGGAACTGCTGGCTCACGCCTGGTTAGGACGAGCCTTTGGTCCCTGCCTGTGGAGAGTGGGAGCAGTTTCCCCTGGAGCTGACCAGTCTTGTTCCCATTCCCATTCCCACCCTAGCAATCTGGTGAGGGCCAGACTGGGTGCTTTGCTGTCTCCAACACTCCTGGCGCGGTGGCTGGGCTGGGGGACATCGGGGAGAGCCCCCCTGGCTCCACCACTGCGCCCGGGGAAGGAGGGGGGCCACGGGCTAATGGCCTCTTGACATCGGCTCACACGCCACGTCCGCCCGCAGGCGCGGGGCAGTCAGATTGAAAACAGATTTAACTTCCCAGATATATCGTTTCATTTAAGGGCCAGTAATTCTGTCAGTCTGCCACTGACAAACGAGGGTCCCCATGCCAATCCGCCGGGAGACTGATGTCGCGGCGTTCATCTCGTGTCACCAGGAGGAGAATTACGGACTGCGCTGGCCTTCGGAGGCAAGACTAATAACGCTGCACGGCAGAGGGGGATTTGGGGGCCCGCTTGTTTATCGAGGGCCGGCCAGGCAGCCGCGGCGCGAGGCCGCGCGGGCGGAGGTGGAAGAGGTCAGCGCTGACGCCCATAAATACGAACTTTAACTGAGTCTAGATGAGATGTGTCAGGACTGAGGGAAGATTTGCAGCATCTTTTCAGGAAGAAAAATATGGGCCGGGGGTGAAATATATTTTGTTGGGTCGTGAGTCTCAGGCAACTTTGTCCTTTCAGATGTAATTTTTTTATATGTATATGGAGAGAGACAGACAGAGGGGTGTGCACACGCGTGCGCTTGCACATTCACATTGTGTCTGGCTCTGGTGTGCTTTATACACACACGTCTTGCACGGCCTGGTTTATATAGGTGTCACTGCCATACCTACATATCAATATCGTGTACACAGGGTTGCGGTGACCTTTAGATTGGGATGAGCAGCCAGGAATGTTAAACAAATTGCCACGGTTTCAGCCCGAAGGCCAGGCTGGGCTGGCTGTGCGGCGGGTCCCTGCACCAGTGGAGGGGCACAGCGCAGCCACAGGGTGGTGGGATGATGCCGACCCCCTCCTCGGCTCCTTTGTGCCCAGGCGCTGGGGAAACCACTCTTCCATCCACAGGCAAGCTCCACTGATGGGGGGATGCTGAGGGCAGCACCATTCCCACGGACCCTGTGCTCACTGGGTCTGTCTGCTGGGCTGCTCTCCCTCAGTCGTATGTAGAGATCCCAGAGCCACGACAAAGCCTGCTTGCAGCCAGTTGCTTCTCTGCCTTTAACGTGTGGGTCATCTTGACCCCATCTCCTGGCCAACGGCCAGAGCGTTTTTGGCAGATCTAAAATCTCCTTCTGGTCATGGATGCTGCAGCAATGTTTAGCGTCCCTTGCACTGGGGGAAATGTGACGCTGCCCTGCCTGTGGCGCCCCGGCCAGCGCAGCCCTGCCTGCAGAGCCGTGGTGCCCGCGCAGCCGGGGCCGCAGCAGCGGGGGAGCCGGCAGGGAGACGGGGTCCCGGGCTAGCCACACTGGTGCCGATGGTTATTTGTTTTGAGATGCATGTCGTGGTGGCAGCTGGGCAGGGCAACGGGGACCCGCACTGACCATTAACACCTTGGACATGTGTCGGTTTTCCATTGCGGGTGGCTGGTGGGCACTAACCCACTTTGGCACTTCTCAGTAGCCGAGGTGATGGGTCCTGCTTGCACTCAGCAATTGCTGGGCTGCGGCTCGGGGTGCTGACGTGTGCCATGCCCCTGCCAGAGGGCTGTGGGGCAAATCCTGCACCTGAGATGTGGGAGGAGGCTCGGAGGGCATCTGTGGGGTGGGGGCAGGCTAGGGGCATCTGAGTGCTGCTTGTGCCTGTGGCTGGGGATTGATGTCCTGGGACCACCTCGGGGCATCCTGCCAAAGAAGGGCTGCTGGTGGGTCACTCTTCATCCTAAAGCAGTGGTACCCAGGGTGGGGGATGCCCTGAACCAGCCGTGCGGGGAGCAGCGAGCACAGGGGAGCTGTGCCATCCCTGTGTGGCCTGGGCGCATTTTGGGAAGCCCTAGTACTTGCAGGGTCTTCCTCACCTTCTACCTACGAACCCACAGGGAAGGCTGCAGAAGATTTAAAACTACACCCACATGCAGGTCCTGCAGCCCTGTGCCCGGGCAGCACCATCCCTGCCTCTGCACGCCCTGCCTCCCCTCCGGCACCACCCCAGACCCTTTCCCCCAGAGAGCTGCATTTTCTGTGTGTTGCAGCCCATCAGGGATTGCTCTTCCAGTGTGGGGAGGGTTCCACTGCGTGTTTTGTGAATGGGTTAAATGCTCACTTTAAAAAAAAGATAAAAATTGCCTCTCAAAGACAGCTTGCATCAGGCCTTTGATAAAGCACTCCGTGGAAAAGCCTTGACATTAAAAGAGGAAGATCCTTTGCTTAACTTTTAACGGCGAGCGTGTGTGCTGCCGCCTCGCTGGGAGGATTGATTGCCTCTGAGTGCCCCTCCATTAGCAGCCCTCTGCTCCCGGCAGGCCAGGCCAGGGTGGGGTGCAGCCAGGTGACCCCAGCCCAAGCCCCTCTGCAGCAGAGCCCCAGTGCCAGAGCGGGGCCGTGGGGGCTGCCTGGGCCATGGGGACACCCAGCTTGGTGCTGGGGACAACTCCCTGGACCCCAGTGCCATGGCCATGTGGCTCTGGTGCACTGCGGCGCTCCCAGGAAGCACCGCGGCACGTCGGCGCTTGCTGGCAAGGGAACAGCCCTGCTACAGCCGTGCAGGGTGAAATGTGCTGCCGAGGGGCTTCAGGGAGGGAGCTGACACCCCCCCTCAGAGTTTGAGAGAAGTTTGTTAGCAATTTTTAAAGGAAGAAAATAAGATGTCAAAATTGTTGAAGTGCTTTCTTTGGAAAAGCTGATTTTTAAAAATGGTTTTCAAGGCAAAACCTTCTGTCTGTCCCTTCTGGAGCTCATCCCGCTCAGGAATGAGGCACAGGAAAGAACTTCCAAAACAACGCCCTGACTGAGCCAGAGCGGAGGCGCTCGGCACCGGCCGGGATCATGCAGCTGGGCTGGCCACAGCTCCCTGCTGGGGCTGGCCACCGTCACAGCCGGCCACTCGCCTTCTGGCAGGGTCACCACGGGTGCAGAAAGTCTCCGTTTTGGCTTAGTGCAGAATGAGCTTTTCCCCAGTGTTTTGTCGAGCAGCTGCACAGGGGCCTCACACTCTGCTGCCTTGCTCTGGGGATGAGGCGGTCCCGCGGTGCCCGGGGCCCTGCCCTGCGGGCGGCTTGGTGCCATCGGGCAGGAGCGGTGCCACAGCCCGGCCACCGTCACTGCCTGCCCCCCTCACCCCATCCCCTGCACTGCCGCACGACCGGCTCTGGTCACCCACCACCCTCGAGAGACAAATCCCGGCGGCTCGCGGAGAGCGCCGGCTCTGAGACCATAAAGCTCTTTCTCATCTGGCTTCTATTCCTTTTGCAATCTCCCAGCACAGGTTTATTGCAGCCTCTTCAGCAAAACGAGGGCATTATCCAGCCCTGTGATGCTGCATCTGTCTTCCCTCTATTAAAGGGGGAGCACAATGGCCCTGCAGAGCCTGGCTGCTGGCACTGGATTTGCTCCACAGGGAGGTCGTGGAGGCAGTACCGTAATCCCAACCCTTTCCCTACACTGGCCTTGCAGGAGAGGGGAGTCCAGGCAGGGCCAGAGTTTCCTTTGTGGAAAGGAGTTGGGGGTTTGGTGGAGAACAGTGCCGAGGGGATGAAGCCAGAGACCCGTGGTGGTTCTTGGCAGGACGTGCCCTGCATCCGCCACAGCTCCGGGCACAGGGGCCTGGCAGGGCTCTTAGTTCTTCCCAATGCAGCTGTTGGCTCTGGCAGCTCATCCCGCCAGTCACTGGTGCTGCCTGCAGTCCCCGGTGCCCTGCGAGACCTTTGGGGACCCTTCCAGCCGGTGTCCTGGCTCGAGCTCCTCACAGGGACAGTCCCAGGTGTTTCTCTGGGCACACGTGCACGAGTGCACGTGATCACAAGTGCGTGTGTGGGTGCGTGGGCAGGGCCGGGCTGGCAGCTGCAGGGCACAGCGATGTCCCGCACCCGGCCGCTCCCCCACGGCCCTGCTGTCCCCCCAAACCTGCCATCCTGGGCAGGGAGTGGAGGATGGGCACTGTCTTCTTTCATTTTAAAGTATCCAGAGGGGCTGTCTGGACACACAGGCCCTTTGTGCAGCCACCGCGTGTCCCTCCCGCAGTCATTTTGTTAAAATTTGTGTGCAATTTGGGGAGGTTGTGCCTGGTGGGGGAAGACCCGTGCTGATAAGAGCCAGCGAGTGCCACTGAAACATGCTCAGCTGCTTTGAAGCCAGCTCTGCAAAGCCACCTGCCCATCTCCTCTCCTCCAGCCCGGGGTCCCCCTTTCTGGGGTGCAGCTCCA
Source organism: Gymnorhina tibicen (assembly GCA_013399875.1). Taxonomy (NCBI): domain Eukaryota; kingdom Metazoa; phylum Chordata; class Aves; order Passeriformes; family Artamidae; genus Gymnorhina; species Gymnorhina tibicen. The sequence continues at coordinate 39,098 of VXAZ01002271.1, read as the reverse complement.
GCTCTCTGTGCTCACCCCAGGGGACCCCCCCTCCCGTGGGATGTCTGCCAGGCACGGGGTGGGTGCTGTGCAGTGGGTGTCAGCCGTGCTGCTCCCGCTCTGTTTCAGGTGGGTGACCAGATGAAGCTGCTGCAGAACTGCTGGAGTGAGCTGCTGGTGTTTGACCACGTCTACCGGCAGCTGCAGCACGGCAAGGAGCACAGCGTGCTGCTGGTCACCGGCCAGGAGGTGAGAAGTGGCCTCTGGGACTGTGGCGGGGCTGTGGAGGGGCAGCGGGGACGGGCAGGGGCTGCGTGGGGAACGGAGTGACTTCTTTCTTTCTTTTGCCCCAGCGTGGCCAACTCGGCATAGGGCAGACAGGTGGTGTTGCTACACTCTGGGTCTGCTGGTGCAGAAGGTCCCATCCTGTCCCACCCTGCCACACAGCTCCTGGTTCTGGAGAATAATGTTTCTTATGGAAAGATCAACAGCCCCACCTGTACTCTCAGCGGTGGGATGTGAGGAGGGGCCCCTTCCCTCCCCGGGGGTGGCTTTTGGAGATGTGGTGCCTCCAATTCCTTCAATTCCCTGTGAAGGGCCCCCCTGTTTTAAATGGTATTCCTGTTTCACCCGGTTTTTTTGACACCCCTAATTCTCAGTCAGCACTCAGGGCTCGCCCCGGCTCCTGGCCCGTGTGAGGCGCCCTGCAGCAGGTTGTGGTGGGGCTGGGGCTGCCAAAGCTGATGCCACCCCGTCCTCGCAGGTGGACATGGCGACCATCGCAGCCCAGGCCGGCTCCATCCTGAACACGCTGGTGCTGCGGGCACAGGAGCTCGTCCTGCACCTGCACTCGCTCCAGGTGGACCGGCACGAATTCGTCTGCCTCAAGTTCCTCATCCTCTTCAGCCTCGGTGAGTGCAGCCGGGGGGGCACTGAGGCGAGGGGCAGCCGCTCCGGGGTCGCGGCTGAGCTGCTGCCCGCGAGGTCTGGGGTGGGAGCGCGGCCGGAGGGGGCACGCACAGCCCAGGGTCCGGCTGTGCCACAAAGGGGCTTTTAACGAGGAGCCGGGAGCGAGAGCTGGCACCTGCCCGTCCCCCTCTCACCCGGGATCCGAAACGGCTCCCGCGGCGGGGCCGCGCTCTCCTCCAGCTAGCTGCAGGGGACATTGTCACCCCTTCGGCCGAGCGGAGCCTGTTTTGGTCGCTCGCCCATCACGCCGGGCAGGGAAACAAGCGCTGATACGGCTGAGGGAAAACAGGCGTGTTGACAGAGCGGCCGCGGCCGGGCCGCCCGTATCTGCCGGGATTTGCGTCAGAGGGCCCGAGCGCCGCGCTGGGCAGGGCCGGAGCCCCTGATTAGGCTCAGCCGGAGCCTGCGGTCGGGCACAGCCGGCGCGTTCACACGCTCCCACCGCACGCAGACAAAATAACACCGGAGCCGCGGGCGCTGTTCCAGAGCCTGAAACGTCCCTGGGGTGGCAGAGCCCGCTCCTGCCCCGGGATCCTGTGGCAGCCGCGTGCTGGTGCCGGTGCTGGCACTGCCGGTGCTGGCGCGGTGAGCCCACCACTGTCTGTGGCAGACCTGTCTCCATCCCTGTCCTTGTCCCCCCCCCAGCCGTGTCCCTATTCCAATGCCTTGCTCTGTGCTTGCACTTCTGCATCCGTGGGGTCCCGTCCAGGGACAGCGGTGAGAGCTGCACCTGCAGCATCTCCTCCCTCAGCTTTCCTTTCCTCTGGAGCTGTTTAGAAATCGGAGAAACGAGACGCGATAATTCGCTGCTCAAGCAGTGATAAGGTGTGGCACAAACAGTGCCCAGGCTGGGAAATGAAGGAGCTGGGGGGGCTCGTACCCCGAGCCAGGACCTCCCCTGGCTGCTGCCCCGCGGTCTCAGCGTCAGGAGGGCCAGGCCCCCCGTGCTGCCCCGGGTCCCCCTGTGTCCCCTGGCACGGCACGGCACAGCACAGCGAGCAGGAGCAGTGTCCTCCCCGATGTTTTCCCCAGAGCAGCGGCTTTCAGGGAGGGCGTGGAATCCAATAGCTGTGTTTTCCCATACATCATTTTGCCCCAAATGCAACTTTTTCTCTCCATATTGCAGAGCTCACTTGGAGTAATTTGCCCTTCGCAGGCTCAGCTGTAGAGGACGGGATTGTGTATTATGTGCAGGATGTAATTGCCTTTAACAAGAGAATTTCCACATTTACCACTCTGCCACAGCACAGTCAAAGCCAAGCCCTGCTCACAAGAGCTGCCATTTGAGTTCTAAATAGATTTCTCTCCTGAGCAGGTAAAGAGATTTAATTAAAATTAGGGCTTCTCAAAATAGCAATATTTATGAGGACGGCACAGGTTAGCTTTGTTCTACAGAAGGGCTTAATAGAGCCTTAATGGATTGACCTATCATTCGATTTCATGACTTACATTCATGAAGCAGCTACTCTTGGGGAGGGGAGGAAGAGAGGCTTTTATAGCCCACATTCCCTTAAGCGTTTGCAATTTATCAGCAGCTTCTCCCAAACAAAAGGAGCTGTGAATAGGAAGAACACTTGAGGGCATAGAAATAATCCCAGGCATATCTGTATGTGTGATGGGAGGCTTTGTCACAGGACAGTCTTTGCAACTGCTGCAGTGTCTCTAAATGAAGTGAGTCAATGTTATTTGGACAACATTCTTTATTCCTTGCAGGAATGAAAGGATTATTCAAATATTCAATTAAACAGTGAATAGGGTCTTTCAGAGAACCAGGTGAGTTCGTCGAGTAGAACTAGCTATTGTTGAGCCAACTCAGGGGATAGATTTGACATTTATCAATATAACTTCTTTTTTTTAATGACATGCACAATAACCTTATGCAGATAAAGAGATTTTATAACAACAACCCGGGTAGCAGGAGACAATAAGAGCAAATGTGCCGTCAGAGTGAAAAGGGAAGGGTGGTCTGATACGCTGCATCTTGGCACAACCTGTGCCCTTTGTGCCTGCCCCGCGGTGCCCGTGCTGGCCATGGGCATGCCCTGAGGCTGGGGCTCCCCGGGGGCTCACAGCCCGCGGCTGTGCTGTGCCTCCCCTCTCTGGGGCTCTGCAGTCCCCCCAACCACTCCTCCGCTCCCGGCTCTGACCCCTGGGGGCTCCCAGCTTTGCTGGGCTGCAGCAGCATTGGGTGCCTCAGTCCCTTCAAGGGAGCCCCAAACTCCCAGCCACCTTGGCCAGACCCTGTGCCCAGATTTCCATTTCCAGCCAGTGAGTGGGAATTTAGCCTTGTGTCAGGGGCTGTGGGCAGCAGAGCCAGAGGGGCTGTGACCAAGGCAGTGCTCCTGAGTACCTCGTCCCGCACAGTAAATCCACTGAATCCACTTGCCCTGGATGGCCTGTGCCGGGGCTGGCAGCGAGGTCTCTGCTGGGCAGGCATGGGGTGCCATCGCTGTGGGCAGCTGTAGGTGGTGACGGGGCGATGCCCAGCGCTGGTTCCCTAAAGCCACCGAAATCTGCGTGCAGGGACAACTGAACCTGCCCGTACCTCGGTGCCGCTGCCTGCTGAGCTTCTTCTTACCCTGCTGGCAGCAGAGCTGGCAGCGGGATTGTGGGAAGCTGCTGTGGCCCTGGCGAGGCGTGGAGGATTAGGGTTTCCAGGCTGGTGAGCCTGGTTGCCACATTGGAAAGACCAGGTTTATCAGGGAATTAATTCAGCCGCTTCCTCGGCCTTCAGGAATTAAAGAGGGCTGATGGCAGCCGCTCCCAGTGTGTTGGCACAGCTGGCAACACCTTCTGGCTTTGCAGCTTCCTGGGCAGTGAGGGCAGGGAGACACCAGTCCTACTGCCAGGCGGTTTGGAATCCGCCTTCGGCATCAGGGGAGACCTGGGGAGTAGGGTAGGGATGGAGAGCCCGTGGCTGGGTAGGGACGGGGTGTGGGACCCCTCCCGCACTGTTGTCATGCGTGAGGGACATCGACCCGGGAGCGTGGGTCCCTCCTGGCTCACCCAGCACAGCGTGACACGGATGGGGCAGACACGTGAGTCTGGCACCATTTCATGCCCATCCTCCCCCTTGCAGACGTGAAGTACCTGGAGAACCACACGCTGGCCAAGGATGCTCAGGAGAAGGCCAACGCGGCGCTGCTGGAGTACACGGTCTGCCACTACCCCCACTCCACGGACAAGTTTCGCCAGCTGCTGCTGTGGCTGGCGGAGGTCCGGGCGCTGAGCCTGCAGGCTGAGGAGTACCTGTACCACAAGCACCTGAGCGGGGAGGTGCCCTGCAACAACCTCCTCATCGAGATGCTGCACGCCAAGCGGACTTGAGCGGCCACCAGCCCGACCCGGCAGCGCCCCAGTGCCTCCGGCGGGGGCAGGACTGGTGCCCGGGGCTGGCAGGCACCGCCTCCCCCCTGCCTTCCTCAGTGATGCTATTTAACCTCTGCTATTGAAACGCCCCAGAAGGTTTCGTACACAGCAAGGGCAGTTGAGGCTGCGGGGCCGTGGCTTGGCTGCCGGCCTGCCCCGTTGGCAGTGCTGACCCCCAGCTCCACTGCGCACCTGGTGCCCAAACCTGTCACTTGCCAGCCCGGCTCAGCAGAACCAAGGAAGGGTAAAGCCTGTCCCGGCTTTTCTCCTATTTCTGCTCCTCTCCTGCTGCCTGCCCCCACCAGCTGTTTCTTTGCTGCTGCCATCCCTCCCCAACCCTGCCCATGTCTCAGGGCCCCTCGTGCACAAGGCAGGAGAGAGGGGAGGTGAACCCCCCCCAGGCTGTGGTTTTATGGTGGTTGAGGTGTCTCCAGGCACCAGGGAACACATGGAGGTGGAAGATTTCTGCAGGAACCACGCAGAATGCTGGGGCTGGGCTGGAGATGTCAGCCCCATGCCGCTGTGCCAGGACCCCAAGGTGCAGATGCTGGGTCCCAATTGCTGCCAGCTCTGTGTCCTGCCTCTGCCCAGCCAAGAGAGGGCAGGCAGGGATGGACAGCTCTGAATCCTCAGCTGAGGTGCATTTTCCTAGTGCCTGCTGGTGCTGGAGGCAGCAGTTCTGGCTTTGCAGCCTGTGACAGCCACAGCGCCCAGAGCCCAGAGCTGCCCACGGGCAGCAGAGCTCTGTCCTGCCCACAGGTGTGGTGGCAGAGCAGCCGGGCAGGAGGGAAGTGCAAGCTCCAGCACGTGCCCAGAATTTTGGGGAAACCTGAGGAGCTCTGCAGCCCCCGCCACATTTATCTGCTGAGTGAGTGGGTAAGGGGGAATAAGGATTGTCCTGCACTTCATGCTGGACCCCGTCCTGCGCTCTGCCGTGTCCCGAGGGGACAGCAAATGCTGTGCAGAAGCCACAGACAAAGAGCTCTCTGTTCCTCTCCCGTCGTGGGACAGGGGCTCACAGACAGGACTGGGAGCGCTGGGGGTCGCAGCCCCCCAGACTGGGCCGTGCTGGACTCTCACTGCTGCCTTCTCTCGATCTCAGCCGTGCTCTCCTCTCCTCTGTCCCACCACTGGGGCCGGCACAGCCCCTGGCCCCTGCAGCAGGGCCGGGGTGGTTCAGGTTTGTTCCCCAGGGCGGGGATGTCCTTGTGCCCAGGGGCCACTGCAGCTCTGCAGAGCCGGTGCCTTGAGGAGCCACAGAGGCTGCGCCCGGAGCCGCGCGGTTTGTGAAGCTTGTTAGACACACAAGAGCATGTTTGTCTCTGCTTTAACATGTTTGTGCATTTTCCTCCTGAAGTCTGTGGTTTGGTTTCACCTTCTTCTTTTTGTGAACTTAACTGGAGAAAATGTTTTGGGAGGTAAAAGATGTTTTATTTTCAGAAAATGAAAAGTGTCCTTAAGTGTCTTTCTCTCTCTGTCTCTCACATCCTTTCCTCCCTCTCATCCCTGCCCTTCCCCACTCCTCCCTGTTCCTTCCCAGGCAAAAGGCTACCAACTTCCTCGTCAGGAGCAAACCACTGTAATAAATTTTGCAGTTCATTTAAAATGGCAAACTTTGTCTTTTTTGACCGTCTTTCTAACCCTCGAGGTTGGTGCTTGGCATGGGGAGGGCTGGGTGCTGGTGGGCGCGCTCCTGTGGTGTCACCTGCCTTCGTGGGACCGGGGCAGCGTGGCTGTGGGAGGGGGCTGCTGCTGCCTTTGATTCAGGGCACCGGGGACTCCAGGTTGGTTCAAAGTGCCGCTGGGAATTGCCGTAGTGACTCTTAGAATGTTTCGCAAGTGAGGGCAGGAACAGCAACGTTTATGGACAATTAGTGGGCAGTCCCCTGGACCCTGCACCGTGGCCAAAGCCCCTTCACTGGGCTCATGAGCCCCTTCTCTTGGACACAGTGCAACAAGGAGAGGAGGTTGTCTTTAAAATCAGCATTTACTGTTGTCATAATCAGCAAAATCCCACCACATTTTCTATGTTCTAAACACTACAGAGGTAAGAGGAGAAGAGGGAAGGAAAGCAGCGCCCAGCTGGCGAGGGGCCAGGCCAGCCGGGCGGGAACCCAAGCAGGAGCAGGGAGAGAATTTTTGTCCTAAACAGCAGAAGATGCTATTGATGTCAGCTGGCTTAGAACAGGCTTGAAGCCAGCTGCTGGCTTCCCTAGTGCACGTGCTTCTTACACAGCCCGTCCCCAGCCCTGCCCCAGCTCAGGGGTGCTTCCGTCCTTGCTGGCACAGGGGCGCGGGCACCGCCTGGGCACGGCTGCCACGGCAAAGCTGGGCTGGTCCCCATCCCGCTGCTCCAGGTCCCCCAGGCTAAACAAGCCCCGCTGGCAGCAGCAGCGAGAGCGCGCAACCGAGCGCTGCCAGCGGCGCCGGCGGGGACGTGGGGCAGCGCTGTCCTAGGCCAGCCTCGTCTGCCCCGGCAGAGGCTGCAGGAGCCGTGGGGACCCCAGAACACGAATACCTGCGTGTTGAATGCCCACCCGGGAGAGGAGCAGGGCAGTCGTCAGCAGCAGACAAAGCCCCACGAGACCCCACGCTGCCCCTGCCTTGGTTTGGCTGCGCGTGGTGCTGGGAAGGAGTGCGGGGTGCCAGCTCTGCCCGCGCTGGAAGCTCTCCAAGGGAAGCCAGCTCCTCTGACCTGCTGTCCTTCCTGCTGGAGGGCCCTCTGCACTGCAGGCTCATCACCCAGAAACTTCTCAGAAACCTAAACCAAAAGAGAGAAGGTCTCAGCTGTGCTGGCAGCAGGGGTCCCTCCCAGGGCAGGGAGCCCCGGCAGGGTCCCACAGCCCCCTGGCAGAAAGCACAGCCTAAACCTGCCGCAGGACAGAGCTGCGGGTGCGGGTGGCACCGGGGTGGCACAGCCAGTCCTGCCTGCCAGTGGCACAGCTCTGCCATCCCAGAGACCCCCCTGTCCCTTTGGGGGTCTCTGAAACATGGTCCTTACGACAGAGAGCCAAAGCAGCCTCCAAGCACAGGGCCACAGCTGTAGGGAAACCTCTTCTTCCCTGGTCAGTCACCGGCCTGGGCACAGCACCCAGCGCTGAGAGCATGGAAGAATGAGCTTAAATGGGATTTAAGGGAAATACCAGCTCTGCCATGGCAGGAAGCACCGGTGCCTCATGGGCTGCATCTCCTCCAGAGGTACACAAGGGTTTCCTCAGGAAGGGCCATGGCACCAGTGGTGATCCCAGCACAGGCAGCCCAGCAGGGTCGGCGTGGAGGGGGTCTGCATTTCTCCCCATGACGCTCAGGTGCTTTCCTGGCTTTGAATCCCGAAGACTCATAAATTCCTTATTACTTCAAACCAATCTTATGTAACACAATATGGTGAGAGTTGCAGAATTACTCAGTATCGATCAGAGGAAGGCTGGGCCGTGGAGACAAGATCCATGTTGCTATGTGTGGCTTAGCAACATATAAATGTATTCAAACAGAATAATGAAATTATCGTGGGGAAACAAAGCCGCCATCACTTGAGGAGATGGAGGATGTGGAGGCCTCTTGGAGCCCTTGTTTGCCAAGACAAGGAAGATGGGACTTATTGTTTGTGCAAATATGCGAACCGCCCCAGCCCTCCCCTGCTCTCAGAAAGTGTGTAATGAAGCCGGCTCGCTGCACAGTGCAGCTCCCTACAGCTGGGCTGCAGCTCGTTACTGAGGAATTGCTCCATGCACTGAGCCCTTGTGGGGGGAGGCCACGCCTGGCTCTTGCCACAGCCACGCTGCAAAACTCCCCATTTCTCTGGTTCTGGCCTGGGATTCACCTGGGTTTTATCCGCCCTCATCCTCATCCATCCCACCTCCCACCTCCCCACGGACCCACTGTCTGTCTCTCGCACTTGGAGCCAGTGCAACACCCAGAGCTCTCACAGGAGCGTGGCTGAGGCCCTGGAGCAGAGCAGAGTGCTGGACCCCATCCCAGATCCAGCACAGCTTTCCTGGGAGAGACAGGTGGGCTCCTCCTAGGTCTCTGCCAGAGCTCCTGCTGGCAGCAGCAGCATTTTCATCAGCTGGATGGCAGCTTTCAAATCAAGATATCCAGGGCTAAACATGTCTCTTTTCATTAGACTATTTGGGAGACAACAAATAGAAGAGGGGACAATGTCTGTGCTGGAATGATCTGTCCCCGTTCTGGCACCCAAGAGCTCCGCAGCGCTTTGCTCTGTGGACAGGGGGTGAAGGCACACGCCCTTGTGAGGCTGAGCGGCCCTGGGGTCCCCCAGCACCCCCACAGCTGGGCACCGCAGCCTTTGATTATCTGCTTTGATGGCTGGAAGCACTTGCGGCTGAGCCCGGAGCGGCGCGGCGGGGCCGGCCCTGGCGCTGTGCCGCTCCGCGAACACAAGTGCGAGAGGAGAGCTCTTCTGGTTCAAGATCTTCTCCTTCACCCCAGGCTCAAGGATTGCCCAGCCACGGGGGCAGCCCGGGGGGCTCTCAGGGAGGGTGCCCGTGCACAGCACTCCCTGCAGCCCCGGCCGCTCCCACGGCACCCGGCCCAGCCTGGCGTTCCATCACCCTCTGTGCAGACCTGGGCTTTTAAAAACACACTGAGGGCTCACCTGAGAAAATAAAACCAAACTAAACAACCCACTTCTTTGCACAGCTGGAGTTTAATAACACATGTGGGTCAGAAAATATGCAGAAGCAGGTGAGGGTGGGTGGACAGAGCACAAATGCCTGTGTGGGGTGCAGGTCTCGCTGCCTCTGAGACCCCACTCCTACGCCCGAAATGCCGCTGCACAGCTACTCCTGGATGCCACCGTTTCTGCCTTTCCCATGTGTCCACTGTGGGGAGGAAAGCTGCACTGCTTCTGGGTGGCATCGTCTCGAAAATAGTCTGAGGATGCCCTGCTTAGACACTTCACGTGGAGCAAAATCAGAAACCTGCTAATGCACTGCTTGCCTTGACAAAAGAAAATGTCACAATGCAGGAAAAACATGATCGCTCCGCCCCCGGTGTGTCCTCACTGCACTGTCCGCCTCAGGGTCCCCATCCAGAAGCTGCACTGGGAGCACTGGGAGTACCCAGCAGTGGTTGTTAAAGAAAATAAAATGAAATATGCTCCATTTGTATTCTGAGGAGCTGGGAACTTGCCCAAAGCCAGGCTGGGAAGCTGAGGAGGTAGCAGGGAGCTGCCATCGGGCAGAGGCCTGGGGCTTAGGAGGGATTTCTGGTTTTAATTCTACCCACCTCCATGGTGACATTGGCCTTTCTACAACATGAAACAGAAGAAGCTAAATGGCTGCTTTTAAGCTCATAAATCCAGCCCTGTCTGAACACCCCACCTTCCCCAGCTTCCCTTCTTTGGGATCACAGCACTCCCAGCACCCACCAGCGCCTTCTGCCACAGCTGCTGGTTTAAAATAGCCCAGGGCAGAAAGACCTGCTGCCCCCCTGGAAGCAGCCCGGGCCCTGCCCAGCAGCAGGGGATGCCAGTCCCTGGTGCACCCCACAGAGCAGTGGGGCCGGGGGGCAGGCAGAGAGCTCAGCATCAGGAACCTGCAGGGCACCTCTGCCACCTGCCCATGCCTGTGACCTCAGCTCTGCCGGCACAGTGGGATCCCAGGAGCTGGGAGCCGACATGGACGGGCAGCAAGAAAGGTGCAGAGACGTGAGGAGAAACCAGGCAGGTGCCCTGAGACGGGACCTTCAGCTGAGCCACCAGTGCTGCCAGGAGAGGCAGTGCCACTGGCAGGGCTGCCGTGGCCCCACATCCCCCACATCTTCCTCATCTGTTCGAGGGGACACAGATTTCCCGCAGCCTGGCCAGGACAGGACCCACCAGGGCAGTTAGGAAATAATAGGATTCCTGAAGCCTGAGCAGAAAGCAGCTGCCCTCTGGGCAGCCCTCCAGCACACAGCCACAAGGAACAGCATCAACAGAAACAAAAATCACAGAACAGGACGTAGGCCAATGTTACCTGAGGATTTGAACGCTGTCAGCTCTACGGCCTGGAAGAGGGGAGAACATATGTCAGCAGAGGGTATGGGTCTGATGGCTTTGCTGCTGGTCACCCCCAAAACACTCCCGGGGGCCAGGCAGGGCTCCCCAGCACCCACCCACCCGCTGTCCCAGCCCTGAGCTGCTGCACAGGCTGGGGACCGGAGCCTTCATCCCGGCCCCGAGGGACGGGCACGTGGCAGAGTGTCCCCGGGCACACCTGGATCTCTCAGCAGTGGGGAGCTGACACCCTGCTCCCAGCACCCCTTCTGGGGACCCTTCCAGCCCCGTGGTGACCCACCAGGCTGGATACCATGCTGGAGACCGCAGGAAAATCCAGGAAAGGATGAGAAAGCTTTGTCGCCCTGTGCTGCTGTGGGAAGAGCCCACACAGTCTGCACTCTGTGCTTAAGGGATGGTTAATGCTCTGGGAGATGTGAAATTCTTACTCCCAGTCCAACAACAACAAAGATCACCAAACAACATTTAAAAAAGCTGAAACACGAAGAACATCTTGTCTGTGTTTGTATCTCCATTCCCTCATTGTTTTGTCATTTTAAGTGTTTTCAAATGCTTTTAAGTAGCATCTTCTCTTCATCCAAACTATTGTGCAGCTGCCAGTGACGTTCTGGATTCGCCGCTCCTCTGGCGAGCGCCGTGACTCAGCCAGGGAGCGGGAGGAACAGCCCTGGCTTGTGTAACAGAGGGCACCGACAGCAGCCCCCTCGCAGCACAGGGTGGCACCACGCAGGGCAGTGCCCACCAGCTCTGCCATGCAGGGGGCTCACGGGCCCGCCCGAGGTCTGCACCGGCCCCGGGGGAGCGCCGGGAGCTGCGGCAGCACCGACTGCGGGCACCGAGAGCAGCCCCAGCCCCGCGGCACCCGCCTGGGTCGCAGAGGGAGCAAGCACACTGAAAATGCAGTGTTTATGCAGCAAAGATACAGCAAAGCCCTCGGTGACCCTCACGCGGAGGGAAGCACTTTCTGTCTTTGACTGCTCAGAAATGCTACGGCCTTGGCATTTAGGGGATCTGCTGCCTGCTAATGCCCCTGCCTTGGGGAACTCGGGTCCTTGGGCTAATCCCTGCGGCCCACGTCTCACACCTGGTGCCAGGAGCTGAGCCCTGACCCTGGTTCGCACAGGCAGCACCCGGCTGGCTGAGAAAAGCATCACCTGCAAGTGAGTCCTGGTGTTGTTGAGCACAAGGGGTCTGGTGCTGCGGCATTAACCTCATATAAATCACGAGAGATGGAAATATGGATTTCACCGAGCGGCTTCAGAATGATATGCCAGCTATAGAAGTATTATCTATTGGATAAATAAGAGCTGTCTATGTGACACAGGTTTTCAAAGGATAAATATTAGAGAGGGAAAGAGAGATCCTTCAGTGAGAGACTCATGAAAGTAGTGTTGGATTTTATTCTGAGGAAATTACAGCACTTGTATGTCAAGTGCACAAAGACTGATGATCATTTCAATAGCAGGAGATGGAAGTGGGAGCAGAGTAGTCAAATTTAAATTGTTCCCTGCTTTAGGTCATGCCTTGCTGAGTTCTCCATCCCGATGCAGGCAGCACAGCCCTCCTGGGAGAGATGAGACTTGCCCATGGCACCTGATTTATTTTGCTGCCCTTGGGAAAATCTCCTGCTCCATCCATACCAACCTCAGTTTAGGGCTTTATGGCTCGAACTCAGAGGCACCTCGTGTTCCTGTAGGGCCCTGCTCTAAGCACCCTCCTGGCGTGGCAGTGGGGCTGGTTCCCTGTGGGCTCAGGGTGAGCCCTCGCCTTGGAATTCGACTGTTCTGGGAGCACCTCCTCTCCTGCCCTTGGAAAGGTGCCCTGCCCTGTTGTCCCCCCTGCCCAGGCTCACGTGCTGTCCCTACATAACTGCTGTGCCCTGGCTGGGGTAAAGGTGGAAGAATAACAGAGGATGTTACATACCGGTCTCTCAGGTGACATAATTGATGAAATTCCCATGGGAATTTTGGCTCCAAAATTTCCTAAAGAGTGAAGCAGCACAATGAGTTCATAGACCAGAGAACAGAAGTATTCATGCTTTACCAAGAACTTGGTGCTTCGCGTCCCCCACTGAAGCAAAGGGACCAAGCAGGTTTTCTGCATCACTGCACCCACAAACTGGTTGAAGAATGCAAAACCTTTTTTCCCCAAAACCAAAATCCCTATTTTCTACTGTCACCTTTGCCTCTCCTCCAGAAAATTAATTTTAAGACACTAACTTGGATTTCTGCCTCAGGAGAATGCCATGCTGCCTAACGTGCTGATGCGACCCCCCTGCCCATGCCCAGCCAGGCTGCAGGCATGGACCTGACCCCTCTGAGACCCACAGCACAAGGGCTCTGCCTTCCCCTGCACCAGACCCTGTGCTCACACAGGCACAGCGTGCAAAGGAATTAATGCAGTGCCAGGTGCACTAAAATTCAAGTTATTCTTGGGAATAACATTTTACTGTGGTGTCACCACCCAGCCTGGGCTAACAGCGACAACAACCCTCTTACCCCTGCTGGTGATGTTCTTCACCGGAGGGTCTTTCTGCACGGGGCTTGGCAGGGCACTCTCAGCCACAGGCCTCAGCTTCCCCGTGTCCCAGGAGGTCGTGTTTCTTGGACTCGATAAGTAGTTGATGGGATGAGAGCAGTTCTGTAATGACAGGCAAGAGATACAGGACAGTGGAAACTGCAACAAGTCTTCACTACATCCAGATCCAACTGCAAAGACTGATTTCATTGGAACTGCTTTGGCTCCCATCCCGCCCTGGCAGAGCAGGCTGCTGCCTGATAGGGGTAGGCTGCCTTTGGGTCTGTGTTGTCCAACAAGACTGCAAAGAAGGGAGACAAAAGTAAAAAAAACCCAAGATTTCTTTCCATCATCATCTCCTCAAAGCAGACCCACGGCACAGCTGGGACCCTCTCTGGGGGTGGCTGATGGACGAAGGGGCAGCAGGGATTCCTTCCAACTTACTGTGAACGAGAGGGCTTTCTTCTTGTCCTTCATCCTCTGGATGGCATTCCTCACCTGGAGCAGAGCAAGGGCTTGAGAAAGGGCCAGGAGCTCTAGCACAGCTGGAGATGCTCCAGCACATCATGGAGAAAAAGCAGCCACTGTTCCAGAAGCACAGTGAGGCTGTGCTGCCCCTGGCTGCTGCCACAACCCAGCTACCCCCGGATGCGAACACTCAGCTGCCATGAGGAGTGACTGAACCCAGCCAGGGGCAGCTCTTACCTCGCTGTTATAGATTGCGTAGACCAGGAATATGTACAGGCCCTGGAAGGGAGAGAGCAGAGGAAGGGTCAGAGATGCACGGCTGGTTTGTGCTCCTTCACACGGAGCAAATGGCCTTGAGGAGCGCTGGGACAGGTGAGACTGGCACAGATGGTGGGCACAGCATGGCCAGGGACAGCCAGGCAGGAAGGACCTTCCACGCTCGGGATCGGGCTGTTCCCAGAGCCTGCTGCTCTCACACACCGAGGGCCAGTGAGCCACGGCACCTCACCCGCCGCCGAACGCTGGGCACAGCTGTGAGAGGGAAGTGCCCAGGCAGAGTGCCCAGGCCAGGCCCAGGGCGAGCATTGCCTGGGGGCCACAGCCTGGGGCTAATTACAGCTCCAGACCGACTATTTTGCCCTTAAAGCAGCCCTATCTGGCCCACCAGATTTATGTTATATCTGTGGGGTGTTTTGTTATCGCGGCTAGATAAATCAGCTGCAGCAAGAGACGCAATTCATCTTGTCTTCAACGAGCCTTGCTCTCATCTGCGAGCTCTTGGCAGGCGCGATGGTAGCAGCCCCCTGGCACCGCGCCGTGACCTGTCCTTCAGCCAGCAATGCTGGTCACTCCCCCAGACCAGATTTCTGGCCGGGCTTCCAAGGCAGGTCTTCCTTGAAAGAATCATTCTGGATGAGTGCGGGGAGGGGGCAGCGGGGAGGCCGGCTGGGAGGAGAGCGAGGAAGGAGAGGAGGCCCAGCTGCAGCGGCGGGCGGGAGCGGAGCTGCGGCCCCGCAGGAGCCCCCTCCCCACACTCCCACCCGGGCTCCTGCCCCACGGCCCGTGGGCTCCCCACGGCCGCTCCCGTGCTGCCTGCCTGGAGAAGGGGCTCTCGCGGCTGGTCCTGGCACACAGAGCGGCCTTGGGGACAGGCTGGGGCTTCCGCGGGCGAACGGAAAGCGGCCGAACAGAAAACAGCCCCAGCAGCAGAACGGCCGCGCAGGACCCGCGCGTGAAGCAACGCTCCGGCCTCAAAGGGAATTCCGAGTGATCCCTAGGACAGTCAGCAAAGGGGCTGAAACGGGAGGGATTTCTCTCAACTCCGCAGCTTCTCACCAGCATTTATTTCTCCTCTGGGGCGATCTGCAGACTGTCCTGAACTTGGTAACGAGGGGACAGAGGCAAATGTGTGCAGCACAGTCGTGTCTGTCCACACAGCTCCGGGCCTGCAGTTCTCTCCTGCTCAATAACCCGAGCATGGCATGAGGAGACGTGGAGAACTGATGCTATGTTTAATTATCATTAAGACAGGCCTCCTGCCATCCTCCTGATATGAGATGTGGAGAGGCAGCCCTTGTCTGGCCTTGGAACCTCCCATCAGAGCCCCGACGGATGTGCGTGAGCAGCACCCGGCCGCTGGAGCAGCGCCAGCCACATGCAGAACATCCCTGAGCAGCCACCCATCTTGTGCACGTGGTGATAACGCCCGGATTCACCCTTGGAGAGCTGGGCCAGTGCTCCGCTGAAAACAGCCAAGTGTGCCAGAGGGAAGCACCACAAACCCGGCCGCTCCGTAAGCACGAGCTACGGCAGGAGCCAATTTCTATTAAAACAAAATTAAAAAGGAAGATGGGGGTGGAAAACTCTTTGAATCCCAGTGGTTTGGAGGTCAGTGCCCAGTTGCTCCCTTGACTTGGATCCCCTGGAGTAGGATTTGCCCTCAAGCACTGGGCAGGGGACCCTGAATACGCAGTGCCAAGAGCTGGGACCGCCCAGGGAGTCCCCTGGGCACCACTGGCGCGGGCACAGCCTCAGCCCCAGGGCTGGTCAGACCCACGCCGTGCCCCCCAGCTGCTCCCTGCTCCCACCTGCCCGCAGAGAGCTCCACGTTCCCCTCAGGACCACGCTGGGAGCAGTGGTGTTCAGGGGTGCTCAGGGGTGTTCAGTGCTTCTCTAGCTCCATCTACAGCTGCCTTCTCTCAAGGTTTGCAAGGCCTCTGTTGATGCTTTGAGTCGCAGGTGGCAAGCACATGTTCCAGGAGTTTTTGTCACCGTGTGTCCCTGAGTTCCAGATATCCCGAGGCCCTGGGAGCAGTCCCAGCTTGGTGCAGAGCTGAGCACTCCTGGCTGCTGGGACTGACACAATTTGCTTTGCTCTCTTAACCACGTACAGGCTGGTTAAAGCTTTAAAGCCTTTTGATGAAACAGTAAACTCAGAAACAAATATTAAGTGTAGCTTTATGCACCAGGTAACAGTGTCACTTTCTGCCCTTCAGGATTCCCTGTTAACACTGACTTCCTAACAACAGGACTGCAGCACAGCAGTCACGGCCGTGGCCCGGGGAGACACCAAGACAAGCAAAGAGCCTTAAAAATGTACCCAGGTGATGAAGAGGAATGAAGAGGCTGAAGGAGATGATATAATCCACACAAGGTCTTGCAAGTCAGAGGTAGAAACAGGCCCCAAACTTCCAGATGTCCCAAGCAAGGCTCTGATTACCAGCCCACCGAAGCTGGCACACCGAACACTCCTGCATCTCACCAGACTCCAGTACAGCTGCCACTGGGCACCAGGAGCATCCCTGGGGAGTAGCTGCACAGCTGCAGACAACATGGATTTCAGGGGTAAAGATTTTCAGTTCTTGCTTCTTGGTTCTTGCCCAGTGCCCCTGCAGCAAAGCTGGACTCCAGGCACGGGGAAGGCGGCTCTGCCTCTCGGAATGCCTGAACAGGAGCCGGATGGAAAACACCCATCCCGGAGCACACCATCCAAGCAGCAGCCAAGCAGGCTGTGGCTGGATGTGACACACTCTCCACCAACAGCCCTGCTCTGACAGGGACAGTGGCACCCAGGGCCCAGCCCTGTCCCGCGGGAAAGGCTCATTTCCCAGATGCAAACAGCAGGAGGGATGTCTGCCCCATTTGGCTGCACAGGTGCCATTTTAATTACCCATTATATGAGCAAATAAAAACTCTAATGAGTTTGTAATTGCCATTTTGAAACCACACCGATGTCAGAAAGCCTAACACAAGAAACAAGACTTGAACTGGAAATCTGTGGCACCAGTAGGACACTGCCAGAGACTGGTGCTGAGGGCCATTAGATGTACAAGGTCTCCAGAGTCATATTTTTCATCTTGGAAGGATGAACTGAGTTTCCTCAGACAAAACAGCCCAGTGGCTTGGGAAGGCTGGGCTGGCTTCAGAGTTCGTGTCCCTGGCCACAAGGATGGGCAGAGCGCGCTGAGCGCGGGGAACCGCAGGTGCCTGCTTGGCAGTGGCCCGGGACCCACCCGGTGCAGGACTCACCTGGAGGGAGTTCAGCACGATGAACACGTAGGCCCAAACGATGCTGAGGTGGACGAGGACCCCACACACCCAGGTGAGCCCCAGCACGGGCAGCAGCACCAGGACGGGTTTGGCCGTGGCCCTGGTGGGAGGAAGAGCTCAGGGTTACCCGGGCGCATTTCAGAGATGAAACGCTACCAAGACAGTAGCTGTGGAACAAATTCCTCTACAGACAGAATAAGTTAAGACAGGAAAAACCAAATATTTCACCTCCCAGACCCCAGTGTGCCAGCCCTGCTCTTCATTTATCACTGCAAGTTAGCAAGAAAGGAGCTCTTTGACGTCATTAGCCATGAGAAAACAGCTATTTTCCCCCCAGTTTCTGCTACAAGGAGGGTTTTTCTATTTGTTTTATTTGCACATGGATGTCACCCTGCCCTCCAGCAATGCCCTATCTTTGTGCTTCTGTAAATTTGGGAAAATTTATTTATGCTACAGGGGAACAATGCGTGTCTAGCAGGGGTATCCGGCGCCAGCTAACAACAATAAAGATTCACAGAGCATGATAAAGTAATGACTCAGGCAGCAGTTTTTTAGAGGTCTCTCAGTATTGACTGATTACAGAAGTCCCCACTGCCTCCTCCCCTGTGTGTGTAACCCCCACCAGCCTTGCTTTCAACCCACCCTGTCCCAAGCTTGGATTTCTGCAGGCACTGCCAAGGGTCTCCTCTCCCAGCGGGGTGACACTCAGGAGTGTGAGTGCAGATGGAGACCAGCCCTGGTTCCCTAAGCTGAAGGTGCTGGCTGGGCTTCTCAGCTGTGATTAGAGACTGTCTTTGGGTGAGACACAGTTACCCTGGGGGAGAGAATCCCTTCTGCCCCTTCTGCTCTGACTCTCACAGCTCACTGTCTCTCACTCGGCCAAGCTTCTCTGGGCAACCTGTGCCAGTGCCTCACCAACTTCACCGGGAAGGATTTCTTCCACGTATCTAACATTATCTCACATATTTCACACCCAGAGCGGCCACAGCTGGGAGAGCCAGGCCCTGCCCTGCTCACCAGATCTGCGTTCCAATCTGGCTCTCCAGGCTGCTGTTGGGTGTCAGCATCTTTGACCTCCTGCGAGCGCTGGCCACGGTCACCGTCACCACGCGGAGCAGCACGAAGGTGTTCACCTGCGCGGGGAGAGCCGCTGCACTCAGGACACCGGGCAACCTCAGCTGCAGTGGCTGAGGCTTTCCTGCTGCAAGCCAGTGTCAGAGCTTGGGGACAAAATACCACTACCGAGAAAGCAATGAAATCAAAAACCTTCACAGACCTACCTACACGTGTATGAAATCTAGGAAACTTATCCCGAAACTTCTCCTACATCTTCCCTGTTAAATGTCTGTTCTGGACCCCTTCAACATTGCACCTTTTCCTGCTGCTGTGTTTTGTATAATGATATTTCAAGGATGTGGATGTTCCCGTATTAAAATCAGACCTTCAGCTAAGGCAATGTCACACACCACATCCCTAACTGAGCAGCCAACCAAGAACTGGTCAGCAAAATTTGCTTACAGCACTTTTTTCTATCAAAAAGCTTTTTTGATTAAAGAGATTTATTTGTGTTGTTCAAGTCTATATAAAGTAAAACAACATTTTTCCTGTACAAGCAGCAGGCACAATGAGCTGCACGCCTGACTCTGCACTGCTTTTCTAGGACCAGACCCAAAGGAATCCCACCTTCCCAGCAGGGTTTGGCACTTACAGCCAGGATGAAGAGCACAGGCCCCACGAAGGCCCAGATGACGTTGGTCTGCACGTTCAGCCAGCAGTGGTTGGCTGCCACATATTTATTAAAGGAAGTGGCAAGGGTCACCCCCACAACAAGGACTGGAAGCCCTGCAGAAAAACCCACAGGTTAAACCCCGGGAAAAGCAGAGATGCCCCATGCAGGGCACTGTGCACCAGACAATTTCTTCAAAACCCCCCTGACCAGACACACTCCAGCGTGAGCCTCCAAAACCCCACGAGCAACATCAATTCTCTGCAGCTGAAATCTGTCCTGGCTCGACACAGCTGGATTTACAAGCTGTCAGCATCTTTCTCTGAGGTATAAAGCATTCCAAGTCCTGAGTCCTGACCGAAGCAATTTATTCCTCAGATTGCTTTTTTAACAAAATGGACAATCAAAGACATAAAACAATCCAAAATACTTGAAGAAGTTGCCCAGGGTCCAACTAGGTGTGTGCTCTTTGAGCAGCACATCCCTAAAGAGGCTCCTCTTTGACACAAAACTCAGCTTATTCCGGTAATTCTATGTCCCTAAAGGGCTCCCTCAGAATAAAAGGTGCTTAGTGAGAAACACATTTATATTTAATTATTATCAGACAATACTGATGCTCCCAAGAAAAAGAACTTACCATAAATCTCCTCCTCTATTTTTTTTACTGAACTCCTGGATTTAGAAACATAACAGAAATGCTGCTCAACTTCTACTCTAAGACTGGCAATTTGACAAATAATTCAAGAGAGCCTCTGCAGAGCACTGGCACCCAGCTCTCATATTCAATTAAATCAAATGTTTATGCATCTCTCCTATTAAAACTTCCACTAGAAAAGAAAAAGAGTGTTTTCCTGAGGACCCAAGGCAGAGGAATGTGCAGATACCCCAGCCTGTCACGTAGTAGAACTTCATTCTCCTGTCTTCGCTCATGTTGACTGCTACCACTTTGCTCCAGAGGAGAAGCCCCTCCACCAGCATCCATGAGAAGGCTGCCATGAAGAAGAGGTGCAGGAAGGCAGTGACCATGAAACACAGCGCCTGGAGGGGAGAGAAACCACAACTGCACAATGTGTACATGTCCATCTCCAAACAGAGAGACAATTCCATCTCAGGTGCCAGTCACAGGTAATTAATAAAAGGGTTTGTGCTTCTGTTCTGTTGCTCTGGCAGGCACGCTGGAGCCTGGTCACAGGGGCTGAATAGGACACTCCTGGTGAGCTCACCTGGTTGGCCTTGGCCAGCTCGCTGAACATGAGCAGAGCTTCCGCTGCAGCCAGTGCAAAGATCAGGTTCTTGTGCACAGTCGTTCGTTCGCTCTTGGGGACGCTGAGGAGGGAGAGAGGGAGCCCTGAGCTGCAGCCAGACAGAAGGGTCCTCCCTGTCCTCTCTGGGCCGTGCAGGCCTGCCTGGGCAACTTGTGGTCTCTCTGCCACTCACTGCAAAGGTGGCAGTGTAAGGGGCAGAGTACAGCCCTGCTGTGCAAGCACTTGGTGCTGGGGACACTCTTGGGTACAGCTGCTCAGCCCTTGGCCGCGGCTCCAGGGAACAGGCAGTGAGGGGGAGGTGGAGGGAGCCACTGCCATGCTCACAAGGCAGAGCTCTGTGCTTGCCAAGTGACACAGAAGGGTTGGCAATCAAAAAACAGTCCTTGCTCCATTTGTTTTATAAAAATTAGTTCTAGCAGAGCAACTTTTATAGCAAACATCATTAGCAATTGGTAAAAGTCTTGCTGCAGACACGCAGGTGTGTGCACAGATCAATGAGCATCTCCACAGAAACAACCACTCCCCTCTGCCACGGACCACAGGGCAGCTCCCACCTCTCCCCTAAGAGTCCACCTCGCTCCTGCATCACCCCACACTGACAGAGGACACCTTGACAAAGGCTCTGGAGTAAAATATCAAGTAGAAGAAAATATCAGCAAAATATTTTCTGGAGAAAATATCAAGTGGCCTTCACGGAGAAGGCTGCAAGTGTCCAGGCTTGTCTTACCGAACCACCAAGAATAAAATGAAGGTGACTGTCAAGGCACAGAAGGAAACTCCACATCCAATAAAAGTCAAAGTCTGCAGCGTGAACTCCTCCTTGGTGGTCCTCTGCTCCAGACATGAAACAACAGAAGACACAAATCCCTCACGAGTTAACCACAACTGCTGGCAGTCCCGGCATGCACCCCACGGCAGCTGAGACAGGCTCCTCACATACCTGCATCTCATACACCTGCAGCAGGATGGCAAAATTCGTGGTGTGGTTGCAGAAACAGGCAGTGGAGTCTGGGAGAGACATCATCACAGAGCAGCCGGCTGTGGACCACATCCCACCAGCATCTGGGCTAACATGCAGCAGAAACAGAGAAAACATGGAAATTACCTTCTGCTTCCACAGAGGGCCAGGGCACGATGGGAATTTCATTCTCCCAGAAGAAGCAGAGTTGAAAGGAGGAAGATGAGGATATCAGACACAGGTCTTCATGCGGACTTTCCTTTGGTTCACCCTTTGTCTCAGCAGCTTTGCCTCATCCAGCAGGCACGCAGTGAAACTAGATCCAGTGTCAGCGTGTGCGTTAAAAAGCGGAGTTCAGCCATCACAGCTTCAAAGAGAACCCAGTAATTGCACCGCTCTGGGAAGAGCTCCCTGTCCAGCCCATTCCCTGAGAGCAGCACTGGGCTGGGTATGCCTAACTCTGCTCCCCAGCTCAGCCTGCCACAAACCCGGCATGGTGCCGCTGGGCTCTGGATCCTCAGGACAAGCCAGCCTGTCTCAGCCATCCGGCAGTGCTCCCATCTGAATTCCCCGGGCACAGACCACGGCTGCAGCTCTGTCTCCACTGCCCCCTGAACCTCCCCAGTACCACAGGAAGGTCAGGATCAGAGCAGGGCTGCTGGCACCCTTTGGACAGCAATCAGCTGTTTCCAAAAACATGCTCTTCCCACCTTCCCCAAACTGATCCATGCCTGCTACAAGTCTGGGACTCTAAGGAGGTTCACTTGAATGACTTAATTACCAACCCATAATATATCACCGCCTCAGTGTTCTCACGACAGTGACATTCAGCAAAAACACATCCCAGTGCCAGGCAGGATTTATGGGGCTGGGAGTCCTGCATGTCTTTGGGCCATGTATCTTGGACCAACTCTTCTTTGTCACAGGCAACAATCATAATTAGCTGGGGCTTTCCATTTTAGTTGTATATACCTCATTAAAGGTCACCTGCTTGTGAGTGACTTCTCCAAAGGAAATCTTCCCAGAAAAGCATTCTGCTCCAGCAGACAGGGGATGTCAGCATGCAAAGGAGGCAAAAATTTCCAGATCTCTACTCTTACCGTTACATTTATATTGAGATGTTTGGTTTTCCAGTGGAAATAAAAAGCTCATAAATCTGGGGAGACGAACTGAAACAAGGCACCTGAGGCTGAAGTTCCAGAAGGCACAGATGGCCCCCACCAGAGTATCGGGCAGGTCCTGCAGGCAGAGAGGGGAGAGAAGAGGTCACACAGCCACGCACGTGCTGGACACAGGTGGGTGCAGGTCACTCACTTGGCTGTAACAGGGTCTGTCGGCACAGGACAAACACCTCCCCAGGGACACAGGAGCCAAGGTGAGAGCCCCGGGCACGGGACACCCCCCATCCCAAAGCCCCGGGGTGCCGAGCCGCGGCAGGAGGTGGCCGGGGGGCACAGCCCCTCGGGGGGCACCTGGACACGGTGCTGCAGGCGGTAGCGCACGGCCGTGCTGATCTCCTGGGAGCCACTGAGCAGAGCGGATGAGATCACAGCCGTGCCCACGGTGGTGCTCAGGTACCTGCCAGGGAAAGGACGCTGCTCACAGGCACGGGAACCGCGGGACGTGCTCAGAAAACGGGCTCTCCCGGTGTACAGGACAGCTGAGCCGGCGCAGCGGGAGCGGGATGTGCGGGCGGCCATCCCCACCTAGTGTTCGGAGCTCCAGGAGAGCGGCGGGCCCGGCCTCCCGCTCGGAGAGCCACCGTGGCCACCATCTCCAGAGACACCTTCTGCCCAGCCAGAGGGGACCCTGCAGCAGCCCCTGTGGGCTCTGTTTCCTGCCACCCCAGCAGAGCTGGTAGCCCCCGGGAACCAGAGGGATGCGGGAGACCCCACGGTGCCTCTCGGTGCAGCCCCAGCGTCAGGGCTCCGGTGGATCAGGATGAAGGTGACCCCAAAATCGAGGCACCAACTCAATGCAGATTTGAGAATGAGCTCTTCTGCAGTGCTGAGGGCAGTCCTGGGGGCAGGGGGTTCTGTTTCACTCACTTCTGTCCCCCGTCAGAGGCAGCCGCGTCCTGGGCCACAGCACTGGTGCCGGTGCTGGACAGGCAGCGCTGCAGGGAGCCGTAGCCAAACCACATGTTCTTCACTGTGACTCTGTGGAGACCTGGAGGGACAGAGCATGGGGACAGGTACAGAACACAGGCCCAGAGCACCCTCAGCTCCAAGCTGTGTCTCCAGAGGGGCTGTGCAGAATCTCTCTCCCACGGCCCATCTCCCTTTCATCAAGGACATCCCCTCCCCACACTTCTCCGGGCCTCACGTGGGCAAGGCAAACAGTTTGTGCCGCTAAGGAAGGCGCTGCAGAGTGGAAGCTCAGGTGTCACAACAAACCTCTGGATTTCAGCCTTTGCATTTCATCCACAGGAACTTCGATGAGGTCGTGCCTGCCTCTCTCAGGGGTCCGGACCACGTACGCCTCACCACTCAACTCCTGCCCGCTCAGCTCCAGCTCCCTCACCTCCATCCCTGCACACGGGTAAAAGCATGTGCTGAACCAGGGTTCAGCCTTCCTCCAGAGCTAATCCTACAGCAAAGTAGCACAAGGACTTTATAATCCCAGCCAAGACCCACAGCAGCAGCAGACAGGTCCCTTTCTGTGCAAACCGTGGGCATCTGGGCTCCGCTTCTCCCGTACCCAAGGGTTTCTTATGATCCTTTTGCAATCCACAGCATGAGAGGTGCCCTCACACTGTGACGCTGCATGGAGGAAATGGGGAGCAGGCTGCGGGGTTGGCAAGAGGTGAGCCAGAGGATGAGAGGAGCCAGGAGTGGATTTGGACTGGGAACCAGACAGGGTGACTGCTCTGGGTCCCGGTGAGATACCCTCCAGCGCCACTCACCAACATTCCCGTGCTGGATTGTGATCTTTGTCCTGTCTGCGGTCAGCAGTGGGACCAAGAGTGACACCATTCTGTCACAGAGCTCAACAACAGCCATGGGCCCCCTGATAACCTGCAAACAGAGAGAGCAATGGAAATCAGCACCTGCACCGTCAGCCCTCCCTTCCCACAGCTTGCAAGAGTTTCCTTAAATGTTTGGTCTTTGGCAGAAAAAAGAGAAGTTGGGACTCAAGGCTTTGGCTTTGCTTTTCTGTGATTTCTTTACTGAAGGATGTTCCCAGTTCCTTCAGCAAGGAGACAAGTCTGGCAATGAGGGAAACTTGCTGTTCTGCGTAAAAAGCCATTAAAACAGCATGGAAATAAATAACTAAATGAGCTTCTGGAAAGAAAGATCTTTAGACTTGACTCCTGATTTTTGCAAAGCTGTAGAACAACCATCTGCTCTTCCTGGAAAGGGTTTCACCCAGAAATAGACTCTGCAGCTGAAGGGCAGCAGAAGAGTGGCCCCATTGCTCGAGGTCCTGCGTGTGCTGGATGCACAAGTGCCAAGCCTGCAGTGCACAGCTCCCACTCTTCTCCCTCAGCCAGGTGTCAGCTGCACCAGTTACACCAGGCCGGTGCTGGGCTTATGCCACTGTTGAGAAGCTGTGAGTGACTGTGGCCAAGTGAGCAATGAGGTAAACTCTGAACTGCTCAGCGTCCTTTCATCTCTGGATGTCCCTGGCTTGGTTCCTGGGGCGCTGGCCAGGCCAGACACTGTCACACATTTTCCAGAGACAGGTGGAGAGTGCAGATCTTGTACCAGGCGTAAAAAACACACGTGAGAATGGAGAAAAACCTCGCAGGGGTGGGATAATGGAAATCCCTCCCGCAAAGCCTGAGGGTGTTTTGAGCAGCGTGGGGGCTGAGGACAAACAGCTCCTTGGCAGCCCATCCACAGAAAACACAACACACTCTAAAGGGAAGGGCGTTGCCCTGCCAGAGCACAGGATGTGGGAGCAAGGAAACTGCACAGCACCAGGAATCTGCAAACTGTCAATCCAGGCCAACAAAGCGGAGAAGCTTGAAGAGAGCTGAGTCAGCCACTGGAGGGGTTTGCAAGGAAGGCACCACTACACTGCACTTGTTTGCACAAGAGCTTGTTTGCACCTCCAACAGATGAGGCACCAGGAAAGCAGCTGGCCCCGATCTGAGCTGGTGAAGAGGCTCCATGCCCGTGCTTGCAGCATTTTCACATGTTCCAGAGTATGGCCACAAAGGCCACAGATGGCCATGCAAGGACAGCGTGACCAGCCTGTGGTCGTGCAGCAGGCCAAGGATGAACAGATGAGTCAGACTGGTAACACCATTACCTGGCTGATTGATGACCATGTCCCAATATTCTGCTCTTCCAGAATTAACTCAGTTATTTTTATGTAACTCTGGCCCAACTGCTCCAACATCTCCAGCTCATCTCCCTCCTGGACTTCTATATCCGAAACTTGCTTTAGTAATTGAAGCACTGCAAGGAGGTCAGATGGCTCAAGCGTGGGCATTTCTCCTTCTCTCAGAACAGTTGCCAAGACATCAAGAGCATCCAGAGCCACAGAGAGGTTCATGTCTTGCACATCACTGGTGAAGACGCTGTCAGGAATCTGTCATGGAAAAGATGGTTTATTTCAGTGCAGAGCCCTGACTCTCCCTGATCATCAGCTGTGCCTTGGCAATGCCCTGCATGCCCTTGCTGGCACCAGGACTCCCTTCTGGCCAACCAGGAATATCCTGGGGGAAGAGATCTCTTGTCCAGACTCCCGTCCTCAGTGAGATGAGTCAATCTGAAGCAAAACTTTGCTTGTTTGATCACAGCACAAGTTGCAGCTGTGTGGGACGCAATCTCCAACAGCAGTTCCGAAAAGGTCACAGGCACAACTGCTGGCAAAGTGATCTCAAACAGCACTGGGTGCCAGCACGGCCCCCCCAGCAGCTCCCACCTGCTCCAGGTGCCAGTTGTCACTGCTGGGGCTGCAGGACTCACCACAGTCCTCACTGCAAGGGTGTTCACGCGGCTGGCAAGTGAGTGACTGGACTCCAGCTGAGCTCTTTTCAGTTGCCAGTACGCATCTGGGGATAAAGCAGAACCAGAACCACTGCTGTGGTGTCCAACAGCATGGTTAACACATGCCACGTTCAAAGCCCGGGCAACACTCCTCAGATGGTGGCTACATCTGCAGGACAGGCAGGACAAGGAGACTTCACAGCTGTATTTTGTTTTTAGCACAAGATCCCATCTGGAGAGACAGTTTAACACTCCTTTTGTGCCTCTCCCCATGCTCCCCTGGCCAGCAAGTCTGGAGATGCCTGGGTTGGGGGGCACTCCACAGCACTGCATCCAGAGGCCATGGAACGTGCACCACCCCTGCTCAGCCGGGGAGGAGCCAAAGCCCCTGCCAGAGTGCAGGCAGCCGGAGCAAAGTGCCAGCCCTGGCAGGTTTTGCATGCTGCCCCTTCAGAGCAGGCACAGGGCCTCCCCCTCCCTGGCCACCACCCCGGCCAGGACCTCCAGGGGTGCGTGCGGTGGAAGCAGTGGATAAATAACTAACAGATGCTGTACCCTTGCTGTAGCAACAGATGAAAGGCAAAGTCTGCAAACAAGATGCATAACTGAATCCACGGCTGCCAACTTCCAAAACTCTGCATTCCT
The DNA here is from genome assembly GCA_013399875.1 of Gymnorhina tibicen. Taxonomy (NCBI): domain Eukaryota; kingdom Metazoa; phylum Chordata; class Aves; order Passeriformes; family Artamidae; genus Gymnorhina; species Gymnorhina tibicen. Next base: position 12,694 of record VXAZ01002271.1, on the reverse strand, counting down.
CAACAGGCCCTGTGGAAACACACACAGACAGAAGGGCCGGGTCTCCCGGGGACACGCCATCCCCAGCAGGTACCACTTTTCCTGCAGCAATCCACAAACGCCAGTACGACAAATGCTGTGGGCTGTGCCTTGAGCGGCCCCAGAGCCAGAGCAGAGCAGGGACCGGGCTCAGAAATGGCTCCCAGCTGGTACCTCCTCTCCAGAAGGAACAGGGAGGTGGCAGTGCCAGGTCCTGAGTTCGTGACTGATCAGTGTTGCCACCCCAGCCTGGCCGAGAGCCTGAGTCCCTCCTCCCAGCAGAGTGTGGAAGGACTGGGTGTGCAAACCTGGGGAAGAGCACCCCTGCCAAGGAAGCTGTTTGTCTTAGCAGAAGAGAAATCCTGTCATTAGCTCAAGACGTTTGAGCAGCCATCTGTGGCAGGGTCATTGCAGGGGTCCCCAGTGACCAAGGCTTTCATGATGACTGTGACTTCAAGTACAATTTGTAAACTGCCCAGCCCAGCTCTGAATGTGCTTCTGCTTTTCTTCCCATGAGAGAAGCATCATTCCACAAACTGCGACAAGTTCCCTCTCTAAGGATGGGACTGGCTTCTTGGACTGCCCCTGCATGCTGGCCCTCCCTCCGCAGAGGGGCCTGAAGCCACGAGGATAGTGAGACTTACCTGGGCAAAGAAGCTGCACGGTCACTGCCTGAACGGTGCTCTCCACCTCCAGAGCGTTTGAGCTCCACCCAAAAACAAGGTCTTGCTCTACCACCCAGCACGAGCGAACTTTCTCAATCTGCTCGGCGCCGAGGACTTTCTGCCAGATGTGCAAGTCAGTGATGTTCCCACTGAAGGACTCCTTCGCCCTGAAGGTGCCCCCCAGGGAATCTTGATCCTGCCCAATTATGAAGGTCCCCTGGCCAAAGATGGCCTGGGGAGCAGACGGCCCCACAGAGCACAAACCACTGGCAGACGCCCTCTTTTTCCCGTCGGCATAGATGGCCCAGGTCCCGTTTTCCCGCTGCCAGGTCACGCAGAAGTGATGCCACTGTCCATCAGCACGGAACACGGGCAGGTAAGGGGAATGGTGCCCGTGGACTATGAGAGCAAACCGAACAAAGCCTTCCTCATCCACAAAGCCCCGGAGCTGGAACTCGTTAATGAAAGCAGGCACGGCATAGGAGAAGATGGTAGCGATCTCCTGGGTCCTGGTGTCCCACTGGAGGTGGGCACAGGCTGTGACAGCGGGCAGTGCTGGGAAGTCAGAGAGCACCTTCACATATTTGGTGTCTGTTTTGTCTCTGAATACCAGGACTGGTACAGTGTGGCCCCCTAGAAGGAGAAGTTTCAGTCAGCAGAAAGGAAGAAGCACAGGCCAATAAAGTGAAAATAAAAAAACAAATGAAAAAGACAACTCTTCCGGTCATATTTTTCAGAATGAAAACATGTCTCCAGATAGCTCATGTCCGCTTATACTCACGTCTCCTCTTCGTTTTGTGCAGGACGCTGTCCCTCTCCTTTAGCCAGACAGAACCTCTGATGTGGTGGGACTGCAGCAGTTTGCTGAAGGAGCCTTGCTCACTGTCCTGGGGTTCAAAGAGCAGCTGAGCAAAGCGCTGCTCACAGTACCTGTCAGCTTGCCACCAGTCTAAAGCAGCAGCCACATATTCACACGTGTGTCTTGAAGTCTCAATCGTGACAGGAGCAAAACCTGGACAAAGACACACAAAGCACGGGGGAACAGAAAGCCTCTCCAGCCCACTGTTAAAAACACTGCCCGGTGCATCCTGGAGGAGCCGCTGACAGGAGCTCATCTCTCCGTGCAGCCCTGGGGCTGGTCGGTGGGCACAGTGTGACAGACCAGCTCAGGCTGTACTGGAGCTGAGCTGAGGGACACCTGTGAGTCCGCTCCCAAAGCAGCTCTCTGGCCGGGGCTGGAGCGGGGCACACGCCCACGGGATGCACAAACCACACCGAGCTCAGCACAGAGGAAAAGCTCGCTCTGCTAAGCCCTGGGATGGCCCTCAGAAAAGCTGTTTGAAGCAGTTATGTAAAAACAACTTCACTTGCTTTATCCCCACTCCCCAGCTCCTCCCAGCTTCTGCGCTTGCAGATGCAATTTGCAGGCACAAAATAATCTGTTTGGTTTGCAGTTGCAGTGGGGCACAGAGCAGCAGCTGAGCAAACAGCCTGGCAAACACCAGCTCTGCAAACAGCATTTTAGGCACAAAACAGGGTAACAGAAAAAGCTTCTTCACCTTTGTTTGCACCACTGGGCGCCTTTTGTTTCTCTATGCTGGATATTGCTTGTAAAACACATAGAGAGTGCTGACAAAAACACTAACCTCTAGAAGTCTGGTTCTTGGCAAGGGCTGCAAAGGCAAGGACACTCCCGGATAGACCAACCTGGTGGAGAAGATGTGTTGTAACATTCAGAGAAACATTATTATTGTCTCAAATCCCCAGAATAAAAAAAAAACCCAATGGTAAAACTTACCAGAAAGCTGAAGAACCAAGAATCAGGTCGCAAGTCTCTCCTGAACATGCTGACCAGCTGGAAAGATTTCACCCTTTGCTAGAATAAATAAAATATTACCGGAGATGGATCACAGAGACAGAAGCGTTCTGCAGAAAGCCAGTTCCCTGAAAAGGCTGCTTTCTTCAGAAAGTCTCAAAACAAAAAGGCGAAAACTACTCTCTGAAATACCTGTCCTGGATAGTATCTTATCCAAAGAATTCCCAGTTCTTCTTGAAGAACTTAAGGTCTCAGTTTAACATTTGTTTGCAGGATACAAAATAATTAAGCATAAAACATAGATGTGCAATATTAACGAACAGGCAGGATCGCAGAGCCTCTTTATCTGCATTAACTAAATAAAAAAGCCACCGTAAATGGCATCATTAAACAGTGTTGCATCACTGGCAGCTTCTCTCATTGCCTTTAAAACCTGCAGGAACAGAGCACCAGAAAAGACCCTGCAGAGCAGTAAATCCAGCCTCCGTGAGCCCAAACGCGGAGCCCAGCATCACGGAGCTGTCCCGGGGAGCTGCCCAGCGCCAGGGCTTGGCAGTGAGCCCCCAGCTCCCCAGCTCTGCCCCAGCGGGAGGAAACCCTGAGCGCACGGCAGTAAAAAGCCCAGTAAAGTCATAGATGAGGGCACGTACAGACACAAAGATGGAAACTGGCAATGCGAACGCCAGTGCAAACAAACCCTAGAGCTCCGGGCACCGGCACCGCCAGCTGTGAGCGATCTCTGCTCGCAGCGGGGCTCCGTGTGCGCTGTAAAAGCACATTTAAGCCCTTTGCTGCTCGGGACTCTGTGTTCCCCGCACCGGGCCCGGCAGGGCTGGGCTGGGCAGCGGGACCGCCACACCGAGTCCCCGGGGCGCTGCTGGGTGCCCGCACCCCGCTGCCCGCACCCCGCTGCCCTCACCCCGCTGCCCGCACCCTCACACCGCTGCCCGCACCCTCACACCGCTGCCCGCACTCCGCTGCCCGCACCGCGCTGCCCTCACCCCGCTGCCCGCACCCCTCTGCCCTTGCCCTCATCCCGCACCGCACCCGGGCCGCGCCTCCAGCCCACCCCAGCGCCGACACCCTGGCCCTGACAGCAAAGCACTCACAACCCTCCCCGCTCTGCCGTGCCAGCAGCACCGGGATCTTCTTCCCTGGCAGTCACTGCTCCATAGAAGTGTCCAATAAACCTTCCCAGAAAATCTGGCGCATGATCACGGCAAAGAAATCAGGGAGTGGGGGAGTTACCAGGGATCCTCACAGTAGCAAGAGTCCCAAGCAGCCCAGGAGTGCAGGTGAAGAGGGGCAGGTCTGGGGATGTCCAGCATGTTCCTGGTGCGGTGTACTCACCGAGCAGCTTCAGCGTTCCGGCGTTTCCTCCCACCGGGGCCTGCAGCTGCCCCGGGGAGGATGCCAGGGCTGGGGGGCCCAGGTCACCCCCATGGCTGTGGCACTCCCCACCTCATCGGCCAGAGCCTCTCCTTTGGTTGATGCCTCCTCACTTTTGCTACAGCAACAGGCACGCAGTTCCCACTCCTCCCGTCCCAGTAAATGCTTGAATCACACCATGAATTCACCAGCAACTGGCCTTTGTTCTTCAGGGTCTTCGCCTGGGAATGAGGGCAATTTTCCCATCCCAACGCCTCTGCTCTCGGCAATAAATCTCCCACAAAAGAATGGACCTTGGAGGCAGCTGCTCGGGGCTGCTTAGTCACCGCTGCCAGTGGGGAAATGGCCTGGCACTCCCGGGCAGTGCGGCACAGAGTGCCCAAGGCCTGTCAGCAGCATGGTAGCACTGGGGAAGGCTCTGCTGCTCACCGTGGTTTGGCCAAAACTGGATCCTGCTTCCCTCGGTAGTGGAGCGAGCAAAGGGCACGAGGCAGAGCAAAGGGCACGAGGCAGAGCCCAACTTTACACCAGAGATCTTCAGAAGGAAAGTGCAAAATTATTTCAAATTTAGGGCTGGATTAGGTTTAATGAGAGTTAGAGTTTCCCAGCAGACAGCAAAACTGTGTTCTTCGTGCCTGTGTCTTAGACAGAATGAATCACCTTTTGTAAGAGCACAAAATACAGTTTTCTGGTAGCATTAGAAATGGGATCCAGCCCTCAGCCTCACTCTTGTCTGTATATACAAATAAACCTTCCTCCGTGCACATGCAGAGGTGAAGTGAAGCTTCCCGTGATCACTGAATGCCACCCAAGTTTCCAACCTCACCTACACAAGTTATCTGGATTTAAACATGAACTGACTTCCAAAAGTATACACTGGACTTTCAAATAAGATTTGATGCTTTGGCTGGCATCCAGGATGGCTCTAGAGACACTGGCAAGAAAGCATCACTGGCATTTCAAAGAAAAGGTCACAGCCAGCAAGTGGAAACCGATAGTTGGCATCTCATTGTGCTTTCACCTGAAATCACACTGAAGAGGCCCCAAAGAGCACAGCCCAGAAAGTGTGGTTCCTTTGCACCTCCTGGCTCTCCAGAGGATTTCTATGCACACATGGGCACTGCCATCTGTTTGCTCCTTGCCATGGAGCAGATTCGTTGCCATCAGTGCTGGCAGTGCCTCATTGTATCAGCACTAATTCCCACAAAGCCAGTCAGCTGTCTCCTCAGGGCAACTATGGTTTCTGGAATCACCTTCATTCACACATCTTAACATAAATTAGAAATGACAGAGTTCCTAGAGTTAAGAGGTGTCCATCCAGCACATGAAGACCTTGGCAGACAGACATACGACCTCGGGATGGTTGGATGGCAAAATCCCAAAGCACTTTTAATGCTGGTAAATCTCTCTAACAAGCAGCTGAGCAAAGGGCAAGTTGTGTTGTGCCATTTGGGTGATACTGTCACTCTGGGTTAGCTTGGTTTGGAATAGGTTGCAGTTCTGTTTACACTCAGTCAATTTAAAAAATCAGCTCAGGTGCATTTTAAGGGACATTTCCTTAACAACGAGTAAACCCTGAGCTGCCACCCTCAAGGCACATCTTTCACACAACCCTTGGAAGAGCCTCCCAGCACATGGACGAGCAACATGTTAATCTTTATAAATCAAATATTTGCCAAATGGAGTAGAAGCCATGTGTCTGAGCAAGATGCACTGAGAAATGGAACAAAGCGCCGGGCGTGTCAGAGATCACTCGGTCGTGTGCAAACCTGTCCCTTGCAGAGTTATCCTTCAAAACAGCGTTCTCCTAGCCCAGTTGTAGATGTTATTCTCCTCCAGTCTTTTTTCCCCTGCTTTTTACTGCTCAGAACTGACACTATCTCTGACATAACTCCTCCTCACTGAGTTTAGTGTCACCCAAACTTTCATCAGAATCAGTTTCGAGCCAAGGAGGGTTTGCCAAGGGCTGACTCAGGAGGCACCAGCAGAAGAGGTGCAGACTTACCTCCCTCCCCAGTACTGGGGCTGTGAAAGTGTGTCACACAGCTGCCGTTTCTCAATTATTTTACACTTTCACACATCTGAATGTTTCACAAGCTGCTGCTGGCTTGTGCTGCTGTGGGATCTCTAGGCCAGCTCTCCCAAAAGAAGATTCATCAGCATTCAGGAAGCAATTAACCCCGCATTGCAGCACTCTGGTCACAGCACAGCTTCCCTCTGCTCCTGCTCTTGGGGACATCCCACCTCCTCCACTCCAAGCAAGCTCTTAACACACGTTACCACTCTCACATGGATCAAGTGATCAGAAGCAGCAGTGCCTGGAAAACCTTGACAGCTCTCCCAGCCCCTCTGGACAAAGGCACAGTGTCACCACCTGAGCTCCACACTCACCCCTAAAACTCCTCTGTACCTGCACAGCAACCACTGACGGGCCATGAAGGAGTGGTCAAGTGCACAGTTGGGGCTTGGGATGGCAGGTGCCATTTCCCATTCACAGCTCAGCAGGGCGGGGACAGAGAGGACACGTGCTCAAGCTATTTCTTCAGGTATCCAAACAAGTTCCTCACCCTGCGGACTGAAGGCCTGCACTGATGTGACTTTATGGCCAGACACCCGCATGTTTGGCAATGCCATTCTTTGTCTAGTTCTCTTAGTTTCCTCTTCCCTTCTTCTTTCAAATCTGTCACATCAGGGCTGACCAAACTTCGTGATGCTACAGGCTTCACATCAAGAGCCTGGTAGGTGATGGATATGTCCCTCAGGAAGCTGAGGGGAGAGGGCACAAGGTCACAGGCAGAGCAATACCTCCCCAAGGGGACAGAGTGACCCATGGAGGTCTCAGGAGCCTGCCTGCACCAACCACCTCCTCGCACAGAAAACCTACAGCTCTCCCTGCAGCCGTCACCCCGCCGTGCCCCTGTCAGCAGCGGGTGACCTGCCCTCAGCACAGCAATCACACCTCGGCCGCTGCTGAACAGGGACGTGCAGGGGCTCTGCCGTGGGAGCTGCGCTCCTGCCTTGAGCTCTGCTCAAAGCACAGCACGGGCATAATCACTGGAGACCCCCACCCACTGCTTTATGGCAGGTGGCAATCCTAGATTACATCCCTGGGGAGATGGAGCTGATAGCAAGGAAAAGGTTTTCCTAATTTTTCTCTGGCTTTCCTGATTCCTGTGTGTTGGAAGAACACCTGCACCAGAAGAAAAAATGTTTGAGACTTGCAGACCAAATGAGTTCCTTTCTAACAGCTGCTCCCTTCCAGGCCCAGGACTGGTCACAAGCAGCCACTGACACGACTTGTGTCAGTGCATTGCTGCTGCATTGCTTTCAGGGCCTTTGTGGGACCAGCAATCTGGGAGACCTTTAAGCATTCAGAGTGCAAGGTATGGAGTCCCTGGGCTTGGAATTTGCATTAGTTAGGTAAAAAATCTCATCTGTGGAGGCTGGTGCTTAGTCCCGGTCCTGGCTGAGCAATGCAGAACTCCCAGAACTCCTCAGGTCTTGGGTGCAGAACCCCACGTGGTTTAATTTCCTGTGATACACTGACAACTACAAGACAGCTGAGAAGAAAGTTTCCTCTACAACCCCAGACTTACAATTCTAATGCAAAGGATCCTCTTCCGGTGCTATTTTGCTTTCTAGACTTGTTTGTAGAGTTAGATTTAACCAGGGTTTTATTTTCTTGTTTTTGCTTCTTAAATGCCCCCAAGTCTCAGTGAGGTTTGTTTCAGCAATCTCATGTGGACATGCCAGCCTTAATCTCACTCTTCCAGGCCCTTCTCATTGTCTGGGATGAAAGCCCAGCACAGAGCCTCCCCGCTAATTGCCAGCTTTCTGTTTCCCAGTGACAGGTGTATTGTCTGGAGGAACAGACCCAATTGTGTGCCTGCGCAGTGGGACATCAGCTGCTGATATTACAGAGCCTTTCAGGGAGCTTGGGCACGGCTGGTTATTTAGTGCCATCATTTATAACAAATCTGGGTAGCCTAGAAACTTAATAGAAAAAACAGGAGCTGCCTGTATTATTCATTTTTTTGATGTTTTTTTTCTCAAGCTACTAACTACTCCTAAATCTCCTATCCTCCTACCAGCAAGGCAGGGCATTTGGTTCTGATCCTCTTCGAAACACTAAATCTTTCTGATATCTTTTTTCCATAGTTTTCTAATAAAGGGGTTTTGCTGGTTTAACCAGACATCCACTGTGCATCTACTTGAACCTGGAATCACTGCTAGGAAAAGCTCCACAAACTGTCATTTCTGTGAGGTGTGGATATGCACAGGCACAGGTCACAACCACCATGGGGAGATGGTTCATATCCTCCCGAGGAACACCCCAAGGCAGGGATCTGGCTTTGGGGGACAGTGACTGTGCCTGCTTTATCAAGTAAAAAGAGGAGCTCTGGTGCTCAGAGTGAGGAAAGGCAGCAGCAAGAGAGCTCCTGAGAGATGAGAGGAAAACATACAAGAACAATATTAGACCCAGATTGCATCTGTCTTTCCCATTTTTCACATTAAAGGATAAAGCTTTCCATACGTGGCTGTTGCACAACAGCAGAGCTCCAGCCACTGCGGCAGCACCAGCGGCCAGAAACGCAACAGACCATTAAGCAGATGGCCCAAGTCTTCTCTGCAGGAACCTGGCAGTGGAGAAACCATCTCTTTACTGGGTTTAATCACGTCAGTCACAAGACAGGAGGGTCTACAAACAACTGGCAGAAGCAGTTCCACATCAGTTTGCAGGAACACAGATGTCGAGAAAGAGGAAGCACGTTGTGTCCAGCTGAGCCCCGGGTGCCTCCGCAGTTTCGGAGTTCAGTCAGCTCAAGTGTATATTCCCAGCCTGGATAGACTCCCCACCTCACATCCCTTTTACTGACATCCTGTCCCGTGGAGGAGACAGCCTGTTCTCACCTCTAAACCTCTGCCAGAAGCCATTCCCATTCAGAAAATGGCTCTTTCAGAAACTCTTTGGAGCTCACTTCACATCTCACTCCATCATCCCCTTGCCTGCACCACTTGTCTTCTCCAGCTTCAACCTCTTCTTTCAGTTTTCAGAGTAATGAAGGCAACCTCTTGGACTCAAGTCAACACTCTATTTCCTCTAATGAATTTAAATATCTCAACTAAGTCTGCTTTTGGAAGTTTCAGTCACAATGAAGAAGATTCCCAGCAAGCTCACCTTCTGTCCTGACCTGGGCAAGCACTTACTCGATTAGCTTTGGTTTAGCCACAGGTTGGTAAAGTTTGATTCTATCTCGTTCTGATCTTGTCAGAATTGTATTTAAATTCTTCTGACAGATTCTTGGCTTGCAGCTTGTTAACAGATCGTTGTTGAGGCGAGATGTTTGAAATTAGAGTGGTTTGGAACAGGAGAGACACATGGTGCATTTATTCTCCAGTTCATCGATTATCTCCCTGCCTGGCTCCACTCCTAACACAAGTTCACCTTGGGACATTACAGGAGTTGCCGGCCAGTTCGGGAGTTAGGAATGCACACCAGCCAGGAATATGTTGGAATAAGCACCAGACACAGCTGTGATGAGGGGTCAGGAGTACCATCAGTGCTTCCAGTTCCCGGCCAGTTTGCATTGCCTCTGACCAGCTGTAACGAAACCCTGTCCTGTGCAGGGCTGGGTGGGTGCTGCAGGGCCCAGCCTCACCTGGTAAGTCTCAACTTTTTCTAACTTCTTTATTCTAGAGAGCAAAAAATTGCTTGATGATTTCCTCTAGTTACCCTGAAACAGCACGTTTGCCTCTCATACTGCAGGAGCAGGTGCAAGCTCTGTAGAGTAAAACCGTACTGCAGATTTTGTTAAACATTCCAAGTTACCCAACGTCTCTTCAAAAGGTCCAAGAATTTAAGATGTCTTTTGGCATTCACACTCTGAGAAAGCACCGAACACAAAACTGGGAAGCCAGGCAGGTGTCAGTGCAGACTCCAGAATACCTGGGAGTTTATACATTACACACACAGAGAGAAGACAGACCTCAGCTCCAGTGCCCACCTGCTGGGATCGCACTGAACATTCCTCCTATCCCGAGTAAGTTTTTAAAAAATGTGTCTGGAGTGCTATTTAACTTCCCTGTCAGATGTCTTGTAGGATGATAAACCTGGACTGCAGCTTTGTTAAGGCTGGAAACAGCCTTCAGGACTGCTTGGAAAGAAAAAAAAGGGAAAAGTTTGCGTTTTTCAGGCTGGAGCGCAGCTCGTCGTGGCAAGTTAAGGCGAGCTCCGAGGTGTGCAGCCCCAGGTGTTCCCAGATGTGTCTCAGTGTGGAGCTGACCTCCCTTGTGCTGAGCAGCCCCTGCTGATCAGAGCATTTGCTGCCTGTCAGGAGCCCGTGCAAGCACTTCTTCACAGATGGGACCAGAACCCTGGCAGTCAATCGAACCTGACACTCTCTTCCCCGGTGTTTATCCTGCACACTTTTGGACTTCTCCAGCTTTTCAGAACATCAGCATCCCCCAGCCCTGCCCAGTGGGTGCCCGGTGACAGAGGGGATGCCCGGGGACACCTCCTATTACCCATCACTGCTGTCAGGACTTAGGGCCATCTGCACCAAAGGGCTCTCCAGGACATCAACAGACACCTGTGCCCACAGTGGGGGGCACCAACCCAGAAAGAGAGTTTACAATATAACAGGTGTGAAAAAGCCCGTGGCAGGTGATCAGAGACCATCTCACTCTTCAGACCGTCGGTTGTATCTACATTAATGGGACTGGAAACAGGAATCCCAGAAAGCTGAGGGAGAAACAAGGACGTGCCTGACTCTCAGCCAGCCGTTACCCAGCAATAGATGGAGCTAGCGGTGCACCAAGACGGCTTTGAACCAGGGAGGAGCTGTACCTGCACATCTGCAGAAGGTCCAGTACCGTACCTGGGAGGATGGGAAAAGGCACTGTATTTCTAGAAGGTAAAACAATAATTGTAGGACATCTGCTTGGTTGTCAGGGACCAAAAGGGAAATAAAGCTGTTGTCCCCTCTAGCTAAAACCTGCTGTTTCCTTTTCCCCAGACTCCCCACCACCAACTGCTCTACAGTTTATATGCCAATCCAATTTTGATGCCTGTAATTCACCCCAGAGACTGTTTATTTTAACTTTATCAAGTGAAGAGAAAAACAACTGTGTTAGAATGAAAAAAGAGCATCTGGCAGCAGGATATTCTGTCTCTCAGACAGCTTCCCAGCTTTGCTGGTGTACAAAAACATGGGGTTTCAGTTACCCAGGGGCTGAAAGAAGGGGACAAGAGCGTGCAGAACACAGGTTCTCTGTGTGTTTACCTTAAGGATGGTCTTGCCTGGTCTGGTGGCTTTTTTTCTGCAAGAGTGGCACAATTAAGAAAGAGGCTGGGGTTTGGGTTTCTTCCCTGTGGCTGTTTTTGTTCTCTCCCATTGGCAAGTATTTTTGAGCATTGGAGGAGAAAGCAGACATTGCCCAGTAGCTTTACCCACCCACCCACCCCACTTTTGCTGTTCATCTGAAGAACACCCTGATGGAGAACAGTAATTTTTCAATATTTAGGAGGGACAGTGCAGACATGCAGATCTGGTTGAACACAGGGGACCCTGGGTTCATCTTCCTACAAGAGAAAGGGTGTCAAGTAATTAATATTTAATGTTAGGAACAAACGACACTTTATTTCTTTTGATCAATAAGATTTTTATTTCAGGCAATTATGTCTAGAAAGCAATTTCTATCTAGAAAGCAATTACATATGTCTTAGACTTTGGAAAAATCGCACTTTCTGCCTTGCTTTAAAGCACATCCTTCTTTCTGCAGATGTGGCCAAAAGTTCTGCTCTTTACAGATACATTGGAGCATTCCTTTATTGGGTCGGGACGCTGGAGGAAAAGTTCAGTGGGAGGTTGGATGTAGTTTACTCAGAAAACACTGAATTAATTTTAGTGACCCCGACATACGGGAACTCCTGTAACTTTGAAAATGGGCATACATATCTATTTTTTTCGGCCATAGGACCATTCCACTGACAGCATGTCGCTCTCGGGTCGGTTTTTGCACGTCGTTCGTAAGGGTGGAACACAGCACGGGGTGCGGCCCTCGGCCCCGCCCCGCCCCCAGGCCCCGCCCCCA
>VXAZ01002270.1:32033-55974 GCA_013399875.1 Gymnorhina tibicen | reverse complement strand
ACCCAACCCAAACAAAAAAAATCCCCCAAAACAGCAACAACAACAGCAACCAAAAAAAGCAAAACCAGGGGTAGAGCTATGACCTAGGATAAATCATCTTACACCAATGCGTTACTTTCATAATTTAAACAGAGATATTTTTGACTGTGGAGATTTTAAACGTGCAGCTATTAAACCTGAACATGCAAAGGAGGTGTGTTTGCAGTTGGAAGTTTCTGTGTAATTAGAAAAAACCCACGTATATAATTTTAAATACAAGTGCATTCTTTTCAAAGGCTCGTTTCCTGATTGCCCTTTGCTTTTGCATTTCTTGCACCCTGGGATGATCTCACCTGCTGCTCCCTCCAATTCTGTTTTGGGTTCTATGTTATGAAAGCTTGCTTTCCTATTCCCAGTTTCCTCGGTCCTAAAGACTTGCGTATTATAAACAATTATATTTTCCTTATGTAAAACTTACGTAAGACAAGCAAAGGATTATATGGAATGTCTATAGTCCTGCTGGAACCTAGAAAGTTATAGGGGGAATTAGCTGTTACTAGCTATTTGATGCAGTACTTCAGTCTACAACACTGGGTAATACAGGGGGGCTACAGTTTCTTATTCTTAAGGCTAAATATATCTTTTTTCTTTAATGCTAATGCAAAGACAAAGTCCCTGGGCACAAAGGCTACCACCAGAAAGAAGCATGCAGATCTGACATATAATTTCCATTTGCTATTGCCCCAATGCATTCTTGTTCAAAGATATTCTTCACATTCCCAGGACAGGAATGAATCACAGCCATTTGATTTTGTACACTGGCTACTAAATAATTTATTCCCACTTAGCCATTCATTCCCAGCATCCAGCTATCCACTGCAGACATTGTAGTGGGGCATATAGTTTCTATAACTGATGTCTATACTGTATGTCCATGGAGTCAGCTGAAGGTGGTTGAATTTTTATTGGAAATGAAATAAAATTGCACAGCTACACTATTTATAAAGGTTTTTAAAACTTTGGTCTCAGCAGAGGCTGTTCAGAAGTATAGACCTACAGAGATGTTTAAATAGTAATCAGAGATTGATGGTTGTTGAGATTGTGAACAAAGAAAAAGCTTTATTGCTTCTGCTTTTATGTTTTGCCAGAAATATAGATGCCTTTTCACAGAGATATTTCTCTAGATACTTGACCTCTCTGAATTTAAAGAGAAAAATAGAGAGTAAGAAAACTTACAGTCCTGAAGAACTGAAATAAACACTTGAAGTTAGAAAGGAATTTTAGGTAATATCAGCATTCAGGATTAGTAAATTATACCAATGTTATGGTACTTAATTAAAGCTGAAATCCTTTCATCATTGTTTAAATCCCAAACTGTAAATGCTCTAAATTAGCAAATGGAAGCTCATACCAAAGTAGGTCCCATCTTGATTCTTTTTATTTCAGTTCTTTCTGGTCAGTCAGGTTATCATTTGATTCTTGATCTGGTCTTTTTTATTAGTGGAAAATAAATTTTTTTATGCCATCATATTGTCCTGGGTTACAATGTATTCTATTACCATGAGCTGTTGAAAACCAGATGTGCCGATGTTCCTCGCCTCCTCCTTCTGGACTAGCTTCTGTTAATAGGCCCAACAATGCCTTTCCCCATGACTCATAGATAACCTGCACCTGGACTATCTCCTGTTAATGGCCCCATCAGTGCCTTGTCCCATGACTCACCATCCCATTGTGAGATGCTCCGCCCAGGGGGAAGGAGCCAAGCATTCCCACTGGGATAAAATCTGGAGTTTGGAACAGCATGAGCAGCCTTACCTGCTGGGATCTCAGAGGACAAGGACTACACCACCACTGGATTTTTGGAGGAGGACCAGACTTCTCCTTCTACAAGATCACCACTTCAACAGAGCCATTTCAAGGAGAACTGCAGCTACCGCCGAATCGGACTGCTCAGACCTCTTTCTACAGGATCACCGCTTCAACAGGACCATTTCAAAGAGAACTGCAGCTACCACTGCATTGGACTGCTACCAACACCCTGCCCGGCAGGGTGCCAGGTTGTACCCCTGACTCTGTCCGGCTTTAAACCAGTTTCTCTGTATTATTGTTTTGTTATATATATATATAGATATATATTAGTAAAAACTGTTATTCCCATTTCCTCATATCTTTGCCTGAAAGCCCCTTAATTTCAAATTTATAATAATTTGGAGGGAAGGGGGTTGTTCTTTTTTTTCCATTCCAAGGGAGGCTCCTGCCTTCCTTAGCAGACACCTGTCTTTCAAACCAAGACACATATTCACTTCAAACATATCAGATTATGATATGTACAATTATGAAATGTTTGTGATGACACTTTGTTTTCAAAGACCTTTTTTAGTAATTTAGAATAGCTGTTTTATTCCACCCTTGAATTAATTTATTTAGAACAACCAAAAAAAGGTATTACAACAAATCATTAGTTACTTGAAAGAAAAAAATAGCAATAAATGTTTTTCTTTTTTTCTGTGGGAATATTGTTTTCTTCAGAAACTTACATTTCCATGTCAGTTAAAAGACCTTATTTGTAGAAACACGCTGCTGGTATTTAGCTGGATGCCTAAACCAGTGGGTTATCATTGAGAAAATGGTAAAATTTTCTGAGATGATTGGCTCTTCAGTAATGACCAGTGAGTGCTTAGGACTCTGACAATGAATGTATCTTATTTAAATTACTAAACAGCATGTTTTAAAAAGGAGTCAATGTTTGAAATGGGTAATAAATCTCATTGGGGTGTCCTGTGACTGGGGCATTTGGCAGATAGCAGCTTTCCCGTATATATGCTTTCAGAGGAACACTGTAGGATGACTTATTTGAGTAAGTAGGTCTGTCAATACAAGCACAAATTCATGCTATACACTCAAGTATCTGTGTACCTTGGCAGTTCTTTACTAAAATGTTAGCAAAAGCCTGGGGTTTGTATCATTGCTTGAGTTGTGCAAGAGGGAACATGTAACACTGCAACTTGTCACAGCCTCTGACTGCAGTTCTTAGTCTCTGACAATACCACTGAGGCTGTTTGTGGTAAGTGGGCTTTTTCCTTCCAGCAGCACCACAAAGACATTTACCCATGTCCAGAGGAACAAGCCAGTGCCTGTATATCGTCTAAATCTCATTTCAGTCTCGCAGAATGGATGTGTTAGTAGCAATGTTACGTGGAATGATTCTCTTAACTTGCTGCCAGACTTTGCATCAGGCTAAGCAAAATTGACTTTATCTGAGTGCATGATTACATTGAATAGTGTTATCTAAGCCTGCCTGGAACTGAGCCAGATGGCAAAACTACTGCAGAGGCTATAATCCAGACTCCTCTTCTCCCATTTATGTAAATTGTGTAAAGAGTTGGTGTGTTTAAGAGATGAAAACTGTTCATCCCAAAGGGAAACAAAGAAAATGTTAATATTTATTTTGATCACCAGGCCTTCCAATGTAGATAATAGTATTTTGTGCATAAAGTGTGCTGTGGCAAAGGTCCACAGCAAACTTTGAGACATTTTATAGCGAGTGGTACTGCCACACTGACATGTACTGTGCTACTCAATACTCACGTCTTTCTGATTATTCTTCTGCATATAAGAAGTAGCTACTGAAAAAAAATAATTGGAACTAGAAAACATGTCACGTGTTTGAAATCGTGTTTCTTCTCCATAGCTTCTCTTCAGCAGCTGTTCAGTTCATAATCCTCTGGCATCCTTTTGAATAAAATGTGAAATATTCCTGCCACAGTCCACAGCATGTGCCTGGTTTAAGTTGATGTAGGCCACATGCATTCAGTACAATCCTTTTTTTTGTTTGTCCATATGCTCCCCATGCTGGTTTACAAAAATCTTTACACTATTGCTTAATGTAAATGAAACAAATTTACTTGCATGAAGGATTTGTTTAAAAAGCTAAGTATGAATTATACTATGACCAACTCAATAATCCATCCATATTTATTATTGATAGATTTCTACTAAATACATTATGACCACAGTTCTGGGCTCTATCATGCTCTGAAGAATGACGATACACAGCAAAAAATCCCCTTCAAGCTGTTTTAAAACATTTGCTTTTGTATAATGTTGTATGTATGGAGTTCCAAATATTTTTCATGTGAGTTTTTTTGATGGAGGCCTAAAGAAACCAGGTTGTGTCTACTCTGCAGACGTGGCCAGTAATAATATTAAAAAAACCCCAAAACCATAAAATTACATAAAATTAGGAGATCTAAAAAATTATTTCCCAAGAAACTTACTACCCTACCTACAGAAAGAGAATGGAGTGGTTAACTTTAAATAGTCGAACTTCAGTTTTTAAATCTCTAAATAGGATTAAAAACCTTTTGTCAATATGTGTTTCCCACTTACAGAGAAGTAAAAGCTTAGGGTATGAAACACCTTGGACAGGACACGTAGATGGTAACTTCTGAATCAGTGTCTGTTCTCTTCCTCTAGTGGCACCAGGTTGTTGGATGTTTTTTGACCATGCTGGTCTGTAGTGGAAATAGTGTAGACGAGGGAAACCCCTGAGAAATATGCTTTGACTGAGAATGAGGAAATCCTCCTCCAGGGATGTTCAGAAGAAACTCCTACAAGGATGTAACCAACTCCCCAATAGTATCCACCTAAACTGAGGCCAGAGAGGTTTCTTTCCCAGAAGGTATTATGGTTGAGTAATTCCTTTAGTTTCCATGAGAGGGTAAAAGCTCTGCACTGGTCTCACTGGCTTTCTGTCTTTGATTACACAAACAAGGAATGAACTCTTATCATAGTACTCCAATGAAAAAATAGATCTTCTGTGGCTGGGGCTTTTTTCGTGTTCCTGGAAAAATGTTTCCCTTTTTTTTTCTATACAGCCTTTTGATAGGGCTTGCTTTTCATCTGTGCACTACACTACAGGAGAATATTTTGAATTGTGTTCTCATCAGTGCATGAATCTCAAGTTTTGTGACTAGTTAGTTCAAAATTGGTGGTGTAATAATATACCAGAGGTTAGGAAGCCTCAACTGATTTTCAGTTGTGAAGGACTACTTACATTTTGTATCCTTTTTTTGCGAACTAAGCATCTCTAAGTTAGCAAGTTTGGGTCCTAAGGAACCAAGATGCCCCTTGGGACCTGCGGTCAAATACCAAAAAGTTCAATTATTGCCAAACTGATCCTATGGTAATTAAAATTATCCAGATCAGCCTTTGCAGTAAGAATAAATAACTGTGCTTATAAATAACTGATAAATAACTGTGCAGAACAGATAATACTGTACAAAAAAAAGTACACAACACTGCATCTTAAAAATAAATCTGAAATACAGCAGTGACTCTGAAAATTATAGTTACTAATGTGACAAGAATGATAATACATACAGTAAATATCCAAATTGCCTAACAGTGAGTGTATGTCTTTCTTATTGAGTACCTTTTTTGCATAAAAAGTGTCCTTCATATCCAATTCATCTATAAGCATCAAGGTTTTTACTTCATTACTGTTGCACTACGAAAGCTGCTCGCAGGAAGCAGATGAGTATGGAAATGGATCAGCTGAAAAGAATTCTCATTACTTTTCAAGACAATATGTACAACTTAAAAAGTGAAATTATTTTATTTATTGTTTTATTTATTTGCTTGTTTTACTTGAATCATGCTCTATTCTTCTTTATTTCAAGGATGACCTGCAACGAAAAAGGTAATTGATGTGACATAATTTTCAGCTCCTTTTTAATTTGTAGAGGAAAACCAAACATTCTTGATAATACAACTTTTGGGCTATTACCTGTTTGGCTGATATTCAGATTCTTCCTGGCTGGGAGATGCACATCTTGATGAATGCTTGAAATAATGAAAATAATGAAACAAAACTTGAACAATTTCCAGGGTAAAGGACTTACATGTTTCTGCCCAAATTAAGCTATTCAGTTCTCCCTGCTAAAAATGACAGGAAGTGGAGATGAATCAGGAGATGTGGGCACAAATGAAAAACTCCTTGTAGATCGCTTGAAGGTCTAAATGTTTAGCTGTGAAAAAAAGAGATACATAACAAGTTCCTTCCAGTTCAGAAATAAAAACAAGAAAATAAAAATTAATTTATTAATATACAGTTATTACTTGTGGTACAGACTCTTCAGAAATTGATGTGTAATAATTTTAAACCTTTTGGGGATTGCTGCTGACCTCACATTCACAAGTGCACCTGTCAGGAAAGTGCAAATTACCTCCATTCTTCCAAATCAGGGGTTTGATCCCAAGTGCGGAGGATATTTGAGCTGGCTCATTGATTTTGAGTGAGATTATTTGCATACATAAATATAATACGTTGTTTAATTATGCCAAATTGAGCACAAGCCAAAAGCACTCTCAGAACAGAGCTTCAAAGGACATGCTTCATCAAAGGAAGAATATATGAAGGAGAGTTTTTAGAATTTTTTGGTGTCAGGATTCATGTCACTGAGAAAAATGAGAAGATGTCAATGTCCTTCATACAAAGATAATGAAAAGATTATTTCACTGTATATAGAGCATTGTTTGGCTGTATTATTAAAGACCTTGGCTTGCTTGAAAAATGATCTCTGATGTTTCATTTTATTATGATCTATGCACTGAATAGAAATCTCTTCATGGACTAGTACTCTTAATGAAGGTCCTAAATATACGGTAGCAGAATATATTAAAGAAGATTATCCTAATAATGGGGCATGAAAAAAGGAACAAGAACTTTTTAAAACTTGAATTGGTACATGACCTCTTGGTGGGAAAAGCACTGTTAGGTAAGTGATCTGTCACCGCTGCAATATACCTAAAGAAAATAAAAGAAGTAGAGCTTCAGTATTTCTTCAGCCTGGAAACTTGTGTGATTAAATCCTCGAAGACTGAGCCTTTGTGACCTCACCTTTTTTTGGTGAAAAATAAGTCAGATCTTTTTTCCTTAAGAGAGTTCCTCTGCACTGGGTAAAGTCAAGAATTTGAAGCCCGAGGGTGTTTATGCCTATGTCACTAAACCCTAATTTGTCTGGCAGTGGTCTGGTAGGGCCAGGAGCATAGAGGTTAACTCTTTTCTAAAGGACACCTACAGAACTACCAGAGTAGCATTATCCCCCTTAAAAACAAAACCCAACAGACAAATGACAACCCCCACCCAAAAAATCCTCAAAATCCAACACAAACAAAAAAACCCTCACAAACAAAAAGCCACACGAACTTGATATAATAACATCCTAGCTGGATACTTTTACAGAACTTTGTATTGGTGCAGAGTGACTCACAGTTCAGTTCTCCACACTTCTGAATACCATGGCTACTATGTGACGTATGACCAAATTTATAGAGGAAATATTACTTTGCAAAATCTTTGCTGTATTTGAGGGGAAAGGAAACATTTCCTGTTTACAAGTGAAAATATTCTTACAGCTGGTTTTCCATGTTCACCAACTTGCCAAGAGGTCCTTTTTCATCAGCTTGTAGGGTAAATTAATACTTTTCTTGCTTTCATGCACTTGCAGCACAGCAGTTTTGTGCAACTGATGGACTGCCATGGTTCTGATGGAACCATGCTTGGAGGAAGAGGTTTAAGCTCCCTTCCCTCAGCTGTTTTCATCCTGCAAGAAAAGTCTTTAAAATCTAGTTTTGTGGTGGCAAAGCCAGCAACTTTGCTTTCCAAGGTCCGTAAAACCATTATCCTGGAAAGTAGTTGTTGAAGAATAAAAATCATGATGCAGTATACAATTAATGCCCAGTTTTCTGTGATTTATTACAAATTAGGTGTGATTATATCCCTCCAGGGTTCATTTGTAAAGAACATTAAATCTTATCTGACTATTGGGCCAGGAATGGGTGCAGCCAGGCTGAGATAAGTGAAAAAATTTTAAGAAACGGCTCTGTAATTTTCTTTCCAGTTTTGCAATTTTATTTTTACTTGATTTCATCTACTTATTTTAATTTCAAATTTATTGCTATATCAGACACTTTCTGCAGAACATAAGATGTTAACAAACCAAGGAATCAGGTCTCTTTTGTAGAGCAGATGGAGCAGTGCAGTCACTGTTCTGTCCAGCCTTTGTGAATGGTAAACTGAGAGGGCACATCTTTCATTTCATGCAGTAGCTGCACACACAGTCTGTAATGTTAAACCTGAGACACTGAGCAGAGTGCTAGCATGAGATGCTGCTCAGTGGAGTTCAACTCTAGGCTTCTAGCTTGGGGCGTGCATAACTCAGTCATTGAGTTTTGGGGATTTTTTTTTAACCTTATTAATCATTAAAAAGCATTTGTCTTCCAAAGGAATCCATTTTTCAAGGGTAGAATTTCTTTAACTCTGTTTTGGATTTAGGTACCTGAGAAATTTGAGTAAGGAGAGGGGATGAACTCTGTGCTGAGCAGACAAGGGAGCTGTCACCATGGTGAAGAGCAGGCACCGCTAACTGAAAGGCTGCTGAGATCAGTAGACAGCTGAAGTTGTCAGCACTCCAGAAGATTATTTGCACTCCAGAAAATAATATGGCTCTCTTTAATTTTTCTGAAGACATTAGGAGCCTTATTATAGTATCTTAGGTGATTAAAAAACATAGAATTGTTAAACAAACCTGTACTTTTCCAAGGATCTCCATGTGTTTGCTTTTAAAATAAATTACTACTCTACCTTTCAGTGAACATCTTCAGGAGAAAAGCAATTACATTCCAAAACCTTTTATGAAAATTCATGTATACATTAAAAATAAAAAAAGTGGTAAGTTCCTTGAAACTTCACTCCTAAGTGCTGAATATGGTCTAGTTGCTCCTGTCAACATGATATTCAACGAATTCTTCAAGAAATAGAAAACATGTCTTTGGTGGAGAAATACACAGAAAGACTCTTTGTAAGAGTCTCAGAATGCAAGCTGTCCTCAAAAGAACATGGATATGAGTCAGTATACAGAACAAAACTGCATTTAATGACAAGAAAAAGCTCTGTTTGGGTGCAATCTAATGCTATTTCATAGTGATGCCATTGCTTAGTACAGACACTGCACTGTCTATTCAGAAGTGCTTAACTGTTATTTTATTTTTCTTACTTTTTCTTTTCTTCATTCCTCTAGGACTTAATTGCATTTCACCATGGATCATACTATTACGATGAACTTCATGATCATACTATCATGAACTTTGTTTTAGAGACTATGTGTCATTCTATATGTGCAAGGCAGTTAACACACTAGGAGTTAAGCCCATCTACTTTCATGGAAAGCTGAAATTTTCCACATGATTTCAGCAGTACAAGTATCTAATAAACTTGGCTTTGTTTTCAAGAATTGAGAATCACTGTGCATAAACATGTGCAAGTGTTTCCTGTACACCTCACATGCTTCAGTTTGCACTGTGGTTTGGAAAGATTCTGAATTATCAGAAACAGTTTATGAGGGCAGGGTGTCCTCTGTACCTACTAAAGGTATACATGCCTATAGACTGTAACTTCTGAAATTAGATAAGATCAAGCTCTCTGAGTTACAGTTTGTACAGAGTATTTCTTCTAAATTTTATGTCAAATTTCACTTAAAGTTCTCACAGCTGCTTTAAATTTAGGGAATGCTAATGGACAGTTATTAGGACAGTATGGGTGTTGCCATACTTATATTGATGCCAAGGTTGCATAAAATTCCCATATACAGGCATTACAGTCCTGAAATAGTTGATGTTAAATCTCTCAGCTGTCAGCAACAGTCCTGTCTTACCAAAAAGAACACCTGGAATGATGGCTAATACCTTGAAAGGGCACAGTGTGTGAATAGTAATGAACCTACTTTACAAAATACTGCTGATCTGCCAGGGTTTCCAGTAGTCGTGCGAGACAGGAGCGACAGCACACCAATATGATGCAAGGAAATCGTTCAGCTTTATTGCCAATCAAGCATCCCTTTTATAATCGTAAAGTTGCTTATCACGCACAAAGCTTGTCATCAATTGGTTACAAGCAAGCTGCCACGGCGAACACGCGTGTAACGATTGATTGTCTGCTTTTGAAATCTGCGGTTGTCTGCTCTGCCTGTCTGCACTGCCTTGTGACTGCTCTGTATCCTTTTTCTGTGGGTACTTGCCACATATTTCTTGCCACACACTTTCTACTTCCCTATTTTCACCTCTGCTGTCTCGCCACGTACCTACTATATTTATTGTTCTGCTGACTTGCCACATATCGCGTACCACTTTCGCCACATTCCTATTCTTGTCTCTGCTAACTTTCCTAATCGATCTCATGATGGATGTTGGTTAGTGCTGCCCAGGCCCCAACATCGATCCTGTGACAAGTCATGCTGGAGTTTCTGATGTCCTCTAAACTGTTGTGTTGGTACTTGATCACTATTCATTTTTACCTGGCATGGCATGAGCAGTGAGTCTATGGCATGTGTTTGTAAACACAGCACAGCACAGAAGGAGGTGCAATCTCTGCTTCACTGTCCAGTCCATGTGGCTCATTTATTGTCAGGGTATTAAACACAGTAACTCTTAAGGGTACCTCACAAAGCCTGTTCCTTTGAGAAAAAGCTGAGGATAAGGGATAGCTGAAGTTGCTCTTGTTGTGGAATGGTAGCTGTTCAAGGGTTTTTTTGAGTCAACCTGCCTTGTGATGTCTGTTCTAGCGCTGTTGTTTTTAAGGCAGAAAAAGGGTAAAAGCTATCAGAAGACTGTAGGTTATTACTATGCTGTTCTGTCTTCCAAGTGGAAGTCAATGACTCTCAACCATATCATAGAGTAAACTGATGTTTTAATATTTAATTAATGGCTCAAATGCCTTGAGATTTTGATTTTAAATGTTATTATAATGTTTAAAAATAATATATTATTATTAATTATCATGTATTGTAAGAGTTATTCTACTACATAAATTCCTGCTAAATTGAGATACTTAAGACTTGATTCAGCTAGTGCTCAGCTGATGTATGTCAGAGGAAACAACTTACATGCTTCTGTATTCAGCATAAATATGGTTTAGGATTTTAAAATGAGAATAAAGATTTGAGAGCAAGCTTTAGGGAGCTGCTGGGAATTAAGATCACTATTTCATCTGTGTTCTTTTTACTGGGGAAATTATAAGACATTATTAAAAAAAATCTCTTAAAGATAGATGAATGAAATGGTGCCACCTTGGAGCACTTCTCAATTTATTGTCTTGTTTTCTTCACAAATCTCTTTCCTATATATATATAACAAAATTATTAATGAGTTGAAGTGTTTGGGCTTTTTTTTAGTGTTTCCAGAAAAGCATCCTGCTGAGAAAAAAGCTTTGATGCCTGTGCTGTATCCGTCTGGGAGTGCAGACCTGAAGCAGGTAAAATGAGGTGGCTGGGAGAATGACTGGTAATGTAATCACAGTGAAGGGAAGGCTCTGGGCACCCCTGAATCTCATTGCTGCTGGACCTGTGCCTTTACTTCTTAGTAGAGATCCCAGGGCAATGGAATCCCCTGGGATGGAGAGAGCCTGAGAGACAGCGTTCTGATGGTCAGGAGTCCTGGGCTCTTCCTGCTCCTCCTCTTTGTATTGCCTTAGCTGAAATCCAGTCTTTTTCTCACCGTGATCCCTGGACACCCTGGTGCTGTTTGCCTTCCCAAGCTGACAGCTTGGGAAAGGGGCAGTTCTATTAATAGAAAACACTTTACTTGCATGGCTTTCCACATAGGAAAAGAGATGTATATGTGGAATCTTTCTTGATCGGATCCTAATGTCTCATTAATTTTGTTTCACTCCAAAGCATGGCCAGTATTTGCTTTGTGCTGATAATCAGGAAATGAGTTGAAATACGAGTCCTAATAAGAGCAACAGTCATTATTTTAAGTGTATTTTTGTGTTTAATTTATAAACACCAGTGAAAGTCAGATAATGAAGTGATCAGTAATTTTTAAATAAAAATATTATCTTGTAAAAATGTCTAATCAGTGAAATCAGAGCACTAGGGGTTCCTTTTGCCAATAAAACCAGAAACCCCAAAAACAATGACAGTCTTACTGATGGTAAAAATGCACCACAACCACCCATCCCCATCTTCCTCTCTTTTAGTTACTCTTTTGATATTAAATTTGTAATTAAGAGCACTTGATTACCAAGGCAAGAAAAAGCCATAAACAATTCCTGGATTGAGTTACAATAATTTAATATAGATTTCTGAATGTTTTACTAAGGGCTTTTGTTCTTGTTTTATAAGCATTGGAAAGTGTCTTGTTATTGGGGAAAAATGGCAAAGAAACAAACTACAAATATAGTTTTAGTATCTATGTATATAAAACTTGTCACAATTGAACAAATACAGGAACTGAAACAGGAGGTGTTGCATGTGGCAAATTGAAAGCTGATTAACCCACTATTAATGATGACCTCATGTGAGCAACATATAGTGTTCCAGGACTGACATTATTCAAATAATATGGGAAATACTTGCTGTGAAATAGTGGTGTATATTTTAAAAAAACCAAACCAAACAAGCAGAAAGTTTGTTCTGAATCTTTGTTGATCCACAGAATGAAATAGTTAGGTAACTTTGTAGGAATCATGTGGTGCACTCACAGATGTTTGGGAGGAAGTAAAGATAGAAAAGAACATGTGGAGGGTTTTCAGGTGAGACCACAGGCACATGCAGTTGTGGCTGGGTGGAAAGCTGCCTCTTGAGTTTATTCATTTGTGACAATGCCCACACAGAGCTGTGTTTATCATTGTAAGAGTTCCATAGTTCAGATGTGGATATTTTAACAGTCTACTGTAGATATTACTGGATTTAGTGATGATTTTCAGATCAGTATGCAGGTAAAGTGAAACAAGAAAACAAAGGACATTAAATACTATAATAAAACTTTTGGTAAAATGTTTTGTAGCATAACAGACCATCCTCCACAAATTATTTTTTCCTACACAGTAGATACTCTCTTTTGTTTGTTACTGTAGGGTGGTTTTCAAGACTCAAGCCTTCTTTGGAACTTTGTATTGATATAAGCATGTGTGAAGAATTCTCGGGTGTGTAACGAAGTGTTTACATTGACAAAGCTCCTGTGAGAGTTTTGTCTGACTTAACATTTTAGGCTTCAAGAAAATGAAGAAAGAACTGAAATACAGACAAAAGGAAATTCTACATATTCTTCAGCAGAGAACTAGATCAGACCTTGTAATCTCCATCAGATGAAATGAAGTAAGGTACTTTTGCTTGGTTCAAATGTAACGTGATTTATCCATGGCTTTATCATCATTGTCCTGTCAGAGGGCAGATGCTGCAGTGGTTCACAGAGTAAAAATGGACTCTTTGATGTTGCTTGGATTTCATCAATTAGTATCGGAAAACGAGAGTTAGAGGCTTTTAACATCATCAGAATGTCCCTGGGGAGCAGCAAGACCTCAAGCATGTTGGATCCCCAGCAGGTTCAAACATGGGGAAGTCAGGCAGCCCCATCCAATTCCAGATGTTACGACTGCATCCTCCTCATGTTCAGCCTCAGGTGTGGAGGGTCACAGCAGCCCATGGTGGAGATGGAAATTCACAGACCCCGTCTAAAAAGGGGAGAAAAAAACCCCCAGAAATCATGAAAACAAAGTAAGCCCCAAATATTTGGACACTGATACTACTGCTCCCAATGCATGGAGAAGTCCAGCAGGTCTTCAGGGTTTTACACAATGCTGATGTGTAGGGTACCTGCCATCAGCAAATGTAGATACAGTACATTGACCAGGTCTTCCACAACGAGCAGCTTCAGCAGGTGCTCACCAAGCCTGATCTTTCCCAGGGCGTATAGTTACAGCTGAACCAAAAAAAAGGATATGAGAATCATCATCTGGGAAGAGAAAACACAATGACCATTTCTGCCACAGACCTTGTGCCAGTATTTAAAATAATATCTAGCTAACACTGCTTCCAGCTGGGATCAAAGGCACCACATGTTTCCACCTGCAGTCACATAGTGGGTCTTTGCTATCTGGACAATTGTCAGTCAGGTGAGGATGTGTCAGTCTTCATTGACCCTGAAACATGGTGATCCTCAGCCTTGCTGAATTGCCACGTTAGCTTTGTTTTTGCCTTCATACTGTTTCCTTTATCCTGTTTATGTTGCATTTTACTATTTACTCCTTGAGATACTAACTTCCTTTTTTTAAAATGTTTTTTAGTATTTCATATATTGCCTGGCATTAGCTTTATTATATTCTGTCACAGCTCAGTAACTTTTTTTTAAGTAAAGCTAAGCCAAGGATGAATAGCTGTGCCATTGTTGGTGATTGGTATTCAGATTGAATCTGAATCTGGTTCCTGGATCTGAATCGCCGATCTGAATTGTTTATTCAAAGGAACAAGCTGGTTTTATACACTTCCCCACCACTTCCCCAAGACACAGCACCTCTCTACATGGTAACTCTCACCACACAACCCATCCCATGCTGCCACGTCAGCAATGCACCTTCTGAATGTCCTTCTATGGGGTGATCATGCGCTGCTCACCCGCCTGTCAGCTCCCGGCAGGCTCCTCTCCGTAAGGGTCTGCCTCGTGACACCTCCTCCCCCCTGGGTCTGTGCTGCCATGTGCTTGTCTTTCCCCATACTTCCCTCTTTTCTGTTTTATATAAACAAGAATTACAAAACAAAACACTTAAAATTAGAACATAAAATGAACATATTTCAACCTACTAAATTCAGGAAAATGTCTAGCATTAAATGCAGTTAAAACAAGAAGTGTGCACTGAGTAAAAATAAGCAAGGTAATATTACCAACTGGTTAAATACTTTACCATCACCCACAGTCTGTGATAGCTGGGAAGTCCTACTTCATAGTGAGGACCTGGGGAGCCTTTCCCGGGCAAGACTTCCAAGTTTACCTCGAAAGAGGGTTTAGCTTCTATAAGATCCAATCAGCAAGTCAAAGTGACTTTTATTACACTCTTAGGGCAGAAATACCTGAGTCTGATGGTATAATTCCTAGTCAGCCAGGGCTAGGGCTTGGCCAGAGCCTCAAGCCTTGACTGAGAGGGTTTCTCTAAAATACTTACAAGCAAACCTTTATTGATATAATCAATGGAATGCATATAAAAAACATTAAATAATTATCTTACAACTAAATCTCTTTATAAAAACTTTATGTATTAACACTGTCTGGATCCACNAGCCTCAAGCCTTGACTGAGAGGGTTTCTCTAAAATACTTACAAGCAAACCTTTATTGATATAATCAATGGAATGCATATAAAAAACATTAAATAATTATCTTACAACTAAATCTCTTTATAAAAACTTTATGTATTAACACTGTCTGGATCCACAAGTATACTACAACCACACAGCTAACCTTTAATTTCTCTAATAAACAGTCATGTCATAATCTATACAGCTTAGTGAAAATATAAAGTTAGTTTTTAACAGAAGCAAAAAATGACTTAACACTACTTAAATTTGCTGATTTTCCTTCACAGAATGTATATAAATCTAGGCCTCAGACATTACAATTATATTAACATTAACTCTGTAAGGGGTTTCAAAAGGTAACAAGCTCTGAGTCAGAAGTTGCTGCAGGATAAAGGACAGCTTAAAAATTATAATTATTACAGGAACATCTATAACAAAAAGCAATTAGAACAATGCAGGGTGTCACAAGGTGGTGTGGTTTAAAAAGCAATATTTGAGATAGGGTTCAGGATTGTGGCAACATTCTGAATAATGAAAACAACAAGAGTTCCACCGACCAGCTGCAGGAATGACATAGCCCACAGCTGCCCCCACACAAGCCGGTAGAAATGCTGCCGAGGGAGGGGGCCACCCATCCCCACCCAGGTCTTTTTTCCCATATGGCACTCGCTCATGAAAGTCCGCAGGAGATGGGAGCTCTGGCTGTGGCAGGCGCGGCGCAGGTTGGGCTGCCGTGCTGGGGAGGCTCGCAGAGCTCCGCCAGCCCTGCCGGCTCTGCTGGGTCCTCTCCTGTGGTGGGTTCCGCCCCTATAGCTGCAGCTGTCCATCACGAGGACGCCACCTCCGAGGCGGGACACCGCCTCTCTGGGAACAGCCCAGCGGGCGGGACTGATGTGTGAGCCCCCACCTCCTCTCTGGAAGGTTCTGTTCAGTTCGATGTATCATTAGTTGTATGAGTTTGTACCCTTCCCTCGTTCGTTTTTATTGGACCCCTAGTTTGCCTGTTCCCGTCCCCTGTTACCCCATTGGTCCCCGAATCCTGGAAAACCCTCGGACCCCTGGTNGCCCCCCCCCCCACCTTTTTGTTCAGTTTTTCATTTTACAAGCACTGCGGGTGGGTTTCTGCCCCACAAAAGCATAGAAAAATGGGGAATAAATTGGCTAAGGGGCAGTGGGAGTTTTATTTCGTTGTTAAGGTTGCTCTCGTTAAAAATAACAACTCGTTCTCCAAGGGTCAGTTAAAACGCTTCGTCCGGTGGATTTTTAGTGAATTCCCCAATGCTACCCTGGACAAAGCAGAAACCAGTCGATTTTGGACCCGAGTTAATAATAAAATGACTCTTTTATAGAGTTGCGGGGATAAGTCAGTCGAGCACTTTTTCGCGCTCCTGGCCTTGATCCACGGCGCTGTAAAAGGGTTAGAGGAGAGAACGAGACCCCCAGTTTCTCCCTCTTCGTCATCCACTCCCTGTATTTCCCACTCCCCAAATCCTGTCAGGAAAGACAAGGGGACTGCCAAAAGCCCACAGGCGCAGGGCTGCCATCTGCTCCCTGGCACTCCCCTTGCCTCTCCTTCCCCAGCTCGGAGGGGACCTGGCCAGTCCACTCCAGGCACTCCTAAGAAGCTTCCCTCTCTCCCCTCTACCCCAGTTGTTAAGCCCAAAGTTTGTTTCTCCCTAGAAGACCGTCAAGATGGCGGTGCAAGCCTTGTTACACCTCAAAATGGCTGCGACCACATGGCCTCCCTTCCCCCACCTTCTTTATCCCAGAATCCCTTTCTTCCCGCCTTCCCTAATCCATTCCTCCCCTCGACCCTCTGCTCGACATATGTCACCCCAGCCCCTCCCAGTTGTTTCCCTAACCCTTCCCAGTGGGCGGTTACTGCGAATGGGGGTGGGACCCTTCCTAATTATAATAAAGACGACCCCTTCCTTTCCTCAAACCCCTCCCTTTACCCTGAACCTTCCCCTTCCACCCCAAGCCCCTCCCCTGAGGGTGGGACTTCCGGTTCCCACGACCCCCCTTCTGGTTCCCATGTTAGTGGGGCCAGAAGTAAGGCCATCTTGGGCCGGGATCCGGAACCCCTCGAGTACCCCTTTGCCACTCCGGTACAATTTAGTCGTACGGGCCTCAACCCTACATGGGAACCTTTTGCATACCAAAACATCCGGGAGCTCTGCAAAACTCAAAAGGAGTTCGGGCGGGATAGTGAATATTTTAAAAGCTTGTTGCATGTGCAGCTTTTACCGGCAACACATTAGTTCCACACGATCTTAAAAACATCGTGTCCTGCCTCATTTGTCCCACAGATTACCTAGTGTGGGAGAAGAGATGGAAGAGGCAGGTTAGGGAACTAATTCCCATCCTTCCTGGACCTTCCGGTAGTCAAGGGTGGCCCTTCGAATTATTGGTAGGGGAAGGGGATTACTCCAAGCCCCAAACGCAGGCCCAGAACATCACTCCTGATGTTCTGAGTGCGCTTATGGGAACGGCAGAACGGGTGTTACTAGGTATGTCCTCTATCACTGCCCCTATGCTTCCCTACCCCAAGATTTATCAAGCCCCTGATGAACCCTTTTCTTCTTTCGTTGATCGATTAAGAATTGCCATACAAAAGCAGGTGGAGGACGCAAAAATCAGAGAGAATCTACTAAAAGAATTAGCCAAATAAAACACCAACTCCACCTGCCGACAAGTCATTTTATCCCTACCCCGTGATCCTCCCCCTACCCTGGATCAAATGGCGGAGGTCTGTCTAGATTTACCAATTGCTAACACCACATTTGAGGAGATTAACGCTATTGATATTAGAGAAGCGATCTGCTATAAGTGTAACAGAAAAGGCCATCTTGCCAAGTACTGTAGATCCAATCCCTCCCGCAATCCTAACCCCCATCCTCGTATCCCTACCCACACCCCACCAGTTCCCACTGCGGCCATCCCTACTGTACCCATTCCCACCGCAAACCCTTCCCCCACGTTTCCTAACCCTACCCCGGGCATGGGAAACTAGGAGAGTGGCGTGAGGAGGCAGACCCACGTCACGACACCGAGACATTGTCCGCCAACAACAAAGACTTCCTACCGGCTGTGTCAAATAAAGACTTTTATTTCACTGGACTGAACTTTTAAATCATTTCACTCAGGACGCCTGCAAAGAACACCTTCGTGCTGGTACTTCCGGATGCGACCTGTGGACCCAGGGAATTGGAGATTATCCCATCCTTTGTTAACACTGACAGTGAGGGTAACTTTCCACTGAAGTTGGCGTGTTCTAACCTTCCGTTTTTTCTTTCTAGAGATCAGGTCGTTGCCAGGATTAAGTTCTACCCATTCTCTGCTATCTGCACGGAAACGCCCGCAGTCTTCTGGTCTGAAGAGATCGGACGGGAAAGACCAGTGGTCAGCTGCTGCCTCTCGAGCTGCGGTTCGGACATCTCCCTTACAGGGATGTTGGATACAGGGGCAGATGTGACGGTCATTTCATCTAACAGCTGGCCGTCACCGTGGGAGAGGCAGTCGGTGGTAGGTGCCATTTGCGGGGTTGGCGGATTTGTTCTGGCGGAAAGGAGCAAGAATGTTATTCAGGTAGAGAGACCTGACGAGCGTATCGCCTCGATACATCCCTTTATTATCAACTCAGGCTTCAACCTTTGGGGTAGAGATACCATGTCCCAATGGGGCACCCGGATCGAGGTCACCTCTTTGGTCCAGGATTTTTAGTTGGGGCCACTGAGGAGCGCCCCACTCAAGCACTCAATTGGAAAATGGATACAGCAGTGTGGGTGGACCAGTGGCCCCTACCGTTATACAAATTAAAGGCGCTCAATAAGCTCGTGGACGAGCAATTGGAGAAGGGTAACATCGTCCCCTCCACAAGCCCCTGGAATTCCCTGTTTTTCGTTATTTGAAAGCCGGGGAATAACAGGTGGTGGCTCCTCCTCGACCTTAGAAAGATCAATGAGGCCATTGAGGACATGGGATCTCTACAACCAGGGTTACCATCACCCTCTATGCTCCCCCGGAACTGGAAGATTGCAGTTATAGATATCAAAGACTGCTTCTTCCAAATCCCCCTGCACCCGAATGATGCCCCCCGATTCGCCGTCTCTGTTCCATCTGTTAACCGGAACGAGCCAATGCGGCGCTTTCATTGGCGGGTGTTACTACAGGAAATGAAGAACTCCCCCACCATCTGCCAATGGTATGTCGCACGCATTCTGTCCCCTATCCGGAGCCTGGCGGTTGACTCCATCATCGTTCATTACATGGACGATGTACTGGTCTGCTCGCCCACTCAACATTACCTGGAGTGGACCCTCTCTAAGGTTGTGGGGGCCTTGGAGAGCTATGGCTTTGAAATCCAACCCTCCAAAGTCCAGATGACTGCCCCATGGAGATACCTGGGGATGAAGATCAGTGAGCAAACCGTAGTGCCCCAACAAATAAAAATAAATGAGAACCCCAAAAATTTAAGAGAGTTACAGCAATTGTGCGGCTCACTAAATTGGATTCGGCCATACCTGGGGGTGTCTATGGAGGACCTGGCACCACTGTTTAACCTTCTGAGAGGGGAGACAGACCTGCGCTCGCCCAGGACCTTAACACCGGATGCACGTGACGTGTTGAAACGAGTACAGGACGCGCTCGGCAAGAAACAGGCTCACAGATTCGACCCGAAATTGCCCTTTAAATTGGCTATACTTGGAAAAATGCCCCACCTTCATGGGCTAATACATCAGTGGGATGAGGGACAGAGAGATCCTCTCCTTATCATTGAGTGGGTCTTTCTCTCCAATCATCCCTCAAAAACCATCGCAACGCCACAGGAACGTATGGCGCAAGTCATACGTAAGCGAGGTCCCGTCTTGCTACCTTAGCAGGGTGTGACTTCTCGTGCATCTATCTACCAATTACAATTGACTCCTTAGAATTTGTATACCAAAATAATGTTGAACTCCAGTACGCACTGGACTCCTACCCAGGACAATTGTCAATACATTACCCAAAGCACAAACTCTTTAATTTGGACCTGAGGATTTTTCCAAATCCTCTCCTAAGTCGAGTCCCTCTCGACACCCTGACCATTTTTACAGATGGCTCCAGTAAATCGGGAAAATCTGTCATCGTGTGGCAGGATCCTTACACACAGAAGTGGGAGTCTGATGTGGAATTTGTTAAAGGGGCCCCCACAGGTGGCAGAGCTGGCAGCCGTCGTCAGGGCTTTCGACAGGTTCTCGGAACCATTCAGTCTGGTAACTGATTCTGCATATGTCGCCGGGGTGGTGTCCAGGGCTGAGGGCGCTTGGCTCTCAGCGTCCAACAACCCAAACATCCATCTGCTGCTTTCGAAGCTTGTTAAGCTTATCTCCTACCGAAAGCACCCATATTTCGTGATGAATGTGAGATCACACACTGACCTTCCTGGGTTTGTCTCAGAAGGGAATAGGGTAGCGGATGCTTTGGCTGCGCCAGTGCGTGTTGCCAACTTGCCAGACCAATTCAAGCAGGCAAAGTTGAGCCATGCACTTTTTCATCAGAACGTTCCGGCTCTCGTCAACATGTTTGATTTGACCAGGGACCAAGCGAGAGCCATAGTGGTGACCTGTCCCAACTGTCAACCCCTCAGCATCCCTTCGATGGGTGCTGGAGTGAACCGCAGAGGGCTTGGCAGTGGGGAATTGTGGCAAACTGATGTGACCCATGTTCCCGAATTCGGCCATCTAAAATACGTGAACGTGAGCATAGACACCTTCTCCGGCGCAATGTACGCCTCCGTGCATTCAGGAGAGAAAGCCAAGGATGTGATTACACATTTGATTCAGGCTTTCTCGGTCCTGGGAATCCCTAGAGAGATAAAAACGGACAACGGTCCGGCTTACACCTCGGACGCGATGAAACTTTTCATCCAGGAATGGGGGCTTTCCCAGATCACCAGGATACCCCATTCTGCCATGGGTCAAGCCCTGGGGGAAAGGGCCCATCAGACACTGAAGAGGATGCTTCTTCAACAGAAGGGGGGAGTAGAAGTGGAGACGCCCGCAGTTAGATTGGCCAGGGTGCTCTTCACTATTAATTTTCTAAATTGTTCTGAGAAAGAGCCCTACCCCTCTGTGCTCCGCCATTTCCATGATTCAACGCGAGCATGGCTGAAGGAGCACCCTCTGGTGTTAATAAAGGAACCGGACTCCCTGAAGATCACCGGTCCTTTCTCCCTTATCACTTGGGGAAGAAGATACGGTTGCGTCAGCACTCCGGGGGGTCCGAGGTGGGTCCCAGGCAAATTCATCAAGCCGTACCTGAAGCACCAGGCACGAGCGCCGCAGGACACCAGCGGTGGGCAGGCGGACGCCAAGTGGAAACGAAGGAAGAAGAAGATGAAGAAAGAAGAGCAGAGTCCAGCCGGTGAAGATCAGCAAACATCAGCATCGGACCAGTCAGAGGAAGAAGAGAAGGAAGACCTGAGCCAGCTTCCCATGCCAGATGCCCTTGAACCCTGAATCCCCAGATCCTCCCCTTGTGTTGCCCTCCTTTCCTTTGTTGCGTGCCCTACCCCTTGCGTCCCTTTCCCGAGTCCCTATCCCTAATGTTCGTTACAAAGTCATTTGAGTTAAAGTGTTAACCTTTTTCTCTTCTGTTTGAGATGGCCTTCCCCATGGAGAGTTCCTTTTCTATCCTGAGCCTCCTCCTGCTGGCTGCGTTGATGTCATCGAATGCGTGGATTGTGTCGCAGCCCAAGAAGAATGTGTGGGTCACCTTGGCACATGCCCTGAAGCAGGAGGAGATATGCCTGTCAACAGCTGCGGTGGACAACCCCTTGTCCACCAGCCTGGTAGGGGTCCCTATAGAAATTGAGGACTACCCTCAAACCCTGCGCGAGCTCTACCGTGAAATCAATTCCAAGAAACCAGGTTTTCACACTTACGTCCACAATTGCATTCCCTATAAAATCAAACTCCCCATTGTGAACCCCCTTCTCTTGTGGAGGGAATGGACTGAAAAATTACCTCGATTGGCAGAAGAACCCACCAAAATTGAACTATTAGGCTCTACAAAGGCACCGCGTTGTGTGCATTTTGACTTCAAGCCACATCCCTACAACCACGACCCCCAAATTTACCAACACGTGAAACAAACTAAATTCGAAATGACTGCTGCTGAGTGGTGTAGGGACCTTGCGAAAGTACAGCTTCCCTCCACAAGGGACGAATACAATCCCACCCCCTTGCTCTCCCTCGCGGTATCTTTTTAATTTGTGGAGATCGCGCATGGCTAGGGATCCCATCTCACCTGATCGGAGGCCCATGCACCCTAGGGCGTGTGACCCTTGCTATGCCCAATATGACACAAATCCCAATTTGGCGCAATAGAAAAATTCAAAAAAGAGGTGCAGCTGAATCTGACCCCCATTGTGATATCTCCATTTACCATTGGGCTAAGTCAAAAAGAATCGCTGTTTCGATCTTCCTGCCCTGGGTGGCAGTGGCGAAGTCACTCGACGAATTGGACCATCTCGAGTGCTGGGTGTCCAAGCAAGCGGAGCCTACTTCGAATGCTCTAAAGGACCTCCTATCAGAGGAGAAAATCACCAGGAAAGCCACCCTACAAAATCGGGCGGCAATAGATTTTCTCCTCCTTGCACATGGGCATGGGTGTCAGGACTTCGAGGGGATGTGCTGCTTCAACCTTTCCTCAAAGTCCGAAAGCATCCACGCCAGCCTGGCCCGAATGAAGACATTGATAGAAGATATCAAATACGAGAGCCAGGACTGGTTCCAGCGCTCGCTAAACAACACTGCGCGACAGGTGACCCATGCCGTGGCTGCGACCGTCCGGACCACGGGAGGATGGCTGAAACAAATTTTCCATGAAATGGGACTCTCCGAGTGGGGAGCATCCATCATTAGAGACACTGGACTCATTATTTTGATCCTCTTATGTATAGCCCTCGCCTTTTATGTTTTTAAGAAGATTATTTTCCAACGTATTTCAAATTCAGTTAACGAAAACAGGGGAGGTGTCGGGGGTTCTGCCCCTATAGCTGCAGCTGTCCATCACGAGGACGCCACCTCCGAGGTGGGACACAGCCTCTCTGGGGACAGCCCAGCGGGCGGGACTGATGTGTGAGCCCCCACCTCCTCTCTGGAAGGTTCTGTTCAGTTCGATGTATCATTGGTTGTATGAGTTTGTACCCTTCCCTCGTTCGTTTTTATTGGACCCCTGGTTTGCCTGTTCCCGTCCCCTGTTACCCCATTGGTCCTCGAACCCTGGAAAACCCTCGGACCCCTGGTGCTCTCCAAGACTGTGCTCTGGAGAGTTCTCTTGCCCGGATCCCTTCGCCCTTTAATAAAGAGGACTTCAGGGAGACCCCCTCCTGGACCCTTTGCCTCTTCTGTGCCTCATTCCAGCGCCTTTGCCTCTGCTGCTCTGCTGGAGCTGCTCCACCTCGAGAGGTGAGACAGCCACCCCACAGCCGTGTCCTACCCAGGCTCTTAGGGAGCCGGCGTCCGGCCAGAGAGTGGACAGGCAACGCCCGGCAACACTCTCCAAGCAAATCTCGCTGTGCGCGCGGAGCACGGTTGTGGTGCTGCCTTGCTGCCGGTGCTGGTGCCCCCGGGGTCTCAGGGTCTCCTCCTCACCGCCCACACGCAGAGAGCCGCGCTTCCCGCACTGGATCTGCTGTGCAGCCGGAGCGGTGTTTGCTGACGTCCCTTGGCTGTGCCGTGTGCTCGCCGCCGCGCGCTCGCTGGCGCAGTTACGGCTCTGCGCCCTCGTGGCCCTGCACGCTCCCCGCCCCCCCCCCCGCCACGTCTCCCGCCGCCGCTCCCCTCC
>VXAZ01002270.1:18676-31956 GCA_013399875.1 Gymnorhina tibicen | reverse complement strand
ACTCCCGGCTCCAGCCGGTGCCGCACGGCGCGGGGCGGCGCGAGCTCTTTCACAATACTGTCCGACACCCCTCCAGGATTGAACGGGTCAGGGGACGACGGACCATCTTCTGGGTCTCCTCCCACTTCCCCGACCGACAGGTCGTTAGCTGGAGGCGCAGAAGGGGTCGGCACGGCTGCCGTGGTGGCACAAGCGTCTGTCTTTCTCTGGTCTCTGGGTGTCGCGTGCGCCATGAGCGCCTCACACACAATCTTCCACGGATTCTTTAAAATTCGTTCCAGTGTCTCTGCGACGTTTTGTTCCCGGGATACACCATCCCCCATCGTTCTTGGCTGCAGCCCTCCGTCCTGCGGAAAGGTCGATTGGGGCGGGCTTCTTCTTCTCAGCCCCCAGGCTTCTTCTCAGCNGTCCGACACCCCTCCAGGATTGAACGGGTCAGGGGACGACGGACCATCTTCTGGGTCTCCTCCCACTTCCCCGACCGACAGGTCGTTAGCTGGAGGCGCAGAAGGGGTCGGCACGGCTGCCGTGGTGGCACAAGCGTCTGTCTTTCTCTGGTCTCTGGGTGTCGCGTGCGCCATGAGCGCCTCACACACAATCTTCCACGGATTCTTTAAAATTCGTTCCAGTGTCTCTGCGACGTTTTGTTCCCGGGATACACCATCCCCCATCGTTCTTGGCTGCAGCCCTCCGTCCTGCGGAAAGGTCGATTGGGGCGGGCTTCTTCTTCTCAGCCCCCAGGCTTCTTCTCAGCTCCTCTGTAAAATTCAGCCGAGCCTCGCTACCAGAGCAGCCTCCTGTTGCCTATCAAGTCCCAGTTTGGGACGCCATTGGTAGTGATTGAGACACGGACCCAAATCGGCAGAGAACCTGATTCCCCTACCTTCCCTGTAGCTCGCCTGCAACTGTGCAGGGATTAATCGCTGGCCAGATTTCCTGCTTCTTTCAGCAGCACTTCAAAGTTCTACGGGGCTCACCGGCGGACACACAAATTAGGCGTATAATGAATTCCCTTATACAGAGGCACCACTTGTCGGTGATTGGTATTCAGACTAAATCTGAATCTGGTTCCTGGATCTGAATCGCCGATCTGAATCGTTTATTCAAAGGAACAAGCTGGTTTTATACACTTCCCCAAGACACAGCACCTTCCTACATGGTAACTCTCACCACACATGCCATAAAGGTCACAGTAGCTGAACCTCTGACTAGGGGTTACAGTGGCATGACAATAGAATTATTAGTGTCATGTATTCTTCTTATAAGTACACACTGAGTCTCATTGTAGCTAGAATAATGAAACTGAGTTGCCATTAGTAATTTTTTGTGCATGTTTGTATAATTAATTCTAGACTTGTTCACAAAGCAAATTATTATATTGACTTACATACTGTGTTGTATTCCCTGTTGATTCTTGGTATAGAGTGCAAACTATAGTTTTCTGCTACATTAAATTCAGCCTGAATTGAGCTTAGAAGAAACTTCTTGGCAGAGTTTCTGTGTTTAGACCAAAAGTTCTGGTTTAAATTTGTCATGGATTTATGTGGGATACAGAGTATGGCTACAGCAGGTAGCAGCTGTATAATCAGGATAAAAAATAGCAGCAAAAAATCCTGTGCCAGCCAGGCAGGTTTTAACACTTTGGCTGGCAGATGTCACAGCCTCTAATGTTCATAACACAAGCAGGTTTGATCAGTGAGGATGTTCTGGTATTTTAACACACCACATTCTGTTGTTGATGTTATTTAACTTAAGACAAACAACAGTTAAAAAAAAAACAAACCAAACCAAAAATGAATTCATTCAGCAAGGATAATAAAACCTCTTAAAGGAAAATGAGCAGATTTATTTGTGCAGTTTCACAGGGACTTGCTGTTCCTTGCACATCACAGTGCAAGTGTGGCACTGTCCTCACTGAGCCATCCTGCTGCAGAGGTGTGTGGTGATGTGGCAGGTATCATAGAGACCTGTAAGTGCTTTGTGCTTGACAAGCAAAACAGAGTTTGCATGGACCATGGCCCTCTGCCTGCTGGCCATGAGAGCTATGATTTCCAGAAGTAAGGAGAATAAGTGTTTCTGCTTTCTAGGATTTTGTACTATATTTAAGTTCAAGATACTTAAATGCTTTGGCTTATTCACGAGTACTGTATGCTTCCTAGAATTAACATACAGCTAATGCTGATAGGAAGCAGTTGTCAGGCTCAGTAAAAGCAATTAGCTACCTATAAGGCAGCATCATTTTGTAAATTCAGTTTCAGCTAAAATTTCAGTTTCACAAACACTGAAAAATCTATAGCCAAAACAATGTCATTCATGTATTATGCATGAGATATAGTGTATTTCTCTTTGTGTTTGGAGTCAGCTTAATTTCTGTGGCTGTGGGATAGCACTCAAGGATACCACTGAGAATGTAAATATATCAGAATATGCCAAACACCTTTCATGGTCATAGGATGTAATTCTAGATGGAATTGTTTTCACAGTCAATTACTGCAGTACTTAAAGTAAAAAAAATTAGGGTATCTTAATTAAAGTAACAGTATAGTTTCATTTTCTAGTGAAAAGCAAAAGGGGCAGCAGAGAATAAAAAAAATTGGAACAATAAACGATAAACAAGGAAAGAAAATTATGTTGAAATGAAGCATTGTTGTGTTTCTTATTTATTCTGTCACTACTTAATAATGGTAACTCTAAGCTGCATCCATGTATATATTAATGATGCATCCAAACATCCATTGCCCAGTATTAATTTACAAGGGAAAACTTACAGAATGGTCTAATGAAAGAATGATAAATTAAGAACTTACTCTTACAAGCCAACAGGGTTGAGTACAAGTGAATCTTTGAAACTTTATTTTACTGAATTGCTACTATAAAAAGGTGGTGTGCATGAAAAGCACATAATTTTATTTCTCCAAAGTAAACTCAACACAGAAGATATTAATGCAATTCCTATCCCTTTGTCCCATCAAGTTTGATGCTGTTCTTATTCAGCTAATGTTTCTGAAGGGACTGGAAGGAAGCAGGTAGGATCTACTGAGTAGGAGTTTGTGTAGAGTAACTCTTGTTTTTCCAGCCATGTAGAGGTTGCTGGTACTGTAGTGATGTGTCTGACCAGTCAAGCTGCCGTTGAACATTTATGGTCACTGTTCAGTGATGTCTTCAAATAGTAATGTGGACTGCCAGCTGCAGAAGAACATTGTAACACCCACCACTCTGATATTAACAGGAATAGGGAAAGTGCTTCAGCTTCACAATTAACAATTTCCCTTGCATGCATGTGTTCCTTTTTAATCTGATGTACTGGCTCTGAGATTTATGAGCTCCACTGCACACAGCAGCTGCTGACTTGGGCTGCAGACACAGAGTTTCCCTGAGTGGCTGTGCAAGGGTACATCAAGAAACAGGAGAGGAAATTGAAATGGCAAGACTTTGGAGGTGGTTGATGAGGCTGGCTGATAACTCCCACTCTGGAGGGAACCATAGGGTGTACTTCTGCAGTAGGGGAAAAACAGGCAAGCAACTTGGAGAGAATAATTGCAAACATATTTTCTTGCCATATTTTGTAATTATTAATGTGCATTCTGAATGTCTGTGTTGGTGACTGTTAGGCCATTTCAAGGACATGGAAAAAAACCCTTTCTGTTGTAACCAAGGAAACATACCTGAAGTTTAGGGCACACAGCTTCTGAGAGCAATCCAGCTGTCCTTTCAGCTACCTATCCACTGTGTGCATAGCAGCAAGTAGGAGGGATGAGCTCTGTTGGTGAAAGGCCTGTTTTGCAAACCTCTTGCTTCTCCAAATGAATTTTGCAGGCTGTGGAGCTGAGGATCCACGAAGCATCAGGTTGTTGCTGGAAAAGAGCTGCAACTTTCAGGGAGAAGGAGGAGACCTTCCTTCAGCCTTGTGGTCTGACTTCTCAAGTGGCAGGCAAGACCAGCCTCGTGGGGCACCTGCCACTGAGAGCTCAGTTGCTACCCCTCTGAGGTCCTGCTTAAGCGGCTTCTCTGTCAGAAACGAAGATAAACATTTAATTTTTCCCCCAAAAGATTTGAGTCCAAGATACACTTGTTTCTCAGAAACCCATACTCTATGGTTCTGTGAC
This sequence comes from Gymnorhina tibicen, assembly GCA_013399875.1. Lineage (NCBI taxonomy): Eukaryota > Metazoa > Chordata > Aves > Passeriformes > Artamidae > Gymnorhina > Gymnorhina tibicen. The sequence goes on along the minus strand of VXAZ01002270.1, from coordinate 27,850 downwards.
AAGAGTTTTGAAATATGCAGAGGGGAAAAGAGTGTAAGGAAGCAGGTCCATGTGTGGGGGATGGGAGGCTTTGGGGCAGGGACTTGTGGTGGACCAGGCTGGCTGCGTGAGTTACCAATGCCAGTGCTGCAAGGTCGCAGGGGTGCTGTGCCCATCTGTCTTGAGGAGGGCAGTTTCTGCGTTCTCCACTTCTGTTTGATGAAATGGTCCCCTTCAACTAGCGATGTTTTCCTCGCTTGCTGCTAATGTGAAGACCCACCTCATCCTCTGTGAAAGATGGGATCAAAAAGCAGACAAATGAATTTCTTCTTTCTTAACAGGATCCTTCCCTTATCATGGTTTTATGCAGTATGTTACATTTCAGTTGAATTCCAGTATCATTTTTTAAACTTGAAAGTCTTTTCAGACTTTTTTCTTTTGCTAGAGGATAGAAAATAACTAGAATGAAGTCATCAACAGGAAACTTCTCAGTTTGATTTATGAAAAAAACATTTGGGGAAATCTATTTTTATCATTCATTTGGAATGGGTAGGATTATTTTATAGCTTTGCATATAAAACACAGCCATTTACTGGATAAATGTAGTGTCAAGGTATCATTAGAGACATAAGTGAGAAGCTGGAACTGATCAGGTATTTAACCATCTATTTTTAGCAAAGTTTTTCTGATATGGGGTAAACCACAAATTTTCACATATAAAATTGAAATAGAAGTTTTTACGTAAGTGTAGCTGAACTGTTGGTCTAAAAAACTATCTTACTATTACCTAAATCTTAACGTAGAAAGACAAAACCTAGGAGAAAAACAGAGCTTCTCTGAGGGATTTTCTCAGAAGATCATGTCTTGTCTCATGTGACCAAATAAAAAAAATAGTCCACCTACCATAATAATCTTAAAAAATATTATAGGGAGAAGATTAGATGATCTGTCATCAGTATAGTAATCTGGCAAAAATTACATACAAGAATCCGATCTTGTAACCAATGAGGTTGCAACATGTACTAACAAAAACAGAATTTTAAACTTAACATAAAATTAAAGTCATAGCTAAGCAAGCATGATTTTCCCTTATAGTGAGAATAGTAAGGGGGAAGGTGGATTTGTGGTATCATATTGAATAGAAGGAAACTATGACAGAGGAAGCAGAGTCTGGCAGTTTTAGTCAAGAAGTGAAATAGAAAGAGAACTCCAATTGTGCTTGGTTTTATATGCTCTCTCACAGATCGTTCTGGTACATCCTGTCACTTGAGGAGAAGCCCTACTGTTACTTTTACAGGTCATAGCTATTATTTCCACTGTCTTAAGCCCTCCTGAAAGTGGGTTGCAAATATAAACCCCTATTTTCAGCTTTTAAAGTCAGAGAAATAGATTCAAGTAGAATGAAGTAGTAAATTTAAGTTATATAGATAAGCCAGTATCTCTGGAATAGCATCTCTTACAGTATTGTCTATTACATCTCATTAAGGGTGAGAACTACTTGCATATGTATCGTCTTCCTTACTTTCCAAGTAGGACTGACGTTGTTTAAAACTGTAGATGCATTTTCTAAGCTAGAAATACTTCTGATATGTAGTTTTGTAATTAATTAAACATTTTCTCTTGTCCCTTCTCCTGGAAATCTTAGGATTAATATTTTATGGAAAGAGACAATGTGAGCTTTTCTCTCAAATGTCTTTGCTTTACGTGATTTACAAAGAGAGAGTAAAACACTGAAGAAATACGGATGTTCTTTGATGATCTCAGGTTATTTATGAAGTAACAGGATGGTTGATTTTGGGCAAGTGTGTTATTTTGTTCAAAGTCCAGCACTTGAACTGTAGTGCTTTGTGATTTTCTAGGAAATTTCTTCCAAGCAGAAACATTTTGAAATATAAGAACGTACACTGAAGCTTTCTCCATTTTCTATTTTGTGTGAAGTGTTAATTTTTATTATTGGAAGGATCTTGAGCCTATAAAAGCCTTCTTTCATGCTATCACTGTGCTGGCATATAATCATTACATGCTCTAATTTCAGTCTTGTAAAAGTTACCTAGAGCTGCTGCTACCTATTAATTATATACTTTTTTCATTTGGATCTTTGTTCCTACTTTGTTTGCTGTGGTGTCTCAAAGCTTTATAGAAATCAACCTTAAAATTAAAACCAGCAAACATTGTCCAAAAAATAAAATGTTCTAACCTTTGTGTCATAATATAGTGGGCAAAGAAATGATGTAAACTGATAAAAATAGAAATTCTTTAAAGCCATTTTAATTTTAATTTCAAACTGGGCAATATAGATTTATAATTTTAACAAACATTTCAAAACTTCCAAACAAATGTTTTTCAAATCAATACAGATAATTTTATTTCATCAGAGATATTGAATATTTATTTTGAATTTCATTTGAAGCTTTTTTACATTTAATTTGCTAACAGTGTCAGTGAAAAGAAGCTGAAATATGAACAGTTTAAAGGGCCAGACTTTCCTAACAGTTAATCTTAGAAGGCTTGTGGAAACCTGCCCTAAGGTGCCTGGCTGTGCTGCTCTAGTAGATCTGCTCGAGTTGAAGCAGGTGAAATATCAGGGATGATGATTTTGCATCTCGTATGACAGTTTTTTGGTTGTGAGTTGTCATTCACTACTAGGAGCAAAGTAAGAACACACTTTTCAGCTTATATTAGAATTTTCATTTTTTTGGTCTCCATATCCCCCAAACTAGTCCTGCTTCCTTGTGGAATACTGGCCTTGTCTCTGAATGAATAGATAACACTGAAAACAAAGCGATGAAGATTTTCCATTTGACCTTGGATTGCTTATACTGGCCAGTTTGCACTGCTCTCTTCATCTGCAGGAGTTGGGTTGTTATTGTATCCTAAGCTGCTCTGCCATATTCTTCACCTGCAAACTATCTTGCATGTTTCTTCTGCATTGCGTGACAACTGTTGGGGTGGAGTACTTTTCTCCTTGCTGTGCAAACGGCAAGCTTACAGCCTGTATAATTAATTTTCTCCTTTGATTTCCTCCCTCTTTTTCAGTAAATGAAACTGCTGCTCTAAAAGATATTGGTAAGAATTTAATATAGATTTGGGTTCTGATACTGCTAGGCAGAGCTGTCATTTATTCAAACTGGTAAGGGAGAACTGCCTGCTTGTTTAATTTGGGCTGTTCTCTTCCTTACATTCTACAGAGTGGGGGTTCAGCAAACATGCAGAGGAGACTGCTGTAGATAACACTGTGGATGATGCTTTGTCATAGCAGCTTTCTCTGGAAAGGTACCTGACAAATACCCAAGCACACATAGTGCCAGAGCTCTGCTGAGGGGTGAATCAACTCTTCTGTCTGTTCTTTAGTGGTCCCACATGACATTTGCTAGCTTTGACTTGCTCTTAATTCATGGGTTAATGGCTTATGCCCCACTGGCACCTCCTGGCACCTTTGTGCATATCCCATGTGTCTCCAAGCTGTTCCATTCTCACTTCCCAGTGTCTCCCCTAGTTCTACGCATTCCTCATAGTCTCAAAATGGGCTTGCCGCTCATCTCCAGGAGAGCTTTGAAAAATGTAAAAATGAACTTTTGGACAGGTTTTTAATCTCTAATAACTGTTTTAACACACTGAACTTCTGGGAGCAGTACTGCATTGAGCAGGGAGGGGGGTTGGGTAGATGTTTAAAATGCGCTCTCCGGGAAGTTGCCAAAGCAGGTGTGTGCAGGGAGCGGGGCTGTGAGCTGAATGTACAGGAATGAGATAGGCAAGATCAGGCCCACATTCTTTTGTCTTGAATTGGCTGGTTCAGCTGCTGCTGTTGGAGGGCACAATGCCTGAACACATCCTCTGAACAGGCATATTTTTTCATTACCATGGGACTGAGATGCTATTACCCCATAATCTCTGAGTACTTGGGTAACTCGTGACATGCATAGCTTTGACAAAGCTCTTTGTAATTGAGGGATTGGTTGCTATGGGCTGCTTTAGGCCTCTTCTGACATGAGGGAATACAATACTATTTAGCTAATGCTGCACAAAAACTTTCAAAATCCTTTTTATATTGAACTTTTAAATTTTATATTTCAGATTTTAAATCCACTTAATGAAGGAAGGATAAAGTTTAAAAAGACTTCAGTAGTAAAAAGCCTTAAATCTGCTGCATGAATCGTAAGTATTTAGCTCTCATACATGATCATGGTGTTGATGTTGGCATGCATTGTGGAAATGCATGCATTTTCTGAAATCTGTTCCTCATGACCTGATTCTTCAGTGTCTTACTGTGCTTCACTCCTCACTAGTATATATCCCAAGTGTAACCAGAATTGTTGGTGACCTGTACCTGAAGGGCTAAAAATGAGGGCCAAGCCAGCCTGGACAAGGTCAAAAGCTTCTTTAGAAGATACACAACCCCATTTGTCACATTTGTGCAATTTGAGGCAAAGATGCAGCTGCCAGAAGTGTCACATCTGACCTGCAGCTTGCTACAAAACCTTTCTCCCAAAAGGACAATAGGTCTCAGAAAAGATTGCTGCGATTCACTAGCCCTGAGGCTGACTGTGAAAGTGGAGAACATATCCCAGGTGGCACAGACACAATGAATGGGTCAAACTTCAGCTTGATATAAAAAAACCCCTAAAATAAATTAGGATGCAAGCCACTGTCACAGGTCAAACAACTCAGGTCATAGTACCTCATGGTAAGTGCAGGAAATTGCATTTGATTTGCATTTGATTGCATTTGATAATGAAATATTATAGGGAATGGAATTTTCACTTTTAGGGGGTGTTTCTAAGTTTTTCCTTTGGATTAATACAAGGAAACAACTAATGCCACATTCTGTTCAAGAAACCCAGCTATTTAACATGGCAATCAGTCTATCTTGAGAGCATTTTAGTATTAAGGAATGTTAGTTAAATTAAGGGAGTATGCAATGCAGCATTTTTCTGTGTGTTTTACAAATGTTGAGCCTTGTGGAGTAAATTGTATTTTAATTTGCAGATAGTCCCTTTATGGAACCTGCTGTTCTCTGTGTCCAGTGAAAACAGCAAAATGATCTGTTTTGTACCAAGAACCAGCACTGGCTTTTCAGAAACTCAGGCATACACATGCACTGATACAAACTCTTCTGTTTCTTACTTGCCCAGAAGAAAGGGGCAGCAAAGCTTATTACTGGTGAATCATGTATACACACTCCTGACTCTGCCGTATAACTTCAGGCAGAATACCAACTTTTGGTAAAATCAGGTTCTTCAGATATCTGCAGTACTGATGCTACAGAAGGAGTAGGGTGTTCTTTCTTAGTCTGTACTGCAGTTTGTGAGATTGAAGCTCTAGGAATGTTTTGATCAATTTTGCAGTTAACACATTTTCCATTATAAAATGGAAGAAGAAAATAATTGCTGTCCAGTTTCAAAAGCTCAACATGTAAAACTACAGAAGGAGAAATAGCAATGTAAAATGCTCATCAGTATCTTGCACAATTTAACTTTGTATTAAGGACAAAAAAGGCACATCTGCTCCTTTTTCTCTCCATCTGTATTGCTTAGGATGGGAAGATTTTCTTTTCATCTTCTACAAGGCTTAGGATGTCTTTTAGTCAATGTTGTGAATTTTCCCAATAAACTTCTCCCCTTTTTTCTGCAGCTACTTTGCCTGGTTTTCTCTTCATTTTGGATAGCTGGCATTTTTTATCTGTTCCTTAGAAAGACTATTATATCCTTCCTTCCTCGTGGCCTGCAGGTTTTTTATTTGTTACAATTTTGCTAATTCTGTAAAGTTTTAAACTGTTTTCCATTTATGCTTTTGCTCCTGTATTTCTTTCTTTGTTTTACAAGTACTCTTTTTTCATCTCCCTCTTTCAAGATTTTTTTCACACAGACAGACAGGTAAGATCTCTGATAATTAGAGGCAGCTCATTATTGATTTTCATTATGCCTCTGTAAATTTTGTGATTAAAGCTAGGAAAAGTTTTAAAGTTGCTCACCTTATAAACTTTGCATCATGTCTGGTGATTCATACATTACTTTTTTATTAATGATCCCTGATGACAGGAGGAGTTTGTTTTGTATTAACTCAGTCAGAAAACCTTCAGAGCTGACAAGTGGAGATATTTGGGATAACAGCCTTGGAAACTTGTCCTGTTTCTTGGTAAAACCTAAATACTTTGTCTGTGCTTAACCTAATGCTGCACAAGTCAACAAAGTGGCCAGGCATCGTGTGGGAGACTGGATGGTGAAATTGTGTTTCCTGTGTGGTCTGGTGTATCTGTGTTGAAGTAACAGTTGTGGGAATGGTGTTACCTTTGAATCAAGAATAGAACAGACAATTTTGCAATGTGTTAGTATGTTTTAGTTTATAACTTTGCAGCATACATGTGATTCTCAATGTAATAGTAGCCAGTGGAAAAGTATTGCTGAACCACAAACCTTCCTTTACATTGTGTTGTAACTTGATGCAACTCTATGTTACACTGCATATACTGGATTCTGACTCTGTAAAATAAGGAATAATTATCACTTCCATACTATGAAGCACAAAGAGTCAGTCACGTGCACTTCAGTTTTTACACCTATAACTGTGTGGTTTTTCTGGCTTTCTGTGATCTTCGGTTCAAACAAAAAAATGTAAAACCTGGGATTTTCCTCAGGAAAACAAAGGCAACAGTAGTCCAATATGCAGCCATGAATTCTGGGCAGTGGATGGAAACTTGAACAAGGGCTGAGTCCTTGCATTTTCATTGATTTATAGGGAAAGCAGTTAAAATTTATGAATAAGAAAATGCTTTTGATGAGGGTAAAATGAGGGTAAAATCCTTGCCACTGTCTCTTCTGTGTTATGTCTCTATTAGAAATTATCTCTACTGTACGAACGTCTTCAGCATCTCCTGAAGGCATGTGTGTGTAAATCCTCCCTAAATGTGTCCTTTAGGGCAAGGAAAGCAGGAACTCATGTCTGAGGTCCCCTGCATTTTTCATTACACATGCAATATGATGAAAAGTGTATAATGTTAAAGATGTACTTTTTGGGCAGAGAATCACCTCAATATTATCCATATTGGGTCCTGCTTGGTTTAGCCTCCCAGAAAATAGTCTCCAACTAAAGCATAATTTCCAGTGTGTAAGACCAAAGAAGGCTCATGGCACCATACAGGATTTGTGTGGATCCTTGAGTGTATGAGATGAGCATATCTACTGCTGTATTCTCAAGCTGTTGAGTGAGTGCTTTACTCTGGGCTAGCCTATGCAGTAGCTCTGCTCAGCTGGTGCTCAGAGATAAGAAGGTCATAGGCATGTTTCTTCGCCCCAGTTCTTTGGAATGGCTGTTATGGAGGTTTCACTTTCTGGAGAAATACAGCATGCCTGTGTAGGAGCAAATTATACATGGATTTTGGTTAGTAAATGCAGAGATATATATTAAGATGCCACAAAGTCCTTAAATTTAGGTCAAGAGCTGCAGTAGTGTTTGCATAGGCATGTTACAAAGTATGCAGTGAGCAGCAGATGTGTTCAGCTGCCAGCTTGACCAATGAACAGAAAATGTGTATGCAGTGTGGTCAAACTTTCCGTGGCAGTGTGGTAGTTTAGCAAAATTTGATTTTTAATTTTTGTGGAGGCAAAGAAAGAAAGAGGAAAAACAGCTGCTCGAAACCTCTGTGACCGGCACAGAGCCAATAGCTGATGGGCAGGTTGCTAGACCTATTGGATGTCAGGAATAAAGACAACTCTTGGTTTTAATTAGAAGAAAAGTAATTTATTAAAAGAGAAATACTTTGGAAAACAACAGAGTCCAAATTCCTTGATTAAAACAGCAGACCGGGATCACAGTGATCAGAGACCCTTGGAGCTGAGCAGGCTATTTGCCCAGGGCAGAGATTGACAGCGCTGGGTTTTGCTTTAGCTAATCCAAAGCAAAGTCTCTTAAGTCTCTGGATAGAGAGGCAGGCCTGAGGACCACAGCGCTGGGCTTTTCCAAGGCTAGTCCAAGGGAAAAAAAAGCAGCTCCTGATGGCTGGCAGGTGATTTTATACCCAGTTGGCCCCTCCCATATCCTCCCACTGTCCAGCCTCCAAGGCACGGGGCGATGGGTGGAGTCTTGAAATGAGGTAATGTCCTTTTGCCAATGGCTCGCTTACTGCTAGGGGAACAGTCTTTGAGTGATGTCATCAGCTTCAGCGGCGAGAAAAGTCCTCATTAAAATTCCACGTTGACATGGAGCTCAGTGACAAGGTAACGGTTAGGTGCTAAAAACAGTCCTTGGGCCACTTGTGAGAATTTGTTTTCTCTGTAAAACATGTAACTTGGACATTAATCAAAAGGGTATTACCAAACATTATAATATAAATCAAACTTGTGAACATTACTGGAATGGTGAGGGAGCAACAGGGAACAGTATAGAAACTTTCTAATTAACAGGTACTCAACAATTAACTACATTAACAACTTCAACAACTCTTAACTTGATCTCTGCACGATTAAAGATGTGAAAGCCAATTTCATGATTTTATGGATGACGTGGACAAGCTGGAAACGCCTCTGTGATGTACACATTTAAGAAAGAAGAGACCACCAGAAGCTCCTTTCTCCCTTGTTCCCCTGCAAGGGATGGCAAAGGGTGCGGGGGCCCCGGGCCCCTTTCCGGAGAGGGCCCCTCGGTCCTCCCAGCATGGCAGCCGGGGCCGGACCACCACGAGGAGCCGCCCCGGCGCCACAAGCAGCCAAGTGGCTTGAAACCGCCCCCGCGCAATGAGGCCGGGACCGCGCCGCCGAGATTCTTCTGAAGCTGCAGCGGCCTGCATGGTGCCAGCAGGCCCCTGAGGGCGGAGCGGCTCGTGCCAAACCGAGCAAGAAACACCACGCAGCTGGCAGCGAGAGACTGGGCGACTCTTTCCATGATGCAGAGCCTGGACAAGATCAGCTTCTCAGCTGAAAACCTACAGACACTAACTTTCTTCCAAGTCAGAGAAAAAGGAGAAGTGAGATCCCATGAGGAAAACCAATGTGGCGGCACCGAAGTTGGTGGGAGAAGGGAGACGGTGGAGGTGCTCCCAGCTCTGGAGCTGAAATTATCCTGCAAGCCGTGGTGAGGACTGTAATACAGCAAATTGTTTTCCCTATAATTCATTGAGGTGCATGGAGGAGGGTGCGGAGATCCACGCGCAGCCCATGAAGAGGAGTGTTCATGCTAGAGCGCACAGATGCTGAGAGGCTT